>PVIH01001324.1:0-243551 GCA_004025045.1 Sigmodon hispidus
AACAAGCTTACACTCCCACCAACAATGGAGGAGTGTTCCCCTTGCTCCGCATCCTCTCCAGCATAAGCTGTCATCTGTATCTTTTATCTTAGCCAATCTAACAGGTGTTAGGTGGTATCTCAAAGTTGTTTTGATTTGCATTTCTCTGATGGCTAAAGATGAAGAGCACTTTTTCAGGTGCCTTTCAGCCATTCGTAGTCTGGAACTCACTCTTTACACAGGTTCTCTGTATCTGTGTCTGTGTATTATGAACCACTTTCCCCTCAGGGTCTTGGGAAGTTCAAATGGGACTGCATAGAAAGGACCAGACAAATTTTAAAGTTAATTATTTTATAATTTATAATTTTAATTTATTATTTAAATAATCAGGCTAACTTGATACAAATATGAATCTGATAATCTGGGGTGAGGATAAGAGATTATTTAAAAATGGGTAGGTCAGCTCAGCACAGAGTAAGCACACAATGGTATAGATGATGGCTTTGTTACTTGTAAAGTTGTGATAGTAATAATAGCAAAATCAGATATTTAAAAATGAAAGCACTTGGGGCTGGAGAGATGGCTCAGCAGTTAAGAGCAGAGGACCCGGGTTCGATTCCCAGCACCCACATGGCAGCTAACAACTGTCTGTAGTTCCAGTTCCAGGCAAACACCAAGGCAAATAAATAAATAAATAAATAGTTAAAAAAAAATGAAAGCACTTTACAGATGTGGAGGGTTGTCATTGTTGAGTTCCTCTGAAAAAATAGAAATATTGTTGGTAGATATAAGACAAGTCATCTAGGGAATATTTACAGGATAGAATTTCGTAGGGTAATGGGCATGAGGAAGATGATCTTGTATGGTACCCTTAGTACTTACTCTGTCTTTGCTTTCCAGCTGTATCAGCACTATGTCTGATTGGCTTAAAGTAGACGCAAGATCCCTCTCCTGAAGACCAAGTGGGTGGAACTGTGGCCGAGGCTTTGCCCGAGTGTCTGCTTATTCGTCCCCTCCCTCTTTTGTCTTTCTCACAATCATGTATATGACCATGCTCCGAAGAACCTTGCTTGACATCACAGCATACCTCTCCTCACATGCTTGCCTCATATGTTTCTGAGATTTGTACCAAGGACAGTAAGTACAGGTAGTTATTAAAAAGGCTGTACAAAAGGAGGGAGTCAATATATAAATACATATAATGCCACACAATAAAATTATAATTTTCAAAACTGTATTCCATTTCTTACAAATTATTGATTTACTGAGGCAAACTAAGAAAAACTGTGAAAACCAATAAGAAATGTTTACTTTATTAAATTATCAAACCATCTTGGTCTAACAGAACCGCATACAAGCTCAGCTAGTGTCTTTCATATGCAGAAAACATACAAATAAGTTATTAAAAACACCATGTTTTATGAGATCTTTAATTAATACCACAGTTCTGGGGACCCTTGACCTAGTGATAGCAACACAGGACCGGGGAGAGCCTCACACTGGTACAGCCGAGGAAGGAATCTGGCAGCCTGCAGACCTCCCTCCCACGGGTGCTTTATCGCTAATATTCCAAATGTGCTAATTACAAGGCCGTTTTTGCTTTGAGGAAGTCCCAGGGCACAGACTCCTGAGAACAGTCTCCTTCTGCCGCTTGTAAAACTGCTATCATGTGGGTTTTGAAACATAAACAATTACATGGATAATATATGCGGGAAGAGACTATTATAAAACTGAAAATTGTGTTTACCTTTGTGGAATAAAATGGAACATGTCCTTTGCCCTGGTCACTCTTTATTCCAGTCACCTTGCCTTAAAGAAATCTCTCCCAACCATAATAAAAACCCCATTGATCCTTTCTTTGGAGACATTCATAACTGGACCTTTGATGAAATGCCCCATAATGGTTCTAAATGAGGTGTATTGAACTGTTTGTCAATTTATTGCAGGAACAGTGGCATTGCCAATATTAAACACGGGGTAAACAGTTCTTCTGAAAAGTATTGCAGGTGTAGTCCCTGCCTCATCACCATAGCTTTATATTTTGAATTCTTAAAGACAGTCTGAAAATATTCAACACCGTATCAAATAATGGAAATAAAAATGCCATTCTGTGTGAAGTGCAGCTAAGGAGTTTGGCCTTCCGGGAAGGGTACAGCTGCCTGTTAGAGCACCTCAGTCAACACATTCCTGCATTCATTCAATCATTCATTCACTCATTCATTAATTCTTGCATTTAATTCAGCTGTGGTTTATTAAATGTCTGTTGGGCACCCAAGAGTGAATGTGCCTATAAATTCTCAAGTCAAGAACACACCAGAAATATACCTGTGTTTTCTCAGATTGTGGTGGGAGCCTGACTGTCATTGTCTTTGAGTGACTTATGCTTTTCAGGGCCCTGATTGACCTTACTGTCATCTTACCAGAAAAGAAGAGCCTTATCAGAAGGCATGTGAGACATCCCTTTTTAGGTTAGAACATAGCTTTATCTCTAAATAGTACACTGTGCCCTAGGAGGTCTGCCCTAGGTATTGATTCTGCTCATGTCTCCCTGCTAGTTTCTGGTAAGACTCCTGGGCCCATGTTAAATAAATAAATCCCTCCTGCTGTGGATGCTGAAGGACTTGAAGATGTTACTTCATGATGAGAGGTTCCATCTAGACCAGGGCCCACAGTAGGAACCCTGAGGGGACTCACATGTGCTTTCCAGTGTCTTCGGGCCATCTTATTAGCCTCCACTTTTACTTCCTTGAAATAACTTGCAGACTTGTGAGCCTTGCTGATGTTTTTAGTTCTTTCAAGTAAGGACATCCCAAACATATCCACTCAATTTGATAAAAATCTATCTAGCCATTTGGGTATGATGTGGTGACAGAAAAAAAAAGACAAAAACTTAACGTTAGATTTATGGGACCAAAATAAGGCATGGTAGAATGCTACAGAGAATTCTCGCAGGTTCAAAATGAGTTCAAGTGTGTGGCAACAAGGCTCTTTCCCTTTTGATGTGCACTCAGGAATTTCAATGCTGTGAATTTTATAACATCAGCCTGGCTCTGAGAGCCTCCTCTGGCACCCCTCCCCCACTCCACACCAGATGGGATTTGAGAAGGCGACAGGGAAATCCTCAGTATCCACACGGTTTGTCTTTTGCTTGTTTGTCTCCATGGTGGGGCCTCATCACATGAAAGATATGTTTCAAAGGATCGGCATCCTGCAACTATAAGAAATATGGTATCTGTGGCCAATTTTGACCTTTCTGAAAAGCTCTGAGAAACCATTAGATAACTTGTGTGTGTGTGTGTGTGTATGTGTGTGTGTATGTGAAAATAAAAACAGGATTTAAAGGAAAAGCTCCGACCTAGCTATCTCCAAGAGCATTCTTGAGATTTAAAGTTGTGATTACATATGAAAAAGCCTGACCAGACCCTGAATTATTAATTAATATTGATGTCGCATCAATCAGGGTAGTGCATTTATAGTCAGCTGTAAGGTAGAGCCAGGCACCCTAATTGACACTCTGGAAGGAAGGATGCTCAGACAAGCCCACAGAAACCTTTTCTCCACAGAGCATACAAGCACGTGTGCCCTGCAGACAGATTCATTCTGGTGATGCTCTGGTCAGCTTGCCCAGCTTCAGGCTTAAAGAACTACAGAAGTGAGAAAGGCTACTGTTACCTCACTAACGGGCCAAGGCAGAGCCGTCTAAGGCAATAACCACCCACTGGTTCTTGGCTTGGTAGTTTGTGTTGGGGTCAGTCAGCTTCCTCTTCTGTCTGTCTTGCTTGAGGTCCCTGTGCCCATTAGTGGGCATGCATGTAGGAGGCTGGCTGGGGGAGGCTGCTCTCCTCCACAGGTGACAAGATTGCAGGGTGGCTTGATGATGTTCATGTCTTTCTGTTTGGCCTCTCATCCCCAGGAATGCTGCTTTTGGGTTTGTTTGATGGTGCTGGCACTTCCAGTAGAGTGGAAAAGGGGACCTCAAGACTGCTAGTGATCTGGATTTGGTCAGATCTTTGTACTGTCTAGGTCAGCATGAATCTATGTCTAACCCTGATTTCAGGAAAAGAAATATGGATATCACTTCCTATTTCTTCAAGAGGAGCTTCAGGTAACAGCTGGTCCTTCTTAACTGTAAGCTTGGATGGTGAGGACTCTTCTCCATAGAAAGCAAATGCTCCTGTTAGGGACAGAAAGGTGGAGTGAGCCTCAGCAATCACCTTTCTTCATTTATGCCAGCAATTAGGAAGCTACTGTCTGTTCATGGCCAGAATGATGTTTTCAGATTCTGATCTGATAATATCATTCCCAGATTTCTACTTGCTGTTTCCTTACATCTGAAAGCTGGAAGTGTTTCTTGGGCGTGGTTGTTAACACCTCTCATAGTTACCCTATGAATAAGCCCTGGCTTTTCATGTTTCCTTCATCCATTATGCTTCCGTATTGTGATGCAGTGAAAAGTCCTGTTTAGATGACATCAGCATGATGCCCACACCATCCCCTGCCCTCTCTTTATTCTAACCCACTGGGTAAAAAGGGCCAAGTGGTTTACATGGCTTTTCTGAGAACATCTCATCTAGGTTACAGGGCCTCCTTGAGTTTCCTTATGGGATCCACAATGTCCTTATTCTACACATCATATGAAGGCGCATCTACTGACTCCTCCACAGCTCAGAAGTTCCTTGAAGGCAAATCCAAACCATGCCTCATCCTTGGTGGCTCTTAGCCCAGAGTAGACGCACATTGTAAGCTCCCAAAGTGAAGATATAGATTGTATAATAAATTCTCTGAGATTTATCTTTCAATCACTTCAACTGTCTTTTTAGGAACTCTGAGATGTATAAATACAAGACCGCTTATTGGGCAGTCTCCAGGACTATTAGGAAAGTCATTAGAGAATTCTGGAAGTCCCCACATTTCTAGTGGCATCAACTCCTAATTTTTTATTCATGTATTTTTGGAATACTGTGGTTTTCATTAGTGAAAAATGGAGTGAGAAGAAATCCATCAAGAAGGGGGAAAAGAAAAAAAAAAGACTCTTAAGTCTCCCTTGAAATTTGACCATATGGCTGTGAGAATGGGAAGAAGATAGCAGATGAGTGGCAATTCCTGGTGAAGTTTCCATATTGGAAATGATGTCCACCTCCATTAGTGATCGTTCCTGTCACCCTCTAAAACCATGCTGCACCGTTCAGTGACGGGTGGGAGGGGGTGGGAGGGGGTGGGAGAGGAGAAGGGAGGGGCCAACCCACTTCCTGCTTCCGTCGTTCTGAGCCTGGTCCATCTCGTCCCTTTCCGGTCTGTTCTTTGTTCTCTGGGTCTGTCATAGGCAGGCTTTACAGCTTTCTCTTGCCCAAGTTAAAGAATGTTGGCTCTGGGAGTGGAATATTGAACCCGAAGCTCTGTAGACCTTGCAAATTTCAGTCCACAACTGATTTTCTAATAGTGCACTTAATCTGTTTTCCTTACACCCCTTCCCCAGATCGATACTGATTCTCAAATGCTTCTGTGTCTCCCAAGAAAAAGTTGAACTTGCTCCTTTTGTGACCTCATTTGGGGGAGCAGTTGAGGAGGTTTTGTCTGAGAACGTCACTGAGTCAATTCCTATCTAACTGTGACGGAAGGGAATAATCACCATCTCCCAACTTGATCCAGACAGACCTTATCTAGACCATAACCCCGTGAGGTAGATTCCACTAGAATTATCCTAAGAGGGAGAAACCGAGCCAAGAGAGAGGAAATTAGTTCATCAGGGTTTATAGGTAGCAGTCAAGAAATACTTGAATTCTATGTGAACTGGAACTGGCGTTCTCCAGAAATGGCTGTTTAGGCTTAGCATACACTCACCCAGTAATCTTCTCTTTCTACTGATTTTTTGTTGAACATCTAGTTCATACCAGGGACACTTAAGATGACCATTTATGAGCTGAATTAGGATAGCACTGTCACTAGTACTCTCTCTCTCTCTCTCTCTCTCTCTCTCTCTCTCTCACACACACACACACACACACACACACACACACACACACGGTGGTGGGGGAGAGCACAGCATAGTGAAATATTTGACTTCACACTTCCTAGATTCAAATTCTGACTGTGCCTCGTTTTGTCATCGTGTAATAACACAAGCAAATAGGACTTCTCTGCTAAGGCTCACAGACTTCACGTGTCTAGAGTGCCCAGGACAGTGACAGAAACGACTCAGATTTTTATCAGAGTTTGATTAGCAACTCAATTAGCTTTACAAAGGTTCCCGAGGGGCTGGAGAGATGGCTCAGTGGTTGAGAGCACCGGCTGCTCTTCCAGAGGATCCGGGTTCGATTCCCAGCACCCACATGGCAGCCAACAACTGTCTGTAGTTCCAGTTCCAGGCAAACACCAAGGCAAATAAGTAAATAAATAATAAAGTTAAAAAATAAAATAAAATATTAAAAAACCCAAAAAACAAAGGTTCCCGAAAATAGTATAGAGGGAAGCCTTGAGAGCCGCAAAAGCTTGCTATTCGAAAACCAACTCCTGAAAGAAAATCTTTACAAGAAAATGAAAACACACCTATCAAATTACAAAATCCACAGCAAGTCTAAAATAAGAATGCCCAAATGTGACTACTGAGCTGTGATGCATAAATGCAAAGAGCTAGATGGTCTAATTGTATTTGAAAAAAAGATATGTTATTTAAAATATTTAGTGAGGTGCAGTTATAGCTTCCTGTAATCCCAGTATTGGGGAGGCTGAGGCAAGAGAGTTACAATACTGAAGCCATCATGAGCTGCACAGTTTAAAGTCTCATGATGCTGATTCTGGGTTTGAGAGCATACTTCCTTCTTTCCCTGAATTGTTTGTGTTCAAAACGTCTTAGGACTGTATTAAATGGAGCTAATTGTATCAGATAATGAGTGGGCTATTTGTTGTAATTCTTTATTCACAGGCTGGAGAAAATGGGGTCCTTTCCACACATACCCACACCATCAAGTAACACTGATCCCCCTTGAGAAGTAACAGAGGGCCAATTTAATACCAACACCCATGTGCACGGTTGACCCAGGCTTTTACGAGACAGTCTAAGAATTTCTTGTGTTGTTTCAATTGGCTATGAAAGCAGGCAAGATCCTCTTTTAACTTTAGTGAGCATGAATTCAACCTTCTTCAGGATCTACATTTAATTTCTTTTTTTTCTTCAAATTTTGCTTTTAATCCTTGCCACAAGAGTCGCCTCCCATCAAAATGTTCATCCTCATTAGAGATGGGAGGAAAATTTTTCGGAGGGGAGTGTTCGCTTTGAAGGAAGAAGCAGAGGGTTAGAGAATTCAAAATGCCAATTATATGTAAGGTCGCCTGGTGAGGAGCAAAGCTATAAAGGCCAAGGAGTTTACTGCAAAAGGGTGCCCCCTGCTGGAGGTTTCCCAAACTGCGTCACCTCTTGCTAAGGGGCTTTGCTCTGTAACCTAAAGCAGCTGTCTTTCCCAGCGCCAACTCAGATTCTCTGCAGATGTTTCCTTATGACCCATCCAAATGTTTGCTAAATATCATCTGTTAATTTCCCCAAACATCCTGGGTATAGTTCTTTTATGTGTAACTCGACTCAAGGTCTTAAAATAGATGACAGCAAAAAAAATTTTTTTTTTAAGTACCACAAAGGTACATTTTTATTGTGAAATATTAACATATTACCCCGCAGTAGGATTCCAGTCTTTCAGGCATTTCAGCTATTTTGTGAAAAACCGATGTAAGGCGTGTGTCTAGAATCCCTAGTTTTTAGCTTTTGATCATAGGGTTTCAGTGTATCACCATCAGTAGAAAGAGACTCAAGTCACAACTTAGATATTTTTTGTGGCCTCAGTCACCCCCTCCCATTCCCAGAAAATAACCCCTCCCCCGCTCTCAAGCAGGACTTCGGTGCAATTGCATGGAGGCAAAATTGCTGCTGTCAGCATCCCTTTGTGGGTGAAGGCTGACTGCTTGCTTGTCCTTTGCCGCTGGTTGGTGCAGACTCCATTTGATAAGAGAATTCACACTCTTCCAAGGACTGTTTGCCATGGAAAATGAGAATCTCGGACCCCCCCAAAAAAAATCCTACTGCAGAAAGAAGGATTTCTTCCTGGTAAAATAGTTATTATTTGGGAAATGGTGTAGCCCACCCATCAAATCACGCACCAGTATTCCCCTTGGAGAGAGGATCGGTTGCCATGACAACCGAACCTCCAGCAGTTTCCCTCAAGACAGTGGAGCTTGGTTCTGGGAGGAAAGCCCATGTCAGGACAAGATGGAAGCCTCAGGTCCTCACCACACCCACTGGTCCCCTGTAGGGTAGGGAAGTGGGGCCAGCTGTGGCTTTGCTCCAGGATGCTGGGAGCAGGCAGCTGGGCTGGGAGCCCTTTGTGTTAAGGGAGGTCTGCCGAAGACAAGCAGCCTCTGATTATAGGATGTTTCATCAGAGCAGCTGCAAGCCATCAGCTCCTGACTCAGTGCCTTTCTGAAGGTCCACCCTGAAGAACTTTCCAAGCTGTGTGTACTGAGCTTTATTAGGAAAGCTGGACTTGTACTGTCAGAGGTCCTTTAAAGGGACAGGCAGTCTTCAAAATGGTCCCTTGTTTGCATAGGTAACTGCTTTCTCAGCCCAGCAATGTCACATCCTTCAGGAAACGAATTAAAATCCATCTCACACCTACCACATACGAAACTCTAGGTAGGACCAAACCCACTATTGTTCTTGCAAACTTCCTGGGTCTTTTGGATGCACACCTAAATCTGAGAATCAAAAAGAGAAGAGAAATCTGTGATTTAATTAAGCTGGGTCATGTGAGGGAAATAAGTGGGTGAAATGGGAATGCCAACTGCGTCACTCACCTGAGACCAATTGCAGGTGCTCGATGCTCATTGTCTATTGAGTTCCTCCTCTCCTGGGAGTTACCACGTCTTTAGTGACTTGTTAATCTGAACAGATAGGAATATTGTTTAAATTGTCCACATCAGCTTATGGAGAACTACAACTTGCTTAATGATTGGCATACAGTGGACTCTGCGTTTTTTTTTTTTTTTTAAACTTTATTTTATTTATTTATTTATTTTGCCTTGGTGTTTGCGTGGAACTGGAACTACAGACAGTTGTTAGCTGCCATGTGGGTGCTGGGAATCGAACCCGGGTCCTCTGGAAGAGCAGAGGGTGCTCTTAACCGCTGAGCCATCTCTCCAGCCCCGACTCTGCGTCTCTTAAAGTCCACAAGAAACACTGACTGCATTCCCAGGGAGCTTTGTAATGTCCTATATGAAGTGTTTGATTCCCAGCAATAGGAAGGGAAAATGGCTTTATTTTCAGTGATAACCTTCAGGAAACGGTTGGGTCATGGGTTTTTTGGTTGGGTCATGGGTTTTTTGATAGGGCCTCATAGTGTGGGTGTCAATTTCCATAAGAAGGCTGCTTTGTCATTATGCACATTTTAAAAAGTGCTAGGTACAGCTCCCTTGAAGTATAAGAACTTGAATAAAGGCCACCATTGGTGGAGGTTATCTATCTACTGAACATTTCTAGTATACCAGTTCTCTTTCTGACTCACCAAAACCCCTTAGCACAGATACTTTCGGTTCTTCCATTTAATGATAAGAATTAAGACATGAATCTAACGAGAAGTAACTTATCCAAACTCCTAAAGCTAGGGAGTGGTCTCTTCAGGTTCAGAACCCCAGATGGTTTAATTCCATAAACCCCAAGTACCTACAGCCTCCCTTATATCCTGGCATATGGGCCATCTCCTTCCTAGGTCTGCAGAAGTCAACTTTGTTTTGGTGGTGAGGTTCGAACCCAGGGGCTTGTATATGCTGGGTCAACCCTCTACCATGGAACTGTGTTCACAGTACGGCTCCTTCCCTTTGTACGTCTGTTACTGTCGCTGGTAATAATTTGTGAAAGTTTGCGTTGGTGTCTTCCTCCATCTTCACGGTGGTCCTATGTGGGAAGTAGCACTGTCAAGATATCTCTGTCACAGACAAAAACCAGAGGCTTTAATAGACCAGCAGCTTTTCTAAAGTCTCATAGTTAGCAGTATGACCTAGCGGACATGCAGAGCAAGAAGTATATTCATATTTAATTCTTCCACTTAACATGTGATGGCATGTATCCAAATCTGTGGTATTAGGCTTTTGATGGCAGCCCTTCAGAGTTACCACTTATTTTTCTTTCATATGTTCAGAAAAGACTTGGGTTTAGAACTTTTCAAGACTATTATTTGTTTTTCCATTTATTCTTTGTGTGTATGTGTGTGTGTGTGTGTGTGTGTGTGCGCGCACACACACACACATACATGATTACATGTGGAATTAGAGGGCACTTGTGAGAATCAATTCTTCTTTGTACTATATGTTGCCAAATAATAGCTTAATTGATCAAAGCCACATGCTACATAATTCAGCTACTAAAGTATATAATTCAGTGGCCGTCGGTATAGTTATGAGTACATGTGGAAGTCCAATAGCAGCTTCCTGGAGTCAGATTTCTCTTTCCACTGTGGGTTTCGGGGATTGAACTCAGGTCACAGGGACAAGCACCCTTCTGTACTTGCTGAGCTGTCTAGCAGGCTGGTGAACAATCTTTTATGTTTTCACTTCTATTTCCCACTAGGGAGCTGAATTTTTGAGTCAAAATCTCCCAAGTTTGTTGTGGGGGAGTTTCTGGGCAGAGTATAGCCAAAAATTCCACTCCTAGGTAAGAAGCACAAGTTAAAAAAAAAGAAATTGAATGTTTTGAGGGCCTGCCAGAGGATGCTCCAAAGCAGCTGCACGGTTTACATCCCAGAAGGGTATGAAGATTCCAATTTCTCCACAGCCTGACCAACATGTGTGATGTCTGTCTTTTTGATTGTAGCCATGCCCCTGGGTGTAAAGTGGTAGCTCATTTGGTTTTGATTTGATGGCTAATCTGGAGAGTTTTGAGCGCTGTGGTGACACAGTCTGGCTTGGGTTTCAAAGGATCTGTCTGGATAAGAGTAGACTGAAGTGGAAGGAAGGGAGGGAGAGGTGGAGGGAACAGACAGGAGGGCATTTCATTATGCAGGTGGGAAGGAGAAGTCGATAGAAGGCAGAGGATTCTGACATGGAAGCCCTCCTGTGTCAGGGGTGTAAGGTCTCCAGGACCTCTGCAAGACAGGAAGATGAAGGTTCCATGGCCGTCTCCCAGAAACAGAAACAGGACACATAGAACTCAGTGCATTAACTACCAAGCCCTTCTTTATCCACAATAAAAACAATAGTGACCTGGCAACCTTTAGTGGTTTTTTTTGGGGGGGAGTATGGGTAGCGCTACACCCAGATGAGGGGGTTTGTTGATCAGTAGGTGGGACATATGAACATGATCATGGTCCCATGTCAGGGCGCTTGACCTTGAGCCCTAGCTCCCTCACTGGGGAGATGGGTCACTTTGTGTATGTCCTTCCACACCTCTGCCAGAGAAGGAGAACCCATTCCTCACTCTGCCAAGGTTTTTGCCAGGTAAGGGCAGGGGATTCAAGACTTCATAGTGACTTTTCTTGGAGCTTGGGGAGATAGACAAGTTCAAGAAGGTCATCAGAAGGAGAGTGGAACCCAAAACGTATGGGATTCATATTTTCTGGCTTTCAAGAATTTCTTTCCTGCAGCCTTTTAAAAACTTAAAAAACAACAACAAAAAAAATCAAAGCAAAGGAAACAACAAAAACAAAACCTCAAACAAATCAAAATAAAAACCCAAAACTTCATTAGCTATTTTGTGTGAATATAGAAGATTGTATTATGTCTCAAATGAAACACATTGACTGCAAGTGTGTGTCAATGGATTTAGAGACTGTAACAATCAATGGCTTCAGTCTAATTGATTTCAAAATACTTAGACACTATGAAGCCTCTGGAACACATGGTCGACTGATTAAATTGTGGATGCAAGAACGGCAAGGCAATTGCCTTCTATGCTGACAGGACCATCCCTTACTCAACATCCTTCATACCCTGAAAACACACACATGGGGTGTGGTTTTCAGGCAGAAAGGAAGGGCAGATCCATGTCTGCCTACAGGTAAGCAAAATGCTTATCTGCTGGCGGTGATTATGGAGGCTTGCAACTGGAAAGTATCTCAAGAACAGATCATCTACTTTACAGCTGAATGTGTCCTCTTTACCTTGGCTTTCTGTTTCTGATTTAAAATGAAAATACACCATTTGGTTTCTGTACTGGATACATATTTGATTTATTATACAACATAGAAATGTTTGAAGACGTGTGTCATTGTATAGTGAGAGGGCTAACAATGATAGCATATGTAAGTTATAGGTTTATTCTGATCCTGCTTGCAGAGGAGTAGAAAGAATAAGCCTTTTCAGTTTGTTTTTTAATTGAAGAACATTGAAGTGTGAGCCCAGGAACTGTGTTGGTCTGATAAGATAACAAAAGTGGGTAAAGACCTAGGACCACTTTGAGCTGGAGGTGAAATGGAGAAATGAGGGTCTGATGGAACCGTTTTTTATTGGAGCCTCTCTGTGGCCCCTGGTATTCCCGATGGCTTGGCTGTTATTGCAGGGATTGTTTGCCCAACCCAGTTCCTTTTCCTTTGGAGCACACAAAGAATCCACATTTCCTGTGACTGAGGTTTGGCCAACTGCGTGTGAATGGCGTGATGTTTATTCCAAAAATGCAAAGATGGGCTTATCATGACAAAAGCCATTATTATTCACCATATTAATACATCACAGGGAAAGAAAACATCTGATCCCTTTGAAAGATGACCCCAGTGCATTTCCATATCCACTTAGCCTAGGATCATGGCTGAGTTACTTATACCAGTTCTGATCTGTGGAATTTTCTAAAGTGCGGATCCCAAAGAGAAAAAACATAGGAAATGGTTTTCACTGGATTGAGCTGCATTCTTTAATAATTCTATAATAATTCCATGATTGACTTTGGAAGAAGCATCTAAAAATCCTAAGGTTTTCAAGATTCCAGGGCTGTCATTCCACTTCCCCTCAGAGAAGATAAAGCCCACATTAAAACTGCTCCATATTCCCTTCTGGAATTTTCCCCATAAGAAGGAACTGCACCTTCTGCAGAGGGTCTCTGAAGAACATGTTCTGTCTTACAGTCTCACTCAAGTCAACCCACAAAAACAAGCATGCTGAGACTAACTCCTTAAACTTCCTCTATAATTTTTTTACTACCAGAATATAAGTAAAATTAAATAAAGGCACAATTTTATGTCGCTAATAAAATTATCCTTACTTTTAAACTTCTAAAAATGTTTTAAGTTGGCTAAAATTTCAGTTTATTCAGGCATGGATCATTTGAGAAGAAACCTTAAACTATGGGTTCCATAAAGGACCATCTTGGGTAGCTTTATTCTTTAAAGAAAAACTTTGCACAGAAAGTTATCCCCAAGTTGGCTCCTAAGCCAGGTTACTCAAGAGTCTCTCCCAGTCTCAGAAGTAAATAGTATTTCTTTGTTGTAATTATTTATTTTCCCAAGAGGCCAGAAAGGCTGCAATTCCAACAACAATTTCATCTGTTTCCTTTCTCCAGAATGATTTACTGTGTACACCTAGGAGACTGGAAGCTGCTGGGAGCCCCGCTAGCCCAGGCTTCCAGAAGATATCTCTCTTTTAAAGGACCCAGGTGTTAAGCCAAGCCCCTTGTTTATAGAATGTTAAGGTTATGGCATGAGTCAATAAAGCCTGGAAGTGCAGTTACTGCCGCTGACATTGCACCCCTAACACACGCCATTGTGCCTTTTATTTCTCTCTCACAATGGTGAGGAGTAAAGGAGGTAGCGTAAAACTTAACTTTGAATTTCCTGGCTTTTGTTGGTTTGTTGAGCAATCCTAATGCTATTGAATTTTCCCCCACGCTGGGTGGTTGTTTTTCTGGTGCACAGTTGTGCATTGTATTTTTTTCTAAGGATTACAATGGTTTCCACACGTCATATTGGCATGGATGTAAGCCATAGGTTGACCTTTGGCAGGGTAGCTGGAAGCAGAGGGATCTGTGTAAGCTGTGTGAATTCATTTGAACCTGATAGTGATTTCCAGTGGAGAGGTCACTGGGCAGCCAGCTCCTTCTTTTTCCCTTGGATTGGGCTGACAAACACCGGATGAAAGGCAAATCTGCCCACATTCAGGACCTTCCAGAGTCAGGACCCAGAAGGTACCTCACCAGCTCATGCCTTGGGAATTTGCTGAAGAAAAAGGGAGTTCTGGGCTCACTCATGTAATAAAACAAACAGATCTTGTTGGCTGACTCTTTTCAATTTTTTTCACATATTAAAATTAATTTACAGTTTATTTTCTCATTGCAAAACTATTTATGTTTATATTAAAAATTATCAAAAATAAGCAGAATTATTTAATCCACCATTGTTGTCAGTTTAGTAGATTTCATTTTTGGCGAAACCATTCTTTTTTTTATTAGAAAAGGAGAATCATACTATATACACATGGTCTTCTGTAAGGTGCTTTCTCTGAAACCACAACTTCAAACTTAACTGCCCAGCAATCATGTTTATAGAATATTATGGTAATTACAAAGGTAATACATGTGTATAATTGAAGAAAATGTTACATGAAGTGATTTATGTGATGCTTCTAACTTTGTGTTTTTCCAAGTGTGCATATAGAAATATATGTAATTTTACCATTTACACAATATTCCTTGGTAGTGAATTGTAACTGAGGTATGCATTCTTAGTCTCCTTCGGTGGACAGAGCTCTGTGGGGCCTTGTCTGTTTTAATCACACTGAACAGTCTTGGCATTCAGAGTGCATATATTTACAAATTCAAGTTTAACTTATTTTTATTTTTTTCTCCATTACAAATGTTCTCTAGCATGTCACTTTAATCTTATGTATTTTGTAGAGTTTTGTATAGTACTAGAAACAGAATGCTGGCCATGACTGTGAGCTGTACAATTTAGATCCTGGTTCCATGACTTTGGAACGGTAGTGGCTGGAGCTGGTGTCAGTGGTGATGCACACCTTTAATCCCAACACTACAGAGGCAGAGGCAGGAGAATCTCTATGAGTTTGAGTCAGCCTGGTCTACAAAATGAGTTCCAGCCTAACAAAACACTGTGTGGAAAAAAGAAAAAGAAAAAAAAAAACAAAAGCCAGTTATATACATGTTCCAACTCCAAACTCAGTGACATCATTTTGAATCAGCTATAGTGGAAGCAATCACACTTGATTTACTATTACACCATTGCTATAGCCACAGGAAGGTTATACAGCCTTTTCAGGGAGTAGATTTCTCATATAGTAAGTGGGGACCACAAAGCTGGGGAGGCTGCTTGGTGCAGCTTTGAGGGACATGTGCTGCATGTGGACATGTCTGCGGACTGTGACTCTGGAATCATGGGGTACAGAGTTCTGCTCAGAGGGAGGCAGTCAGAACAGTGTCTAATACACCTAACTGTAAAAGGGTTATCCTGAATTTATACCAAGTGTCAATAAATGCAAGCAATTACCATGCTATGTTGCTATAGATATATAAATTACTTTAGATATCTCCAAATGCCCTCCAAACACCCATCAATTTATACTCTACGAGTTTCTTCAGTCTTGATATATTGGTCTTTCTCCTTGTCTAATTGCTGCAAAATACCTAATTATGGCATTTATATGCTTTTCATTGATTACTGGTGAAGCCAAGCATTTTTATATTTGCCCCTTGGCCATTGACTTTCTATGAATTATTTGCGTTTTTTTAAAATCTATTTTTTGTATTATAATTTTTTTCTTTTCTGTCAGCCCGGAAGAGCTCTCTTAAAATCTTTTGTCAACATGTGTGTTACATTCTTCTTGCTTTTTTGGCGGGGGGAGGGGGGGAATTTATCATATTTTGGTTTTGTTAGCATCTCCAAGAAGACCAAAAATATGTTACATTTTAGCCAGTCCGCGAAGCCTGGATGGCGGATGAGAACTCACTCCTGACAGTCTTCATCTCTACACATACTGTTGCATGCATGTGCACATATATACACAATAAATGTAACAAAAATGTTAAATCTGCATGTAGTAAAAATTGTTATTGGAGGCTCAGGGAGTATGAGTGCTTGCTGTCCAGGCTTGAGGAAGTGAGTTGGGAATCTAGCGCCCACATGAAAAGCTGAGTATAACTACACACTTCCCGCACTGATGGGTATGGAGAGAGGCTGGACAATGGCTGGGACTTGCCAGCTGCCCTTCCAGCTCCAGGTTCAGTGTGGGACCCTGTCTCAAGGAAATAAGTCAGAGTGACAGAGCTGGACCTCTGACATCCATCTCCCTATGGTATACACAAGTGCACATATACATGTGAGTATATAATACACTCTCATATATACGTGAAAAGATTATTGGTTTAAGGGTTGATGGCCTACTCAGAAAAGCCTTATAGAATTCTAAACATAATCTCGAAAACTTCAATAATTAGGAAAGAATATTTCACATTTTTCTACTACCATCTGGGTTGTGTTATTGTATATCTATATATTATTGTATCTATTATTTAACCTTTTGTATTTATGCATTTTATGATGATTATAATTGCATGTGACAATTATAAATATAAAACACTCTTAATTAGCTGTTTTGCTTTTATATACGGCTCTGACTTAACATCCTTGTAAGTCAGATTTTGCACCCGTCTCAAAACTATTTATTTACCTAGAGTCCAGTTGACCTCTGGGAAGGTTATACTGTTTTCAACCCTCGCTATCAGTACATGAAATGGATGTTTGGATTGAAAAAAAAAATTAGAAATCTGAGAAGCCAACATTGGGAATTGGGGAAGCAATTTGCAGTGTTTTGTTTTTCTGTTTCATGTAAGAAGAGATCTTGGTGTCTTTCTAGTCTGATTTTGTGGCATCTCTACCACATAAATTATCCCAGCACGAGGCATCGAACGCGTTATCAGATTCGGAGAAACCACAATTTGCAAGGCAGTCTGAGCAGCGCCTGCGTGATGTGCAGTTGAAGCCTCGAACAGAGACGTGGCACAAAGGCGGAAGGACACTGAGCAAATGAAAGTGGGGGTGATGTTTCTGTGAGGCAGCGGAGCCCACAAACCTTTGCAAATTCGAGTCAACAACAACAACAACAACAACAAAAAAAATGATAGCCCAAGGCGCCCAGGAACCTCAAGCTCCCGGGTGGATTGTGGGAGGTGCAAACGTGGTCTGAAGGCATCCAATATATTCCCGGAGTGCTTGTCACACTGCAAAGTCACCAAAGGGTGTAGGAATGATTTCACACAACAGTTCACTTGGTAATTTAGGTTGGTGCAGGCAGTCGGGTCACGTGACACTGTTGAGCCAATAGGAAACAGGTCTGCTTTGCCACTGACAGCCGGCTGAGATGTCAGCAGCCAGTCTGACAGAGAAATGGGACGTAATAACATTTGCATTGATGTTTTCAGCCGCAGTTGCTACATGGTTTCTTTTCTGCTCTTGCAAAGATGCAATATGTTGATCGGGCAATAAATTCCCCAGCCCTTTATTCTTTAAAGCCTTCTAACCCAAATTTGATGATTTCACAGCAGTGCTGTGATCTGCTGGTAACTCTAAAATGGAATCAACGTCTGTCTTACACTTCAGGCTTTTCAGGAATGGTGGTTTCTATTTCTTGAATATCAGCTCCATTTAATCAAGACAAAAATTCAAGAAAAGGACAGACTATGGTGCCTTGAATGTTAAGCAATACTCTGTATGCATTAGACAGTGATGAATATTTCGAGGAGCATCTCATGACTAAGCCTTGTCAGTTTAAGATAAAAGATTCAGTTGCTGCGCATACAGCTCTTATATGCAAAGCAGCAAGAGAATAATTTAGTAAGGCCCAATTCCATTGCATAGTATCATATCTCTCAGGGAGAAAGTGAGAATAAAGGTTAAATTAAAAAGTATGCAGGAACTAGAGATGGTGGTTCACACTTATAATCTCAACACTTGAGGGACATAAGGCAGGAGAATTGTTGTGAGTTGGGGGCCAGCCTGAGTTCCAGTGTCTCCTCTTGATTACATGGAGTATGTGTAATAAAATAAAATAATGTAAGTTATGCTCTACTATTTTTTTTTTAAATTAACCCTTATAAAGATGTAACTCTTTCCTGGACCTCAGTGACATTTTGGATAAAGTTATCAAAAAACAACCATCATAGTAATAAAAGGCAAGTGCAAGGTGCTGAGGGCTGGTTGGTTACAGGAAGGGAAGACATGTGGCAATGACCATTTAGACACTGGCTTGGGAACAAGCCTTTGAACAGGATAAAACTTATGTGCTTTTCCTTACTCCTCATTTTGACAACCAGTCAGAGGAGAGATGTAGCAAGATAGAGGTCAACAGAAGCTCAAGTTGGACACTTGCTGGCTTCCCTTTGGATGGGCTAGCATCTCCCTTCATATCTAAGCATGCTGTACACCCTTTGGAAGCCATGTCTTCCGTCATGCATGTCTGGTTTCAGATTCTGAGAAGAAAATTAACTTGAGTTTTGCCACGAATATTTTTATGAGAGACAATCTTTTGTCCCTGTGGGGAAAGCTGTGTCTGAAAATTACCAGGCCAGAGTGACATGTGTGAGTCTGACACTGTGGCATGCATGACCTTATGTCCAGAGCCTCCCAGGATGCCTGACAAGCCAGTGACTCCCACAGAGCAAATTAGCATTAAGCAGCAGGCCTCATTTAATTTGCAGCCTAACAAACATATATTCAATGCCTAACTTTGCACTTGCATTTGTATTCATTATCATAAAAGGGTTTCCCAAATAGTATGAACTTCAAGCCTTGGACAACTTGTATCTACCTTCTGTAGGCTGGTCATAAACATTTGTTGACCTAATGAGCTACATGCCTTCAACCCAAAACCAAACCTAAATCAAATAAACAACAAACCAGAAAGAGCCAGTGACAACCAGAAGACTCACCACCATCGACCAGTCAAAGGCAGCATTCCTGGACTGGGTCTTAACAGCAGGAGACAATGATTTACCTTGGTTAATTCAGCAGAATGGAAACCGAGTTCTTGATTTCTAACCAAAAGCTAGGAGGTGGAGTGCTTCAGGCTTTCCTCCAGTGTTCTGATGACATAGAACCTGGGAACATACAACAGTTGACAAGAGAGTCAACATACAAGGAACTTGATCCTTAATCCTAAACTTTCACAGACTTGTCTGATTTTGTTCTTGTTATCTTTTGTAGACGAAGGAAATAAAGCTCAAGGATCTGAGTCCAGCAGCTATGAAGTAGGTGGAGCTGATAGACTGATACTTGCACCTGGATCAGCTGAATCCAGCAGCCATGAGGCAGGTGGAGCTGATAGAATGATACCTGCACCTGGATCAACTGAGTCCCACATCCTACATTTTTCAGTACCCTGTGTGATTCTCTAGGAGGAAAAGAAAAGTGCCACATGGATTGTACATCTTTAGACAATAACAAAGAGAAAAACAAAGAGGAGTACTTTCAGAAACCAAAAAAAGAATTAGGTGATAATAAGATCAACATATTACAATATTTGTTATCTATCTTTCATCCTGCTATTTACTTGAAAGGCCCGAGTAATTCAACATAGACTGGAAGGAAACAATGAGTTTAAGACAGAGGAACATTAAGAAACAGTGAGTTTGAAGGAGTAATCTGAAGCAGAAGCTGTAGCTGTTTAAAGATTAAACCTTGCAGTTAGAGTGGCCAGTGAAAGCTTGACCTGGAATAGCAATAATAAACAGCTTCTCTGCAGAATTTTATTTTTCTCTTTTCTTCTCTCTCCTCTCTTTAATTTTTAAAAATATTTTCTTTAATATGTAGGTGTTTTGCTTGAATGTTGTCTGTACACCACATGTTTGTAGGGCTCAAAGAGACCAGAACAGTGTGTCAGACACCATGGGACTAGACCTAGAATGTTGGAGCAAGTGCTGGGAATTGAACTCTGGTCCTCTAAAAGATCAAAGTGCTCCTAATGTCTGAGTCATCTCTCTCTCTCCATAGACCAGGCTGACCTTGAACTCCCTATATAGCTGAGAATGACAATGAACTTCTGATCTCTTTCTTCCACCTGTTTAGTTCGGGGACTACAGGCATGTGTCACCGAGCCAGGTTTCTGTAGTTTAAGGAATGAAACACACATCTTCATGCATGCTAGTGGTATTTTGAGGATCACTCTTTTTTGAGCAGCATCTATATCCTAGTATATTGGAACCTATGCAACAAATTTCCTAGTCACCCAGTTGACAATGAGATGACCCACTGAAAGTGTGAAATTAAAAGCCATGACCAGGTATACATCTGGACTCTGCTTTAGAACTTGGCCAATGATGAACTAGCAAAATGGAGGTTGGAGATGGGGTAGCCTGGTTTGTAGGGTCTGCTGATCTTCATAAATACTTCCAGGATAGTCATTCTAAGATGCTCATCATTTAAGGTCAATTCAGGAAATTCCTTTATATTTAACAACAGATTTCCATAAGCTGATAAGAACCCAGTCTGATGCTGAAACTGTCCCTACTCTTACCTTGACATTAGAAAGCATCTTAGGAGGAAATTTTGGACCCAACTTGAAAGGTTATGTTATGCCTCTTCTTTTTGTGCTGGTCCATTAGACCACAGATTCATATTAACTATCTCATTGATTTTTTAAAAGTGACTTGACTTGATCCATCTGACATATACAAGCTGACTACATTATTGATAATTTCTTCTCCTTTTTAATTCTTAAAGAACAATAAACTCTTAGTGGATCTGAAAATTAGATTTCTATGGCTGATGAAAAACTATACTTTTATTTAAACATTCTCCCTTTCATGTTTCAACATTTCTGTAAAGAGTGAATCTACTTATGGCCTCCTGAGGTTAACATAATATTAACAAATAGCTGACTTTGGGTTACTGGTATTCTGTTCTTTCTTGGCTTAGTGACTTCAGTTTTGTGTGTTTGAGCCAAAAGATGTTTTACTCATCTTTCTTTGAAAACCTGAAGTGCAAGCTATACATTGTTCTATTTCTCCTGGTGAGTATAATACTCTTTGGATATTAATGAGAATTGTAGATGTGTGTGAAGGAAAGACCAGGCCTCTGGAGGAGAGACACTGGTCCTTTAGAGGTGCATTGCTGTGTCTCCTAAGAAAAATTAATTTGCTTTGGTTTTGTCCTCCTGTTTTGTCAAGAATACAGCACATCTTAAGCATTCCTCGATATTTATGCTAATATGAATTTGAGGTTACATACTTGATACTAATATAGGCATAGAAGCGGCATTAGAATAATGCCTACCTGGGATAGCATCCTTGTTGCCCACAAACCTTTAACTTCTTTATCAGAGAAGGCCAGTTTCCCTGACAGAAGCCTTTTCTCTGGTCAGTGTGTTGAGTCTACATTCTTTGTGTTTTGTTTTGTTTGATTTTTGACATGAGCAATGGTTTCAATGGGTTTCATAGGAACAAAACAGTGCAGAGGGGGAGGGAACACGGTGGAAAGAGGAGCCTGTAACGTGTGACTATGCTTTCAGTCCTGGAGTGGTCTGTGGATGGGACAAGCAAAGCACACACATTTGCCAAAGGGCAGGACCTTGTCCGCTTGACTAAATGTCTTCCTTTCTCCCAGAGTTGATGTCACCTAATTGCCCCTCTCACATCCCTCGGTATCTTTGGGTTTAGTTTCCTCAGGAAAATGGGCATGGCGATGGGACTCCCTCCATGTGAGAAGTGTGAGAGATAAATGATCTTGCACATTGCTTGTATCTATACACTACAGGAGGGTAAGACACAAACTCGTGAGCGTGGCTTCCACCAGGTGCGAACTGCAATCTTTATGGCACTTCTGCATTCCTGACCCTGGGGGCGGGGGTCTCTTGGACAGGTATGACAGGTATTTTTTGGAAATGGGGACTTTCCCCGTTAGTACAGAAAAATGTCAGAGGCTTGCTGGAACCCTCTGCTGTGACTGGTTCAGTGCCTTGTCAGAATGGGAACCAAGATACACTTACTCCCATGCTCTGGCCTTTGGGGGAAGGAAAGAGTGAGTTTGTTCAAGAGAAACACTACAGCTTTGAGATCCTAGTCCCCACAGTCCGAATGTACTTTTGACATTAGGTAAAATGCAGGTCGGCACCTGCTTTCATCCTGCCCACATTTATTTAGTTATTGGTTGCCTTTGGAAAATATTGCCAATGTGAACTGACCATCATCATATCTCCCTTGACAAGGTGGGCATTCTCTGATTACTTTTGACAAAAAGTACAATGAGAATTCAAGGCCTTATTATTATTCTGACTAACCAGGAGATGAGCCAGGCTTAAAGTCAGATTTGTTTTTGTGTTAATAATGCATTTGTATTACCCTTCCCCGCAGCCCCCCCGTCTCCACTCCTGCTATCTTCAATGTGAGTTTGCACTTGTCAAAATGAATAATAAGCAGCATCAATTCCAACCCCACTTTTCCAGTGTTTTCAGCCGTAATAGTTTCACTTTGCCTTGATTTTGTTGATTGCTATTAAATCCTGGATTGCTTTAAATTCTGTGAGATAGTCCTCAAAGTATCACTTATAAATTGTGTGCATTTATTATAATCTCTCTTAGGACAAAGGGTATTACAGCTCCTGAAAAAAGATTGCCTTCTCTTCTGCACTCCAACGAGGTTATGGAAATGCATTCTATCTTTTCAGAAATTAATGGTTTAAAATACAATAACGATTGTGGATTAGCTCTTTTATTTTCTCTGTGTTCCCTTTCATAATCCAAACCAAACAAATTTTAGTAAAAAACAAAACAAAACAAAAAGCCTGTATTATAATCAAGAGGCACAGATTTCCCTTTCTTGCACACTGGTGTATTCCAGGTGATAGTTCAATGTATTTTGCAGGCAAGGCTTTGATGAACAACATCTAAGCTTCAAAAGCCAGTTCTCACCATCATATTCTTAGGAGCATTGTGATTATAGTTTATATTTGAAAGGGATCTTTCCAGAGAGATTATTGCAATTGGCAAGTCTATTTGCTTATTTTTCTATTTAAAGTATCACATCTACTTCAAATAAAAATCTATGTAAGGTGTGCTTAAGTCAGCTGAGTGTGGCCAAGGGAAACAGTGGTTGCCATGCATTGGTTGTGCACAGCTTGAGGGTGTGAGTGAGGAAGACAGGGACAGGGATTGGTTGAGTGCCTATTAGTGTGTGAATGAGATGCGGGTTTGCCTTGGTGCCCATGTGCTTTAACTTTTAGTGTCCCTCACTTGCAAGGGCCCCTTCCAAGACCTCAGCGATGCCGAAGTAAATGTGTTCATAGGGCAGCATATTTGGTAAAGATGGAAACGTTGAGCTATTTCTATGAGATTGGCTAAGACTGAGGTTCATGTTCACTTCAACCCTCCTTCTTGTTTCTGTTTCTAGTAATGGGAGCTTGGGATGGACACTAGTGTTTTGGAGATCTAGTTAAGGCAACATGAGTTGGGATGATATTTAGTTGTGGTTTCCTGAGGTATAATTTACATGGTCTCCAGGCACCATCATCTGCTGTTAGGCTCTTATTATCCATGCCCTAGTCAACACGACCTCCTGGAATACTTCTGCTGTTCAGTGCATTGGTCTCTCAAGACAAGAAGATTCAGAGCCCAGAAGTGAAGGCACATACAGGGCTTGGCATTCTGAGAAGGTGAGAGGTGAAGGGGACCAAGGATTGGAATCAAAGCGGGGTGTTATGGTGAATGATAATGAGACAGCAGTTTATTTTTGCCAAATAAACGAAACAACAAAAAGTACACCGCTATACAGAAATATCTTTTTTTGACAGGAATGTGTGAATTAGAATAAATCACAGTTCTTATGCTTTTAGGGTGCAGACCCATAATCAGAGAGATATGTCTGTTTAGTGCTCACCACATCCCAGCTATCAGTAATACAAAACAAAGTTTTCTCAGCCACCTAGGGCAAAGACTGAATAAACTTTTTATTTTCTCTATAAAAATCGTATTACAAGATCATTATCATATGAGAATATGATCAAGACTGTGCAGCCAAATGTTATAGGAAAATATGATGGATGGATGTCAGGCAACTCATTAATAGAAACATCGGTTTTTTTCTGTGTTTTGCACCTGACAACTTAAAAACATGTAATTTGTGGTGGTTTTCTTTCTCTCTTAAGCACATACTTGCTTTTAGCTTACTTTTGAATCTTAGAGTGTCCTTCAAACTGTAAGATCTCTGAGCCCCATAAAGCCCAGACCCACCAGTGTCTGGCCCTGGGCTTCTTTCAAGCACAATATCTTATTTAAGCTTTATCATACTTGGCATGATGGAGCCTGCTCACTAGAAATCTGGAGCAAAGACGTTGAATCGCTTTTGTGAGGTGAGTAGTGAATGCTAGCCTGGACTCCCTCCACCCTGGGGTCATACAGGACAGTGTGCTTGGACTTCCTAGCCTCTAACTATTCTACTATGAATGCCTTTTACATTTTCCATGGCATGTGGAGCTTTATCATAACAATCTTTGAGGTAGCTTCCTCCAATTTCATTACCTCTCTCCCATTTCACCTGGTTATTTGCTAGATGGTAGATTTCCTCAGTTTCTCCTTTCTGGATTTACTTCTTCCTCCTGGCCATACAGCCCCTCCTCTGCACAAACCAGGAGTCTTCCCTCACCTACTCCCTCCCCTTTATGCTCTGTCGGTTTGGTTTCAAGACTTCAAGAGTTCAGGTCCTGGTACTTCCCCCTCTATCCCTTCCTCCCTCCCCTGTGCCTGGTCATGATTAGGGGCCCCAGCCTTTGTTTAACTCATTCACTTCCAGGTTGCCATTCTTGCTCTTATTATTCTTTAATCTGAACTGAACAATACTGCCATGTGAATATTTGTTTAATCCTGTTGCCTCCCGCTCAAAATGGTTCAAATCATTCAGCCATCACTGCTATGAGTTGGATCTTAAATGGTTCCCAAAGGCTCATAGAAAGCTTGTTCTCCAGCTGATGGTTCCGTTGGGAGTGTTAGAACCTTTGCAGGGAAAGGCTTAGCAGAAGACAGTTAAGGTATCTGGAGTGTGCCCTCCAAGGGGATATTTAGGCCGCAAACCCCTCTCCTCTCCTCCCCTCCGCTCCCCTCCCTTCCTTTACTCTCCCCTACTCTCCTCTCCCCTCCCCTCCCTGCCATCAAAACCATGACAACTCTTATAAAGGAAAACATTTAATGGGCTGGCTTACAATTTTATAGGTTTACTCCATTATCATCAAGGTGGGAAGCATGGCAGTGTGCAGGCAGACATGGTGGATAAAGAGCTGAGAGTCATATGTGTTGATCTTCAGAAAGCAGAAGGAGGCTATGTACTACATGGGGTAAAGCTTGAGCATGAGATCTCAAAGCCTGCCTCCATGGTGACACAGTTCCTCCAACAAGGCCACACCTTCCTATGGGCCAAGTATTCACACTCATGAGTCTATGGGGCCATTCCTATTCAAACCTCCACCCTTCCCTCCCTCCTCTCTTTCCTACCTCTGTGACTATGGAACTGAAGTATTTGAAACTGTGATGAAGATAACCCTTTCTTCCTTCATATAAGTTGATTTTCATAGATATATTGTCACTGGAACACAAAGGCAACTAATACAGTCACTTACCAAATCCTTATTGGGGTAAAACTTTGACTTGGGCAATGAAGATACAGTGGAGAATAAAAGTTTCTGCCTAGAGGGATCAACATTCTATTAGAGAGAGAAAGGTGATAATCAGCATTTATTATACTTTAAGATTATGACTTCACTTTATATACACATGCTGGACAGATGGTTTGGCAGTTAATGCTTCCTGCTCTTGCAGAAGAGCATCTGACATCAGGCTGCCCCATTCTTGCTTCTGCAGGCACCTGCATGCACTTGTGCACATGCATACATAGTATACAAACATAAATAAAAATAAAATTATATATACACATGCATGTGAAACAGAGCAAAACTATGTCAGATAAATGTAAGCATGCATCTTAGTTATGGTTATTATTGCTGTAATGAAACACTATGACCAAAGAAACATGAGGAGGAAACGTTTATTTGGCTTACACTTCCATATCACTGTTCATCATCAAAGGAAGTCAGTATAAGAACTTAAACAGGGCAGGATCCTGGAGGCAGGAGCCGATGCAGAGGCCATGGAGGGGTGCTGCTTACTGGCTTGCTTTTCTAGGCTTGCTCAACGTGATTTCTTATAGAGCCCAGGACCACCACCCACAATGGGCTGCATCTTACACCATCAATCACTTTAATGCCTTACAGTCTGTTCTAATGGAGGCATTTTCTCAATCGATGTTTCTTTCTTTCCAGTGACTCGAGTATGTGTCCAGTTGACATAAAACACCAGCACACAACAGGGTAAGGGAGCTGGGGCTAAACATGGAGCAGAGAAGGTCTCGCTGATATGGGATTTGATTGGAGATTTGCATGAGTGGAAGGCTTTATGGAATACCAAAGACCTGAGTGAAGAATCTTAGAGTTGGAGGATTTGTGGTGACATGTTACATATTTAATAAAACCTGAAATACCTAGAGTTTAACACACAGTCAAAACTTAGGCAGACACCTCATGAATTTCTTGATCTTTGAGTACAAGGACAAACAGCTGGGATTCAATGGCACACACCTTTAATCCCAGCACAGGGAGAGCCTGAGAGTAGTGACCTATGCCTTTAATCCCATAACTCCAGACAGAACTTCCTCTGTTTCAGGGAGTTCAAGTCTGACTACCAAATAGAATAGTTCTCACCTTTAATCCTAACCTGGATGGGATACAGCTGGTGAAAAGGGTATTTAAGGCAGGCTTAGGAAAACAGCAGAGGCAGAAGCCATCAGGAGCGAGGCTAAGGACACTGGAAGATATCCGGGTGAGATTTGACTGTGGTGCTTCCTCTCTCTGATATTTCAGCCTTTCCCTGATATTTGGCTCTGAGTCTCTTTTCATCCAAATTTGAACCGCAGAGGATCAATGAGGAAGGGGGAATGGCTGCAGCTGAGTGACAGCAGGATGATATTAACACTAACACATGGCTCTGGTGAGTACAGCATGGGACTTATTGGGCCTGGAGACACTTGGCCTTTTATGTAGAGGACCTAGCACAGCAGGGTTTGAACAAAGGAGTCATATGGCCTGAATTACAGTTGAAAAACTCCCTAAGGACAGAGTGCTGGGAGGTGACTGTATGAGGTAAGTAAACACAGAGAGCCTGTGGTGATCTTGACAGCAGGGACTTAGCCTGCACTGTAAGGAGGAGGCAGAAGGACACCTTTGGTGTAATTCTTTTAATAGAAAATATTCTTCTCTTAACATGTCTTACAAGATCTGTCTCTGCCTTCTCGGCATCTCTGTGGTGCCTCCTGAGCTTTGCATGGGCTCCTATGTTCCTGGAGCCACTTGCTGCCTTCCACAAGCTCAGCTCAGTCCCTCACTACCCTTCTTCCTCCAGGTCCTGGTAAGCCATTCTCAAAGCGCTCTGCAATTGTCACAGCCCCTCTGTTATGTAGCAGTCCCTTTACTGATATGTTAGGCTTTCCCAAATTAGACATGAGCTCCTTGAAGAAGGAATGTGGGTGATTGATTAGTGTTTGAGTCAGTGGTTGGCTGTAGTAGAGGTTTCTGGCATGGCCTAGCCCCGAGATCCAGACCAGCACTCCCACAGAAACACATAGAGGTTTATATCTGTTACATGCTTTTAGGACCAATACTAGCTATTGCTAGTTAGCTCCTGCATCTTAACTCAACCTATTTCTGTTAATCTGTCTTGCTACGTGGCCTGTGGCTTACCTATTTCTTTACATCTTGCTTCTTGGGTGGCTGGATTGCATCTCTCTCTGACTCCAACCACCTTTCCCTTTATCTATGCTTGGATTTCCTGCCTGCTTCTAAGATGCCTTGGGCCAGAAGAGTCCCTTTATTAACCAATAATATTCACAGCATACAGAAAGACATCCCACATCACTTGGCCTGTAAAAATCACCCAAACAACATTTATATCTACATCCACATCTCTCTGTCTGTCTGTCTTCCTGTCTGACTATGAATGTGTGTGTGTGTGTGTGTGTGTAATATTTCTGACTCCTGCTTCTCCAGGGAATAGCCCTAGAGAGAGTTTCACCTGTGTAGTATGGAGATGCATGAACAAGAGCAACAGAATTTAACTGGAGGGAATAGATATTACTACCTTGGCAAGTTTTTAGAGTTATAGTGTGGTTTCAATAAAAACCAACCAACAAACAAACAAATAAAAAGCAAACAACTAATATAATAAGTAAGAAGAGTAAATATTTATTTGACACTTATGGGAAAATGGAAGAATTGTTACTTATGCAGCGCCTTTGCTGACTCATCCCCTGCTGTATCTGAAATATGAGTAAAAATGGACTGGTGGTCTGTTGGGCCTGTGAAGGCCAACTGACTGTCCTTTTGAGATAAGCGCTATTTCCTGAATGTCTGCATCCCTTCAAAATCCACATGTGGAAAGATCTTTTGGAGGTAATAAGAGTGTTAGGAAAATCTCTCAGGGTAGGATCAGTGCTTTGATAGAAAAGTCCTTAGGAGCTTGTTTCCAGCAATGTGAGGTTATGGTGAGAGCATCCCTTTGTGAAGGAAGCAAGTTCTCAGCAGACCTAACAACAGCAGCCTTGTGATCTTGGATTTCCCAGCCCTTTAACAAAGGTGAAGAATCTCTCTCTCTCTCTCCTTAGATTAAAAAATATATATGTGTGTATCTCTGTGTGAATTAGATCCCTTGGAGCTGAGGTTATTGGCACTTGTGAGTTCCAATGTGGATGCTGGGAACCCAACATAAGTCCTCTGGAAGAGCAGCAAATGCTCTTAATGACTGAGACATTTTTCCATCAGCTTGCATGTACTTTGTGCCTTGGCATCTTGACCTGATCAGAAATGGCAAGGAATGACAGACACATAGACATACACATAGAAAAGCTGGGTCCAAATGGGCTATGTGTATCCTGAGGGATCAACACCAACTCCTGAGAAACTGGAAAGCTCAGTGTGTTT
Organism: Sigmodon hispidus; assembly: GCA_004025045.1. NCBI lineage: Eukaryota > Metazoa > Chordata > Mammalia > Rodentia > Cricetidae > Sigmodon > Sigmodon hispidus. The sequence goes on from PVIH01001324.1 coordinate 28,959, forward strand.
ATTGTTATACCACAGGGTGCAGGGTTAGCTAGTCTGGGTGGGAGGTCTCTAAAGGTGAGCTGTCTCTGACTGTAAGCTCCTGGGTGGAGCAAGCTGCAGCTGCTAGTTTTTGTACACAGTGGTCAATTATTCCTAAACATTCTCAAAATTTGCACTTGGACCAGAGAAAGGCTTTGTTAAGTCCTAGTCTGGCCCCCATTAGAATTAGCTCCATCTTGGCCATATTTCATAAGGTCACGCATCCTATTTCTTGCCCTAAGATCCTTCCAACACCCAAGGTGAGCAAGCTGTCCGTGGAGGCCCACTCCTAGGACTAGGGTGACATTTACCGTTGTGAATAGAGTTGGTAGGGAATTAATGGCTTCACAGCTGATCCTCAGGCAGGCCACTCTGGAGAACTTCCCAAGTCCTGCACACCTGAGGTCTGATCACCTATAGCATTGACCACTAGACCTCACACCCTTCTCCCAGCATCCTTTTCTTTCCTGTTTCACTATTCACTAAAATAGCCCCCCTTTTTTCTGGGTTTGCCTCCCAACAGAGTACAACCCATTGTCTGAGGTGGTAACATAGGTAAGAGGGAGAGAGGGAAACTTTATTAGAGTCAGCTGAACATCAGGGCCCCACCTAGGAGAAAAAAATGATACGGCTACCACATATAGGAAAGGGGATGTTGAGGAGAAGCAAAGGACTGCCATGGCTGATCAACACCTCTGTGGGAGAGTCTGTTTTCATTAGATGTACGAAGGGTTGCCTTCTAGCTCTAATGGGACGATGTATTCCCCTTTTCCATTCTATAGACACAGACCCCAATTGAATAATTTTCCCTCTGAGAATCAAATGACCTCCAGTTGAGGGTGTGTGTGTAACCTTACTTGTTACTTTCTAATAACAAAAATGTACAATGTATTATGTATCACTGATTTTTGTCATCAAGAAACATCTTCAAAAAGAGTATTTTTATTATGAAACAATGTGAAAGCAGTGTTCACCATTTCACTACCAGCTTGTTTTAGTTAGTTTTGTATTACTACAGCCAAAAGCCAAGGAAGCCAGTTAGTTAGTTTTGGAGGTTAACAATCCAGGATTGGTTGAACCCACTTTATTTGGCAGGTGATGGGGACAGGTACATGTAAGAGCACGTGACGACATCTAAAACAGGAGCAGGCAGAGAAAGGGACCAGACACAGCTCTTCTCATAACATGCTCTCAGAAGAACAGATGCAATCCAAGAACTGCCAAAAGACTGATGAGAAATACTCAGACTCCCAGTGACCTCAAAACTTATTGGTCACTCTTACAACATTCTATTATTTCCTGTGGGCCAAGTTTTCAGTCACAATGGATCCTTGGAGACCACAAACTATGTTCAAACTGTAGAAGAGATATCAGAGTAAATATCTGTTTTGGAATTGATGCATTATTGGGTTTTGTCTTTCACTTATTAATTATTCAGCTGGGAATTCCATTGATGTCAATCTTATGTGTCTAGAAGTATTTTCTCATAGGAATTTTTCTAGGGATCAGACATCAGAGAATATCCTAGCTTAGTATCCAGAAGGATTTGTACAGCCAACAACAACAAGAGAGAGAGAGAGAGAGAGAGAGAGAGAGAGAGAGAGAGAGAGAGAGAGAAAGAAAAAAGAAAGAAAAGGAAAATAAAAAAGTGAATTTAAGACTTTCTTGTCAAGTTTCTTCTATGGAACTTGGCAGAATAACAAAATGACCATGACATGAAAACATTCATTAGTGTCATCTATCCATAAAACTACCCCTTTTACACACACAATTAAAAATCTCTAGTGAACAGTAGACTTGGCAGCTACTTTAACAAAACAAAATAAATTTACAACAAAATAAAGTAGCAACTCTTGTAACAGATGTAGGATTTTGTGACATTGATAGAGGAGATGTTGATGGTTGTTGGAATCACACGCAAATCTCTTGGCACATGGGAGTGGTAGAAACAGGAAAATAAGCAATAATTAATAGAGGAAAATGATGGAATAGAAATTCATCTGAAAAGTTTGAAATCAAATGATTAAAGGGGCCCTTGAGAAAAAAAATGAAGCCCTAAAATATTCTGTCATTTTTATGAAAGCAAAGGATAGCAAAATGTGGTATCTTACTATCATAAAGCTTGATAGGAAAATTATGAGAAGAAATCTCCTTTCATTTCTGGTTATTAAAAAAATTTATAGCTGTAATTTTAATTCCCATCTAAATAGATGGCAAAGTAAGCCTCCTTTTAATGATTTTTAGCTTGGTTTTTGAAAGGAAATCCCCACTGAAGCCTTACTCTCCAGCTCCAACTATATCTTCTGTACTGAGTTTCTGCTCTGAAAGGAGTTACCTATAGAAGTTCTTTTCCACTATAAATTATCCTATGGATACAATCATGCGCTCAAGATGAGGGCCATTTTGGAGTGTGGAAAGCATTTTCAAGAAGTTGACTGGCTTTGTATTCCTGTCTTACAGTTAAACATCAAAAAAAAAAATTAGAATATACCATGTGTTGTTATGGGCATGTCACCAAAGCAGAAGGGACAATGTCTAAGAGCTCTGAGTGTGCACACTCACATTGTGGGGCTTTTCAAATCACTAAAGTCCTTTCCAATTGGGAGCTCAGCAGTTTTCCCTGGGACCAGGTTGTACCTATGACATTTTTAACACTTAAGCAAAGGTACCACTAAAAATTTGAGATAGATAATTCTTGATTCCTTAGGTCTCTTGATTAGAATGAAAGTGTAGATAATGTAGGGGTGGGAAAGAGAATAGAACACTCAGAAACTTTCCTTATTTTATATGTATGACCGAGTCTCAGAATTACATTGTATTTTGTTTGTATTCTAAGATTTTAGGGCCAAACCATCAAAACAGCAGATAATTCAGAAAGCATTTATATTTAGCTTTGTGAAATTTTGAAGAATATATATGGTGGTAGATTTATCTTTCCTAAATATATCTTATTTAGAAATGTTTAAACTTAGCTTGTCTTCCCTCAGCACAGATCACTAATAGTGGGTGGTAAAGGAAGTCAGTTTTGAATTAAAAATTTGCCTTAGATAATCCATTGAGCCAAGAATTTGCATATGGATGTTACAGAGTGGCTTGTATTCTAATTTCAAACACATTTGTTTTTCAGAGGCTCCAGTGCTTGGTAAAGTAGTTAGACGCTTTCCAAGATACAGAATTCTTAAGTCATTAAGAAAACACTCAAAGTCCAGAGAGAGATTTTTTTTGGCTATTAAAAAGACAGTATCAATTAAAAAATGCAAATAGAAATGAACACAGCTTGTCACTTACTGCAGTCTACTGAAATGATCCCTTTTCTCTTCTTGAAGCTGCAGCTAACAGATGACAGACACAAATATTGCACAAATGAGCAACGTCACACCACACACATCTTCTTAATGGAGCTCCTGTTTACTGGATGTCCACTGAAGTCTCCTAGCTAAAGAGAACCCAAGTGTCAGCATTCCATCAGAACTGCCATGGAGGGGCAAGGGCTTTGGGGTGTTAGTTATCTATGTCGCAGTGAAAGACCACACCTATCCCAGGAAGCTGTCCACATGAAGTTCCAACATCATGAAGCCTTCTCTGAATTTCTATTTAAAAACAAAGCAAAGAGACCACTTCTTCAGGTCTCTAGAAGCTAGTATGTTGGGAAGAATAGCAATGTGGTTAGGTTTACTATAGTTCTGTAGCTTTGTGGGTGGTAGGGAGAGGTGCCATGGGCAGAGGTGGGACACCGATGGTACTGGGCAAGAGAGACAGCTGGGGATCTGAGGGTGACTCCAACCTGGTTCAGGGAGTAATGACAGAGCTGAGGAGAGAAGCCCAGACTCCAGAGAGAGAGAGAGAGAGAGAGAGAGAGAACTTAAGGACAAAGGGATTAAATATCTGGATGATGGGGTCACTTGCAGATAGAGATAGCTGAAACAGTTGGCAATTGGTTAAATAAAGGTGAGGGGGGATGTCAAATAGACCACACAGAGCTCAAAGGGGCAGGCTGTAGACTAATGTCTTGTCTTCCAAAGTGCTCCCATGACTTGCATCTCATTTAGTTACATCATTATTGTTTTATGACATCCGCAAGGCAGACACTCTCCTGAATTTCACTGGTAGAAGTTGAAACAAAAAGACACTCAGAAACTTAGCTTATTTCTTCTTGCCAAGTACAAGGGCATTGCATGTGACATGGGCACGTGGTCTCGTTCCTCTGCCTCATAAGTCATACCTGTTGTTTTAATCTGACTTAAAACATGGTTTTAGGTTTCCAAAAGTTGAGCAAGGAACAGTTTTCCCCTTAGCCGAGAGCTCAGACTTCATAAGTGTTGCCAGGCTGCAAGTAACGTTTGTTGTTGTCTCTTGGGTTGTTTCAAGTTCAAAGGGAGTTCAAGGCCACTCACTGTTTCCAGCAATCTACACTTGGTAGGTAGAACAGAAACGAGGGTGAGGGGGGGGAATAGAGACTCTGCCCATAGGGTCTGCAGAAAATGAGTTGATTTGTGTCTAATCATTGAAGGGCAGCCCTACCATCATGGAGTCCCAGCATAGACAATAATAGGCACACAGACTCCCAGTTCAAACCATGGGGCCTTCAATCCCTTACTCTTTCAGGGTAGCTAGCTGTGAGCTTGGCCTTTTAGGAATGTCTCAGCATGTAAGAGCTTAACTATATAGGTATAAAAATCCATCACCTGCTCTGGAGAGCCCTAGTGGAAGAGAACCTTTATCTAGCAATGGATGGAGACAGAAGCAGAGATCCACAGCTAAGTATCAGGTGAAGCTCCTGGTGAAGAGAGGGATGAGAGAGAATATGCGCAAAGGGATCAGGATCTTGAGGAGGAGGCCCACAGAGATGGCTGACCAGAGCTATTGGCAGCTCACTGACTCTGAAATAACAGTTGAGAGAACTTTAAGGAAAGGAACTAAACCCTCCAAATATAGACCACAATCTAACAGCACAGGCAGTTTGTGGAGCCTCTTGCAATAGAACCAGAATATATTCCTGGTGCATGAACTGGCTTCTCAGAGCCTATTCCCTACAGAGAAACATCTTACTCAGCCTTGATACTGGGGAGAGAGACTGGGTCCTACCTCAACTGGATATGCCAGATTGAACTGACTCACCTTGGGAATCCTTGCCCTCCCTGGGAAATGGGCGGGGCAGGGGCAGAGGGAAGGGAGAAGAAGCAGTAGTGGGTTTGGTAAAAAAAAATTTTTAAATAAAAATCTTTATTAAAAAAAAAATCTGTCACTCACACTTTAAATCTACCATTAACTCCCCCGAGATTCATCCCTTACAAAACCAAGCTGCAATAGCTAAGATTTGGAGGGACTGTCTGGTGATGGAGGAGTTGTGTTAAAAGTGGAGTTTTCAAGGGAACTCTGTGCCCTGGAAGGTGCATGTGTGGAGTTAGGGGTAAGACTCCAGGCCACTCCCTCCTTTGCTTGGCCCAGGGCCTGGTGGTTTAAAATGTTTTCGTTGTGTATTTCTGAATACCCCCTTCTCCTTTCAACTCCAACATACCTTTTTCTTTTTTTATTAACTTGACATTAAACACACCCCTCCTCAGCTGCTACACACACTCTCTCTTCAGTAGGAGAAGGTGAACATGGTTGTACTTTGGGTTCAACTAACATCTTGAACTACTTTTCAGATGTTGTGGGTGAAGCCAAACCCTAAATAGCTTTAGCTGAACACTTTCCCCTAATTTCTGGGCCTGCATGTATATAAAGGGAAACACATTCCACATGTTTCTTATTTTACATATCCCTAATTCCCCAAGAGGTTATATTTTGAGACTTGGTTGAGGCTCCAGAAACTTCATGAACCTCTTTACCCTCCAGCCAAATATATCTTTCTTCAGCTTACAGTCACTTTGAACAGAGATCATAACTGAATCATCAATGCTTTCTTCTAACAGTGCACCTGGGGATTTACAGTCTAACAGTGTACAAGGGACATAGTTCTCCACTCTCCAGGTTTCTAAACCTCCTATATGCATATATTTAGGATACACACACACATACATACACCATATGCATGCTGTTTCTCCTGACTGCATTTCAATGGACCCACACAGATTTATATAGGTCCACGCAGAGCTGAGTTAGGTCCTTGGGAATGTAGAATATGGTTACTTTTACAATGTAAGCAGTTCAAAAAGTGTCTGTTAGGAACACGAGGATAGAGAGAGGGGAGGGAACAGGTAGGCAAGAAAGATGTCATGAGGTGGAAGATGTTCCCAGAAAAGCCAGAATGGGATGAGGAAAATTCTGGCAACATCAGGGGTTAGGAAACAGTCTGAGATGGACTAGGACCCTGTAAAATAGAGTAACTCTGATGAGGAGCAGCTCATGTCCCCTGATTACATGCCACACGTTTGCCTTCAGAGGTTGTAGATGATGCGTAGGGGCAAGTTTTGCTAGTGGAAGCTGTTTTCCACTTACCGCTTATTCTCACACCAAAAGACAAAGTGGGTAGAGCTGGTATCCTCACAGGACACTGAGGACTTGGGACATATATTGTGGAAAAGTTACAGAAATCAGTTTGTTTTTTAAAGGCAAGGGCCCCACTAATGCCCTAGTTACTGAAAATACACAAACACTTCAACTGGGGGAAGTGGAGGAAATTCCTGGGACAAATGATAGAAAAGGAGAAACACTTAAAAGTAGGTGGAGTTCCTCTTCTACCCCAGAAGTTTCCTTTACCTAGCCTCAAGGCCTGGTGTTTCTGGATGAATAGTCCACAGGAAATGACTGTGATGTCACCTCAGCCTGGTCATGAATTAAATGATGTGGAACCTGAATGAAGACCTTGCCTTACCAGGAACTTCTGCTATTGCCCAGTTTTATACCTGCAGAAAACATTCTCCTGGTTCCTTCTGACTGACTCAAGTGTGGCTCACTGATGGTATAGAATTTTTGGTGTTTGGCAAAAGAATTACCACCTTAGGGAAGGGGTAGCTGATGACAGACCAGTTCCGTGTCTACAGCCAGTCTCTGTTGAGCATGATGATTGGAAGATGGTTCTCAACACTGGTGTTTATATGATTAATAGTATGAAATGAAGAATTTAAACTTGGGATTCAGCTGTTGGGTTTACAGTACCACTGTGATTTCTAGCTAACTATTCCCACACACCCTACCCTGAAGGGAGCAATATGTTTGCGTCTTAATTTTATAGGCACAATTAGAGAGTCAAGAGGCAAACGTGGTACCAGTCTGGAGTGATGGAGTCAGGCACTGGTGAAAGTGAGCTCCAGGACAGGACTTTTCTTCCCTGTCTCTAAAATAGTGGGTGTTGACTTGGCACTACTGTCGATAGTCCCTGTTCTTTCCATCATGGCAGACAAAGGAGAGCCAAGAGCTTGTCACCTGTTCAAACCATAACTGTCAGTTCACAGCAGGGATAGAGAAGCCTTTTCAAGCCTCTGGGTCTAGCTTCCTGATTATTTCATGGCACTGGCCGGTGATTTGGTGTCAAATATCCACAAGGAAAACCTAGTGGTCTACAGTCAGCACAGCCATTTTTATGCACAGCAATTGCTTTTTCCCACATGCCCCCAATCAAAGTCAGTGTCCCCATGAAAGCAAATGGAGACCTAACCACTCTAGCTTCATCTGAGATCTACAATGTAGTGGAGAGGGGGTTGGCTTATACATATTTTATTATGTTTGGCTGTTGATGATATTCAGAAGAAAATTATTTCCAGATTACAATAAAATCTGCCCTCTATTAGGGAAAGAGATTAGATCACTGGCCATATTTAAATCTCCAAACTTGAGACTATATATCAAAGCATGGAAGAAGCAGAGGTTATCAGGTTAGAGGTTCCCAGGGTAACACTGAGAACCTGATAGCTTACACACCACATTCTTGGCTTAAAAGGACTGCTGAACCTTGGAAAAGATTTATACCCTGTTTATTGCAATGCCACATCTTCAGCAGGGACACAAAGCAGCCATTGGTGCTGTCTCAAAGAACAGACAATTGTAACAATACTGATGTGATATGTGCTCAAAATGTTTATAAAGGCTAAGCCTGGAAAACAGTGCATGCCAACTGTCAGTGGTGATGGATCAATCAAGAAAAGGAAAATGAATATGGCACAATGGCTTAAATGAACTCTGTGGAAATGTGTTGTTCCTCCAATGTAGCTGGTTGTCATGAGCCTCTGTTCCACAGTGCTGTGGCCTTCCGGAACTCTTGCCTTTCTGAAACCCCATTTATTATTTTTAGAAATTGAGTGTTGTTAGCAACCTAGCTTAACCCCAGAATCTTATTATGTCGTGCCTAGGAGAGTGCTTGATTAAAATGGCTTCATCAGGCAGCGGGAGGGGCAAATGGTTGCGCTTCCCATGAAAAGCTTTTAATCAGGGCCATCTTCCCATAGTCCACAGATGATTGGTCAATCTTGATGTTGAGATGTCCTCTTGGAAGATGCTCCCAGAGCTTTCAGGATTCCGGTGAGATGAGGAAGCAACAGTCTCACAGGACAGTTGCAGCAGCAGCCATGGGGCTGGGCAGAAGAAGGAATATGGACAGGGGTTTGGCCCCGAAATGACTCATCTAGGAAATGGCAAGGTTATTGACAAAAAGGCTCCCTGCTCCTAACACAGCAGGGAGAAGGGAAGGGATGGGCATCTGCTTAGTGAAGTACCAGTTCAGAATCCATGAATTCAGACGCACTTCATATAAATTACAAACATACATACCAGTGCTTCAGCAGGGACATAGGGCATGGAGACAGTGGTCCCCCAGTGCTATGTGAGTGAAGTATATTGTCTTTGTTTTTAATAAGAGTTTCAAACAACCTTGGAGATAGTTAGCCAAAGCTTTGGGAGAATTGAGCTGAATATGTTTGGAGTATCCATGACTATATGCATTCAAGTGTAAGTGATCATTTTTAGTATAACATAGCGTGGAGTGCCTTGTTTAATCCATAGGGAAGGTTGATTTTCCTGAGCTAGTGCTTTATTCTTTTTAAAAAAATCTTGAGTTATACCAGTCTCTGGTAATTTGGAGATGCAATTCCCGGATGGCTTGGAGTCAGACAATATCTCAGGTCAAGCTTTATACTCACAGGGTGATGGCCTACAAGGCCACTTCTGCCTCTGAGGGCTAGCACACTGGCGAGATGGGAGTGCCAGGGCAGTGGAGAAAGAGGGGAGAAAGGGACCTGTCTCTGGGCTAGGGTGAGCAAGGTGAGCAGTGATGTTGTGGCAAGTGGGGAGCAGGAGGAGGTAGTGGGTAGGCAGCAGGTCTGAAGCATCAGCATTGTAAGATCACATTGCAGAGCCTGGCTGTGGAAAGTTTGGCTATGAAGACAGCCCTCTTGGCTTCTGGCCAATCAGAATGCAATGACCAGGTAGACCCCAGTCTCAGGAATGTCTTATTCCACCACAGAATCTTTACAGAAATACCAACTCTTGCCAGAAGCCTCAGCAGGGAAGGAAATTGAGGTCTGTGTGTTGAGAATGTTGCACATTAAGATGTGTGTGGGAACATCCTGGTCCCCAGGAGAAAGAAGGTCCATTTCTCACGAAGCAGCCATTCCTGATGGCTGACTGGCTTTATCCATGCTCCATCAATCTGCCACCTTTTAGGAGAACTAAATCTAGTGCAAATATTTTATATTGCTATTTGATAGTTTGAAACAGACATATTTTATCAGAGCCACATTGTCATATTTCCAACAGATAGGCTAAAGAACTGACCACCAAATAGGAGGTTAAGAAAAAAAAAAAAACCCTCTGTTTTCCTCATTAGCTACAGACTTTAAATTTTCCTGTTGGAACATTCTCAGCTTAGAAAAAAATGTTAGGTAAAACTGCCATCACCCCCAACTTCTCACAACTGTAAAAATTTGATGTGCATGCTGGGAAGTATTCATGCTTCAGACTTGAATGGCTTCCGGTTTCTTGGCTGTCTCTACCTAAACGTGCATGAAAATAAGAGAACAAAGTCTGAGCAGAATGAGAGTCTCTGGAAAACTGTCCCCACCTTGCCAGGACTTGCTACTGAGAAGGGTGTGACAGAGAATTTTCTGAGGAGGGGGATTGGTTTCCTCTCACTAGGCCTTCTCTTCTGCTTGGCTACTGTGCTGGTCTTAGTGAATACACTCTAACTTTAACTCTAACCAAACCCAAAGCCTCTAAAACTACCCCTAACCCTGAACCTCATCCTAACCCTAACCCTCTATCTCTACCTCTAACCCCAACCCTAACTCTAATTCTAACCCCAGAGTCACGTCTTTCTGAGGTTATTTAAATCACCAGCATTGTCTGTCTCTAAGACAATGAGATCTGAAAATGGAGAGTCACCTAAAGAAAACCCTAACCCTACCCCTATAAAGATCAAGGCCCAGCCTGTTCCCCTAACTTCTAGACTAAGGGAAATAGGTGTGACAGCTTGATATGAGCCTTCATCTCAGAATCACATTCAGTTTCCTTTGTGAGTGACAGCAATAGTTATAGCCAGCTGGATTCCCCTATTTCCAGATCCAGCCAAGCTGTAGATAGACTCAGCTTGACAGGACTGACTTACTGACAAGGGCAGAGCAGTAGCCATGAATTGGGAGTTTGTTCTGAGTATCAACAGGAAAGAGATTTTCCCCATGTTCTGTGTTTCTTACCTGAGCCTGGAATCAGGGTACCTTCCAAACAGTCTGGATCTCCACATGAAGACTTGAGAGAGAGAAAGCTGTTGCCCTTTCCTTCAGGAACAGGGCACCTCTGGCATTCCAGAGCAGACATTTTGTATTGGTGTTATAACCGTAGGCTTTTCTGTCTTCTCTTTGAATGAGAGGTTCCCTCTCATTTCCAGCAAGTCCCTCCCAGTGGTGACTAGAACCCCTTCCCAATGTGTAGGGCAAGGCCTTGGATGTGCGAAGCCATAGGCCCCTCCCTCTTTTCTCTGCCTGTCTTACCCTCACCCACATACTTCCTTCAGGCTAGCTTTGGGATTTTGCATCCTTTGTGTTGTTTCTATCTCTAACATGTCTGAGGGACCCATGAAAGATGAAGTGGCCTCAGGTGCTAGAAGGTGTCAGTTAGAGCTGGGATGTGGGTCTGAGAGGAAGCAGTCAGGGCAAGCAGTGAGAATGCCAGATAGAAATACTGAACTCAGACTGCAGTGAAAGGGCTTCGGAGACCTGGGACTCTTGCTCCCTATCCCACAATTCCTCTTCCTCAAGCTTGTCCTACCCAAAGGCCAACGGCTATGGTGACTCCTGGTGCCTTGATCCACCAGGCAATATGGTTTTCTTCCAAAACTGCTTTGATCTCCAGTCAAGAATGTGGTGGGTCAGGTGGCCTGGTGGGGGCTTTTCTGTGTCTCCTCAAATGATGCCCACGTTACTGTTCTGAATCCAAAATAGAAAAGAAGGCCAAACATTTACCCAGGAAGGAATATGAGGGTCTACCCTACTCAGAGGATGAATGTGCTCAGAGATCACACACACTCCCCATATGTGAGAGCAGACAGTAACAACCACACATGAGGAGGATCCCAGATCTCATAAATATGAACAACAGCCACCAACAAAGTCTACCAGCCTATAACTCTTAATTCTGCTTAAGAGTTTCCCATGCCTTAGCCACGGCATCTCACAGGGATGATTCAGAAAGTGGCCTAGGCCAAATGCCAGTGTCAGTCTTTGGTGAAATTTGATATACCTCAAATAGCTATGGTAAAATAAGAACAGACTCTTCAAATCAGGGGTCCTGCCTTGTGAAAAGGACTTGACTTGTTTAGGGAGCAAACTTGAAAGGGTGCAGCCCAGATGTTAATTTTAAGATCCTGTGGGCCCAACACAGCTGTGGCCTTCAAGCAGTCTTGGGATGGAGTCAGGCCACACCCACAGCTGCAGCCAAGCAGTGCAATTTGAGACTCCCCTGGGGCCAGCTGCTGTGAAAAGAGCAGTTTATTACACAAAATAAAACAAAATGCCAGCTCATCTTTACAGTTTCACGGTCTGCCTCAGGGAACAGAAAAAGAGTTTTATTTTTCACCTCCCATGCACTGTGCACCAGCCATATTGTCTTGGGGCCAGTTTAGGAGGAAGATCTGGAAAGTTCTCTGCTATGCTGTGGACTCACTGTCTGGTGATGGATCTGATGTTTAATTTGAGCACCTACAGCTGCACTTTCTGGGCGATGGGAGAGTGGCATTTGCCATGCATGCAGTGGGGATGATGAGTTCTCTGGAGATGAAGCTGGACTGAGATACAGAGCTTGAGATACTGTACTCATGTCTTCCATCTCCTTCAAGACAATGGATTTGGACCAAGAGTTTGCATTTTTGTTAAATTTTAGAAGCTTGTTCAACTAGATTTCTGGTTTTAAGAGCACTCTTAAAAAGAAAATGATGTGCCCAAGAAGACTATAAAATTGAAATTCTGAGGCATATATTAAAGTTTTCCACTCTAGTTGAAACATGGACAAGAGGCAATAAAAATTTTTTTGGAAGGCAGAGGAGTCAATGGCTACAAGCTGCACAAATGTGGGACCTGGGGTCCAACTCCCAGCATCCAACTAGAAAGTTGAGAGTGGAGGTTCATGCCTGTAAAGTTAGAGACAGGAGGGTCTGGGAGGTGAGGGTTGCTGACCAGTAATAAAGCTGAGCCAAAGAGCTCCAGGTTCAGTGAGAGATGCTGTCTCAAAGAATGAGATGAAGGGTGCTTGAGGAAGATATTCAGTATTGACCTTTGACCTCCGTGTGTGTACACTAACACTATATATTACACTACATGCATATCTCTTTCTCTCTCTTGCACGTGCATACACACACACACACATACACACACACACACAAGCATATTGTTAAGTCAAGCATCAGAGCTACTGATTAAAAGTATGATATTTAGGCAATAGGCTGATTGATTTTAGTGTAAACAGGGAAATGACCCCAGGGTCTTTTTATTTTCTCTTGGTGTCTAATGTGTTGAGTTGTACCCAGAATCTAGGAAAACCACATGCTTGCTCTCTGCAGAGAAGAAGGCTGTGCATGGATGTGAGAGTTTCTGGGACACTTATCACAGAAATATAAACTAAGTTCGTTGATCAGATGTTTTGTCTATGCAATATTGAGCATTAAGAGGCAAATATTCAAGTTTTCTCCCTTCCATGTAGATAGATACTTGGCGTCATATAGATGAAACACTCCAAAGGATAAATGAAGGTCCTCTTTTTTCTGTTCAGCTATTTATGATATATGATATACAGAAGCAGCTGGAGAAGAGTTTAATTCAAAGCTCAGAATGAGGAAACACAGCAAGAATGAGGACCGGTTGCTCACATTCCTGGTAACACAACCCTCCAGGTGCTCAAGCAGGGGGACCTTGGCTGGAGAAGGCAATGCCACTTTCTAATGATAGAAATGTGTGCAGGGAGCATGGTCTAAATCCTTCTCCCTGAGCTTGGAGCCTTTGTGTCCTATACATAAGCTGTGGGACGTCAACCAAGGAAAAAGAGTTCAGTAATAAAGCAGACGTCAACAGGTTTCCAACGACTGTTCTTGTGTCTCCCCGCAGTGAATGTTCCTAACCCAGCAGACATTGCTACTAAAGCCACTGTTCCTCGAGATCACCACAATGTTTACCTCCTTGGGTATGCACATGAGCATACATGCGCCATTTGTTTGCTTATATTTGTTTGCTTATTGTTAATCTTCTTGCTATAAATTCCAGTCGTGTTTCCCGCCTTTTCTAATCGATGCTGTGCCTGTCAAATTTTCACTGTCATGAAAATTTGCCTCCCCCCATCTCCCTCCCCATGTTGTTCTTCTTGTCTGTAACACAAATGCCTACTTTTTATTTTCCCTAGTTTAATTAGTGCGTAAATTCATTTTGATTGATGAATTGATGTGGCTTATTGGCATGAAGTCTTCCCTCGCCTCCCCGTGCTGTGTGTGTGTAATAGAAACGGCTTGTGCAGGCGACACCTGCTTTGATGCTGCCGAGCACTGATGCAGATGTGAGGGGCCAGCCCTTCAGCTGGGTTTCTCTGGTGCCTAGGGAGACTTCATCACTGCTGGTGGGGTGGGGGCAGGCGGAGGCTGGGGGGTGATGGCTGGGAAACAATGTGGCTTAGGACTCCATTTTTATGTTTTATTGGACTGATTTGGAAATAGTCATTGTTCACACAATGGGCCCAGGAGGGAAAGCGACCTTGACTCTCTGCCATCTCTAGTGAAGCATTGTGAATTAGCTCAACGAACTGAAAATTTCCAACGCCTCCTGCCAAAGACTTAAGCTCAAATTAGCACGCAGTTGGTAACGATTTGATTTCTGGTTTCACTTTAATCAGTGAGGATTAATGGTTAAAATTTTTATTTCTAATCTCACTTTAGCCTGACTAACAAAAGCTGTCACTTTCTTGAAAACTGCTAAATGAAGAAGGATTTATAAGCTCCTTGTAAGAATAAAAGTTAAAGTGCTGAGGCCCACTTCTCAGACCATAAAAATTTCCAATTCCCACAATGGTCTCGGAGCCTTCCATGCAGAGGTGGCTGCCACTCGATTCAGCAACAGTTAGGGCTGGGTGAAAAGGGAAATGTCCGTGCTTTCTGGGTGGCATCAGAACTCAAGATAAAGGTGTGGCACTATTTCTAGAGAAATTAAGATTAAATAGACAGGAGACAGGACTCCAGGTGTGAAGGCAGTATTGCTTACAGATTTTCAACATTTTCTTTTCTTGGTCAACCCTTTCCACAGTCCTCCTGTCCAATAAAGATTACAAAATGGCTAATGTCTTTTTCTGCTCACCTGAATGGCTTTTTTTCCCCCTAACTAATTCTCTCTCTACCCACTTCCTTGCAAACTTGACCTTATCTTCTCTGCCTGTTTCTCATCTACTCTGAGGCTTCTTCCCTCTCTGTTGAGTGTTTTGCTCTCATTTCTCCTCAGTCTTGCTGTGCTCCAAACAGCACCTTTAGTGCGCAAGTCAAGGTCCAAGTAGGTACCTTAATGGCGATGGTGAACTGATCTATCACAGCGTTCTGGAACCAGGGGGACCTTCAAAGTTTCTCTCTTTCCCCAAATCTACGGCCCTACAGAGTCAATGGAGGGGCAGCTGGCTTCTTTGACCTCTTTTCTGGTTGGATCAAAGCAATGTTGAATCTATTCTCCAGAGTTTAATTCTCTTGTGGTAAATATAACTCTCCAGCTACTGGACTGTCTCAATCAGCAGAGCAAACACTTTATTTACCAATCATCTGGCCCCAAAGGATGGATTTTCTAGTGCTCAGCTACAAGAGCCCCCAGACCACTTTTTCAATAATAATATTATTTTTTAAATTACTCACGGATCAGAACGAGTCCACAGTTACTTTGGAATTTCTTTTCCCATCAGTGGATTCTCTAATAACCAGAGTGTAGTGCAGCCAGGAAAGCTTCGCACACTATGATGCTGGGTTTCATCTTTACTATGATGCTGGGTCTCATCCTTACAGTGATGACGTAAACTTTACAGCAGGCCTCCTGTAAAGAGAGGAACTGCTCAAAGTAGGGTCCAGGGCTGGCTGGCCAGGTGTCCTCCCAGCATCCTTTGCACCACTCTACATTGACCAGGGGCACTCTTCCCCCTGTAGGGATGGCATTTCTCACCTGCATTTGTTCTCTGAACTGCCACCGGAGGAGCTTGTTATCTTCCTATTTCCTGCTGTATGCCATACTTGTGTGCCAACTGCATGTGACCATATGTAGTAAAACTTTGCTATGGTGTCTTCACATATAAAAAAGTTCATTCCATCATGTGACACAGGGCTGATATTACTGGCTCCTGACATCACATGGGGTCCCTCTTTTTATGCATAGGTTGTCCTTTTGCTCATAACATTGGCAGCTGACTGCCCCTCATAAGAAGGAGATGAACCTAAATGTCTTTTCATGGGAAAGAAAGGTAACCTCTGATCACAATGGCCCTTAGTCCTTAAGCCACTGGAGAATCTTGGAAAAGTTTTATTTAAAAAATACTGACTCCCCGGGGCTCATTTCTGGAGATTCTGGGGTGTGGTCTGAATATTAGCATATTTTACAGCTATTTCAGTTAAGATTCTCATTGCAACCAGGGTGGAAGCCACCATATAAGACTTTGCTAAACAGAATGCTTACAGAATTGCCAAGTTTTTAAAATAATGCTTCTAAATGTGATGTTGTTGGAGGCCCCTGTAGACCAGGGAGGATACACTTACAGGCAGGAAGCCCTGGCCACCATTCTAGGGTGGGGATGCTCTTGGGCACTAGTCTGTATTCTCCTATGAGACACTGAAAAAATACTTCAGGTCTGTTTTAGGAAGTGTAATTCTCCTGAACATTTGGTTTGTTTTTTACCTTGTTGACATGCTGAATCTTATAAATGACTGTATTTCCCTCTTCTTTTATGGCTATGAGGAAGTTAAAGAGAAATTCTGTTATCATATGGTCTACAGTCTTCTCTGTTCATACCAATCTTGGAATTTACACTTAATATCTCTTCATTTTTAGGCATGCTATCTTGCTATACTTTAGTAATCCATCTACAATCCCTGGTACAAGGAAGTAGTGAATTTAAATAAATTTCAAAATGAAATAAAAATTCATAAAGCAATCTATTCTTTCACTATTGCCCAGATAAACAAACAAAATCCTCCAGAACTGTTTGTAGTACTACAAACTAAAGCTACTGCAGCTAGACTTTGTAAAATTTGATCCTTCATGTTTTGGCCTTCGCACTGGTTTTAACTTTACCTCTCCCCTCTTTTATATAAAAATGTTTCCACTGGGTAGTATTCTTGGAATAGTGGATAGTTTATTTCAGGGTCTGAGTTCTTCAGTGTTTTTTTCCCCCTTTAGAAATTAAAAAATTTAAGATTTAGGAAATAAAAACTTTCACTAACACTAATAGATTTAGTCTGGGCATTTTAGATATTTTTCTGTTGCTCTGATAAAACACCGTGACCCCAGCAACTACAGAAGAAGATGATTCTTTGGACTTACAGTTCCAGAGGGATGGCATTCAGCATGCCAGCCAGGAATGGGAGGCTAAGGGCTCACATTCTCAACCAAAGGCATGAAGCAGAGAGAGTCAACCAGAAGTGACCTGGGGCTTTAATCTCAAAGCTTGTCCCCAGTGATGTACTACTTCCTTCAACTGTATCATCTAAACCGCCCTAAACAGCACCACCAACTGGGGAACAAATGTCCAACTGCCCAAGACTGTAGGGGACATTTCTCATTCAACACCCCCTATCAGTAGAAATAGCTGTTTCTTATTTTTTGCCTTTCATGGTCTCTTCCTGGGTTGTTTTTAAGGAGCACACACACACACACACACACACACACACACACACACACACTTATTTGCATACATACACACATATGGACGTGATACACATGGGAATTCCACCATGTGGTTCTTGGGGCTTGAACTCTGGTGCTGAGGTTTGGCAGTAAGTGCCTTATGAGTTAAGCCATTTCAGTGCTTATGAAGGAGTCAATGTTTTGTTGTGCCTGGATCTGGCCCAGTGCGTGTGAGTACTTAGCTGATGTTCTACCACCAGGCTGAGTCCCTGGCCCTAAGGAACCCTCCTTAGCTAAGAGAAAAGCAGCTGGCCCAGCAGTTTTCTGGGACAGTGGAACCAGAAAGTGGTGCTTGTTTGATTTCCTTTTGTTCCACAAAGGCAGCACTTAAGCTCTGAGGTGCAGTGCCGTCCAGCATCAGTTATTTGTTTACCAGACATGCCTTAGATAGCTCCAGCCCATTTGCAAGTCACTTATTCCTACATTATGGCTTAATGTCTGGCAAAGTGTTTCTAAGTCGCCTCTTATCGTAAAGTTACGAACTCTGACAGGGGTATTAGGGGTATTAAATAATGATACAATATTTATGAGGCAAACTACCAGGTAATTTCTCGTGGAGGAAAATAGCTGGCAAGCATTTTCAAAATAAGCCTGCTCTTAAGTCAGCCATTGCTCAATCCATGTGGACCCAGAAGTAAGTCAGCTGTCCAGGATTCGTTTCTTAGGCTGTTGTGTGTGGGCAACACATTTAGTCATTCTGGATTCTTGAACCTGAGGAGGGCATTTAAGGTGCCATGGGTATTGAAGTATATATAACTAAGGAGGCAGAGTACCAACTCATTATTTAGAATTCTGTACTTGAAAGATAATAATTGATGACAGGTGCTTGGGTTTTCCAGATAGATACAAATGCTGATATCAATGTGACTGCAAGGGGGGTGCAGGCCTCAACCCTACCTTTAGTCTCTCCTTTCTGGCAGGTAAGACAAGTAAGGAGGGGCATATCTGGGCAGAGGAGGCATGGGTTCTACCATTTCACTCCTCATTTTCTCACTTATTACCTGCTGTCACTTCTGTGTGTGGGAGAAATCTGGTTCCTACGTCTTCTCTGGCCATCTTTTGTTCTTGATCTTGACTCTGCAGAGTAGAAATTCACAACAGTAACTCTGGCCTTCAATGTATGAGACTAGTCTGTGGAAACTGCAGAAATTTCTAAACTATGGCACTGACCATGGCTTTTGTGTATATTGGACTCCTGGTCCTCAGCATGAACTCTTTTCCAGAGTTTTGGCCAGTCCTGTTGGCGTCTGTGGGGAGCCACAATAGTACCCACCACTGCTGTTGCCCATGGTCTAAGAGTTCTGTCATGAGAAGGGGATTCTTGCTGTAGCGAAGCCATTATGTGCATGTGACACACTAGTGAAAGACTGTGAACCAATTCAAAGATGGAAAGGGGTTCCTCACTACTCAGAGACTCCGTGTAGCTCGGGATAAACTTTCTTGATAACAATGTGGTAATCAGGAGTAATTTGGTTGCATAATCTTTGAGCTTTTTCTTTTATCTTCTTAGTAGTTACTTTTATTTATTTAGTTCGGAGATGGGAAGCGTGTGCATCCCAGTGAGCAGAGATGAAGGTCAGAAGACCATTTATGGGAAGTGCTTCTGAGACTTGAAGTACGGCTGTCAGGCTTGGCAAGGAACAAGCACCTTCACTTGCAGAGACATCTTGCAAGCCCTCTCTGAAATTTTTCTGAGGACTATTTTTTCTACTGTGGACCAAGAGGAGGCAGAGAGACTTGGGGTCAAGGAAAAGGACATTTTCTACTCAGCCTCCAGCCTCTCACTCCGCTTGCTGTGCAGCACCAGGGGCATTTGGTACTTGTCAGAACTCTGAGGTCCCTAGTTAGGTTAGCCAAGACCAATAGCTGGGCAAAGACTCATATCCTCTGTCTGCTGCGGCCTCACTGCCTTTATTCTACTGGTTTAATTCTGTCACGAGGCCCATATTTCTCTGCATCATTGTGGTGTCCTGGGACCTGGACCTCCTGAGTTACTTCAGGACATCCACAGGCAGGAGGAGAACAAAATGGTGAGGCTTTGGAGCATGACTTCATCAGGAGTCAAAGTGTGAAAGGTGTGAGGTGAGACTTTCTCTCTGGAAGAACTGAAGCAAGTAAGCTGGCTTAAAATGGCGGAATCTTTCACATACCAGCAAGTAGCCAAGCAGGTCATTGTTTCCTGCAGGTGTTTTCACAGGCTCCTACCTGAAGATCACAAATGGCAAGGAGCATAAAAAAAAAAAAAAAACAGCGTGAGAATGCTGAAGTCTTCTTTGGATTGGCTCAAATATTGTGGAGGCTTTTAGGGGTAAAGATATGTTTCTTTTATAGCTTCTAATGGCCTAGGCCATCAACATCTTGGAAACATCTGCCACATCTTGGCCTGGGAGTCATAGCATGGGCTTGGAGTCACATGCCATGAATGTGAATCCCGGAACTGGAAAGAGAAACCAAACTATGTGACTTGACTGTGAGGCAAGGCGCATACCCAAAGAAGTACTGGGGTGTCCCATGGCAGAAAGGACAGTTCAGATTCACTCTGTTTTTATATTTTAGTGCTGTGAACATGACTCTATCATGTGGACTCTATAGTTTAGCTACTGAATAGGGTTAATGACTGTGTGTTCTTAAAAGGACTCAATGATTTTAAACTGCTAAAATAAACCTAAGTTATATAGGACATAACAGACCCTCAGTAGAGCACATGCTAAACATTCAGGTCTAGAGCATAGGCTCTCAGCTCACCTAATGTTGTGACCCTTTTAATACAGTTTCTCATGCTGTAGTAACCCCAAACCATAAAATTATTTTTATTACTACCTCATAACTCATTTTGCTACTGTTATGAATTATAACTATCTCATATATTTGCAATGCACCCTCAAAGAGATTACGTCCCACAGGTTGAGAAACAATGGTCTAAAACATCTTTATTCTTTCTTCACGTGAGACATCCTCTAAGGCTCTCTGGGCTCTATTCACCTACTCACTGATATTTCATGCTTTCAATACAAAGGATCCTTTCCAGCACTAGCTTTGAATCTATGCTTCGTACCCGTGGGAATGAAACTACTTTTTGGTATGTGTTTATTGTTGTGGTTCTGATTATTATTAATTTGCCATCAAAAGAAAGTGTATTCTTAATCAGTAAGTTTCTGTGTCTCATCACACATATTTTCAAATCAAAGCATTGAAACACGCCATTCAGCTTGCTGGCAAAGCAAACCTTTTAGTTTCATTTGTTTAGCTCATGCCAAAAAATCTTCCCCATGACCTGACTCCCTAATAATTTTTGAGGCTTGAACTTATGCTCAGCTTGTTACATCTGGTTGTAGAGTTAACAAATGGATCAGAAGGAAAAGGAGGAAAAAGTGTGTGTGTGTGTGTGTGTGTGTGTGTGTGTGAGGGGGGAATCTAGCCCTCCCTCTCTGTTTCTTCTTCCTTTTTTTTTTTTTTTTCTCAGTGTGAAATCATTTGGTTCGCTTTTTAGCCCCTACCAAGTCTTCAGAAGTTGAGCCAGGCAGATGGTGAGGTTATAGCTTGGGCAAAATGTGTTCTAATGTTATCAGCTTTAAAGGAGCACATGAAGCAGAGGGGAAAGATGGTTTGTGGTATTTTTGTTTATCAAATTTGATGGTTGGATTATGACATTTATATTTATTAAATGTACAGAATCCCATCCATCATGGTTGACAGCGAGAACGTGTCCTATGTGGTTGGCTTAGCTGTCTCTTCCTGCAAAGAGATCTAACATTTGTTCTTATTTGGGAGGCTGAAAAGGAGACCCACCCTTTAGTGCCACCACCCTGGGCGAATGGCTCTATGAGACAGGAGTGTTATTGGGTTTGATTCTGCCATGTTAAGCAGTTTTTTCCTTGTCTGGGCTGTGAACTGGTTTGATTATTTTATGGATGGAAGAGCAGGAGAGCATCAGAGCCAGTGAACTTGGCACAGAGAAAAGAGAAAGGATTCTCAGCCTGGTTCCATTGAGACCCTGGCATTGGCTATGGCTGAAACAATGCTGCTCTGGCTTTGTCTAGTGGCTAGAACACACCAACAGCCAGACCCCTTCTTCTTGCTCTGCATTTTATTACCTACCAGATGTGAGCCTCTGGAATTGGACAGGATTCCAGTTGCTTTCCACTGGAGCTGGTTCTGTGTGGAAGAAGAGATTAAGACCTGCCAAGGGGTAGGGGTGATGGGTTGTACCACCCATCATACTTCCCATCAGCCTTCGGGCACAAGTGGCAGTACATTTGCTTAAGGGTTATGAATCTTTTTACAAATACAAACTTAAGATGTTTTCATAGTCACTGTACAAATGAACAAGACACATGGGTTCAATCTCTGGTCACATATGCTTCCAAAAATAAAAGGTTTAGACTTGAGCAAATCTTGTCTATCCAGGCACTGGTAAGCCCACAACATTGCCTGTGAAGTCTGGAAACATTTGAATAGTATTTAAGATATTAGCTTATAGGATTTAATATTTCCCATTTCCTCTCATGGTTAATGTTGAGCTCTAATTTCAATAATTACTCTCTTAATTGACATCTTCTAAAGTACCAAAGAACATGCACCTGCAGTGTCTAGGAAGATTGCAAGAAATTGACACACAGAATCTGCTGATGAGGAATTTTCTACCTTAGGTTCACTAGGAACTCAGGAAACAATTTACAAGGACCCAAGGTACTAGAAGTTATTCACCGAGCACCTTTGAGGTACAGCACTAGTCTATGCATTATGAGGGCTATTAAACAAAGGTAAATGGCTGTCTATCTCCAGAGACTTTAAACAAAACATACTGAAAGCCAGACCTCTACAAAGAGGCCCCATTTCCTGCTAGATAATGTGTGCATCTGATTCCATGAATGGACCATAAACATTTCCAGGGATGGGAGAGAGTGCAGGGCTGGGCACTAATGAGGCAAAGGTCATGAGTGAATTCTTCACACGGTCCAGTGGCTCTGTGGCAGCTCATGGTCACAGTAGCCCTTGCTGCCCTGAAATCCACTCCAACTATGCTGCTGTCCACAAAGGATGGGGCTCATGGACAGGATGATACTGTTAAGTATCTCTCTCCATCGCTCTCCCCCCTCTCCTTTCTCTTCCATAAATAAGAGTAATAATGTAAGACATTACCATTGTAATTCTACTTAGGACAACTTTATTATAAATTCTATTTTGAATGCCATAAATTAGCTATGTCCAGCCTATCACCTGTGAGCCACATATAACCAATGACAGCTGTGAATGTGGCCCAATACAAAATCAAACAGTAAGAGATTATGGTTTTGGTTACTTTTGTAACTCGGTTTCCTAGTTCTCAAATGTGAACATTGTAGATAGCAATGCTGTTTTGTGATGTCAAAAAGGTGTGGCCTAAGTATCGTGAGCATCTACTCTGTGATAGGATATATACATCTGCATAAATATGTACATAGCCACATATGTAGAATGTGTATAGGTTATGTTGTGTGTATGTGTGTGTTTTCTCATTTGATTCTTACAAGTGTTGACTTGTCAACAGTTCTTAGAAAAAAAAAATCTAAAGATTTGATTGAATTAGCAAATAAATGTGTAAAACTCAGATTAAAGATCCAGGTTTTTCTGTGGCTACAAAGCAAGCAAGAGGTAAGAATAGGACTCTCACCCTGTCCCCAGGGCTCCAAAGTCTATTTTGCTTTTCATGGAGTGAGAGAATGGAGCAGTTGAGTCCAGACTTCCGTCCTTCCATCCAAGTGCTCTGCTGCGGATGAGGAAAGCTATGGATCTCCCAGCATTCCCAACTTGTGTCAGAGCCTCAGCCATGTGGCAGAGTTGAGGATACTTGCAGTGCGCTCATCTTACCCAGGAAATGATTTACAACCCATGCGAGGTCAGGGCACAGAGGGACTGTGAGCATGGACACAGAGATAAGCATTGTCAACCCAACAGCAGTTTTGAGCTCTTTGATCTCTGTTTGCCTCTTGCTGTCCCTAGACCCCAGCAACACAGCTTTCAAGACTGCTCAGGTTGAGATCTCCCAATTCCACACTGGGAGGGAACTGCTATTTTATTGCCCCAATTAACTGCTTTATTTGTTTATAAATTCTTCTCTTTTCTATTTTATGATGCAGTGTGGTGTGTTTCATGGAAGCCTAGGATGAAGGCTGGCACGCTGGCTGTGTGTTCCATTTGCAGAGTTTATAAATGGTTTGGGTCCAGAATGTTTGCAGCTTTTTACAAAAATATTTGCTTTCTCTAAAAAGCAACAGCTGTTGGGAAATGGATGGAAAGTTTTGTTTTGTTTTCTTCCTTGCCCTGGAGGAGAACAGCCATTGGCTTTTACTGTGGAGTGTACAGTCTTTTATTTAATGCTTATATTCCTATGGAGTATGCCTGTTAAGATAACAGAAGAAACATCAAGAATGCAGGAAAATATAAAAATCATGTTAAATTCCAGAAAGTTGAATATTAATTTTAAGAGCCACAGAAGAAATCCAGGAAATCTCTTTCTAAAAATTCTCATAATTTTTTTTTGGGCTTCTGTAAAAACATAGATAAATTTAAAAATTCCAATTACCATGAATATTTCTGTAATATTCTGAAGCTTACAAACCACACATATTTAAGTCCGGATTTCACTAAAGTTCTGCAGATTGGCTTGAGGGCAATAATTTTCTCCATAATGCATGATTTAAGTAAAACCCAGAAGCAATTATCCAGAGACAGTAGCATAGCAGTGGCAGAGCCAGGACTTCAACAGAGGTTTAGAAGGACTAACTCACAGCTGTTGTAGCAAAGTGTCTGGAACCATTATCACGTGGATGACAGAGCACTGGGGGATGGTCTTTCTGTATGCTGTGAATATGTGTTGCTACCATTGGTTAATAAAGAAGCTGTTTTGACCTATGGCAAGACAGCTTACAGAGAGGAGGGAATCTAGGCAGAGAGACAGGATTCAATTGCCAAAGAAACAAGATGTGACGGTATAGGTAAGCCACTAGTAATGTGGCAGTAAATAGATTAATAGAAATGAGTTAATTTAAGATATAAGAACTAGCTAGTAACAGCCTGAGCCATAGACCAAATAGTTTATTTATTTGGGACTGAGCAGCTGTGGGACACAGGAAAACTTCCTGCTACTCTAGAGAGGCAAGGTGATTGACTCTGTCCCTGGCAGGTGTGGTAGCAACTATAAAGATATTACTTGCTTGAGAGTGAATTTTTTTGACTGAAGTGGCCTCAAATAGTGGTGTACACTCACATGATCAAGTCCTGACTTCCAGGTGGGACAGAGAAACACTGTGTCCAGGTGACATGCAGAAGTCAAAGCATTGTATCTCGCTGGCATCGTGCTGGCTGTCAAGTCAGACAGGAAGCTGGATGTTAGAGACAGCAAGATACAGTGCTGGAGCATTCATCCAACAGGGAAGGATGGACCAGGCTGAATATAGTATGCCAAAATATGGCTAGATTCCCTTCTGTGTCTTCAGAGTATCACCCTAACGGATTGGGACTAAAAATTAGAGGATGCATTTTCTTCAATTTTAGTAACTATAGCAATACTAAAAGCTTAATGAACAATGTGCTCTTCATGGCCTGAGACTATAATTTCATAAACATTTTAGCACTTTTCAAAAGCAAGAATAAGCCTGTAGTAAGCTGGTTCAGATGGTATCAAAATAACAGTTATCAGCTACATTTTTTTTAAAGAAATGTATAATAAAATAACTGACCCAAGTAATCAACTATAGAATGTCCACACCATCAATTTTTTTTCAAAGAAATACAACAAGATGAGGTTTGTGTCCTGAAGACCATCATCCCTGGCTTTCGCAAATCAGGAAGTCTTAAATGGAGTTCAGGGGTCTGAATTTTCAACAAGCCCTTCCATGGTTTCTTCACAGACAGTCCAACTTGTTTTGGACCTTGGCCTAAGGTGCTGAGGGTATATCTGAGGGTTCTCTGTCCGGTGGGGGTCAGAGCTCAGGGTTGCTCCTCCTCTGGGCCCTGGTTCTTAACCTGTGCATTACAACTCCACCATCTGTGCATATCAGATATTTACATTACAATTCATAATAGTGGCAAACTGCAGTTATGAAGTAACAACAAAATTAATCCTGTGATTGGAGTCAACACAACATGAGGAACCGTATTAAAGGGTCACAGCATTAGGAAGGTTGGAAACCACTGCTCCAGGCCAGGGCAGGTCCTGCTTCTGCCTGCAGCTCCGGGATTCTGAAGGGCAGTGGTCCCAGCAGCTGCAGCATCACCTGGTGGGGACCTTGTTCTGGCTGCCAGTGGCTGGCATCCATGGGTGTCTATATGCAGGGGAATGGAGAGTCAATATGCTCCAGGGACAGTAGAGAACCTGAGACAGGGCAGGCTGAGGAGAGCTCTCAGTTTGTGTGGAAACCCTGCCATCCTAGCTTCAGATAAGGAGCAAAGAAAGGTCGCCGCCACAAAGGGGAAGGGAGCAGAATTCTAGTGCTCTAGTCAGACAACAAAATTAAAATTCTGTCTTTTATCTTCCTTTCTGTATGTATACGTGTGTGCATGTGTGTAATTTATATATAAATGTGTATATATGTGTGTGTGATTCATATGTATGTATGTTTGTATGTATGTATGTATATATATATGTATGTTTGTATGTATGTATGTATATATATATGTATGAATGTAAGTATGTATGTATGTATGTATATTCTGGAGAAAATATGGATGGGAAATGAGAGAGTCAGGGGCAAAGAGAATGACAATGACTCAGAGGGCAGATGGACAGAATGACCACCTGGGATGAGGAAGCATGGTGGGTGGGGTTTACACAAGGTGATGGGGTGTATCATGACAGGATGAGGTGTGCCTGTGCCTCTCCGCTGGAAGTGAGTTGTATGTAGTGTTACAGAATTGCCGATAGCACAGGAGATCCTTTGCATTGCCAGTCTCCAGTGTTTGGCTAGGAAAAGCTTAAAATTTTACATGAATTTTACTACCACAGAAAATAGAAACCCAGAGTGCACAAGGGAGCCAACTCATCTGCACCCTGGCTCTCTGTGATCTCCCTGCCCACTTGACTCACCCTACATCTGCAAGTGCTTACTATTCTGGTATGAGTTAGAAAGAACTTGGCCAGCTGTGGGAACCTGTGCCCATCCTTTGGCCAGGACTGCCATGACCCAAGAGACTTGGTGCCTTTGGGGTTTCTTTTTCTCACCTGTAAGAAGTAATGGCTGCAATTTTTGTGTCTATCCCTGCCCACTGGACATATGGATTAATGTATTTAGGCTGCTTTATGAAGGCTTGTTAACCTTTCCGTGAAAGCAAAATAAAAGGCCACTACCCAGAGCAAGGAGGACTGTCTAAGACTCAAGAGGATTGTCTTCACTGTAGCAGGCAGGTGACTTCTGTCTCTCCAGGAGTCTGTCTGCCACCATCAAGTCCCACAGACAGAGTGATGTGCAGGAGAGATCTCACAGTTTTGGTGGCCAGAAGTCCGAGATCAAGGTACAGGCAGGATGGGTTCTTTTGAGGCTGCTTTCCTGGGCTTGTGGATGGCTGTGCTATATCTCCATGTTGTCGCTTGCACTTCCTTCTGTGTCCATCTGTCTGTTTTCAGTGAACCAGTCAGATCTGATGATACTCACCTTAATTTGATCATTAAAGACCTCCTCCCCAAATAGTCACATTGTAAGTTACTGGAGGGTAGAATTTTAACCTTTAAGTTTGAAAAGAGCATAATTCAGCCTGCAATAGTTTCCAAACCAGGGAATATTCAGAAACATAGGAAATATCAGCTGGCTTGGCTGGAGCCCTAGGTTAGATGAGCAAAGAGAAGCCTGTGAACTGAAGGCCTGGCCAACCCCAGGGATTTGTGAGTGTGGAAAGCTACTCTTGCTGGACACCGAGTCACCAGGAACACGGATAGACAGGAGATGCAAAGATGAGTCTGTGGGGAAATCAAATAAAGGAGCAAATGCTTTGCACGTCTCCAAGCAAAGACATAAAAGATCTCTGGAGCAGTTACCTCAGAGGCCGCACTGGTACATCAGATAGAAGAGAACTGTGTCATGCAGCCGTTACTGTGTGATCTGTGCCAGTAGGTGAACTGGCAGGGAGAACCGGAGCTATTTCACATAAATCCCACTTTGAGCAGATGCAGAAGCAGGGGACCGAAGGAAAAATTCATGATGTGCTTCCACTTATCCCCATGGGTGCCTTTCCACAGCTTAAGGAGGAGGAAGAAGGATTCCTTCTGCACACCCCTGTGAAAGAGTACTTACAAATTATGTTTTCTCATTGTTTGGACAGTAAAAGCAGGTAATGACTCTCACACCACATAGCTCTCCTTTTTATTGCCCTAATAACATATCTGTCTTCTCAGGTATGTTCTCTGCTATACAGAGGTCTGGAGAGAGCTCACACATGGGCTCTGGCGTTCAGCTCTGTACACAAGCTGAATCTCCTGCAGTTCCTCATGCCCCACCCTCATCACCACCAAAAGACCACAGATGTCCTCACGTCCATCCTCCCCCGGGAGAAGATGTATAGGAACAAACAGTGGATGTCTCAATGGGCTCTTCAGACCAGCTTCATCTATAGATAGTTACACATCTTCCTCATGAAAATGTTCCCCACTAACAGCTAAAATTAATAAAGTATACATGCCCAAGCACGTGTGTGCGCGCACACACACACATACACACACACACACAGAGCACAGACACACACAGAGCACAGACACACACAGAGCACAGACACAAACACATACAAAGGCACATACACACAGGTGCACATACATACAAAGACACAGATACACAAAACACACACATCCAGACACATACACATGTGAGCACACACACACACACACACACACACACACACAACTGGTTTCCTTTACCTTTGTGTGTTCACGTATGTGTGACCATTAGCTTTTCTCTCCCACTCTGTTTAACCACTATTGAGTCAAAGCTCCAAACCACGGAATCTAACAATAAACAATGCAAATGTAGCAAATGTAATCCCACCATGTGCAGATGAGGGCTGCCACCCCCCCTCCACCCTCCCGGCCCCCCACCCCCCACCCCTGCACTAAAATCAAAGGCGTGGAGAGTGACTCTTCTGGAGGCTGCCTTCAGTCTCTGGGCCCTTGCTCCTCTCTCCCTCCAGAAAGACAGAAGGGCTGCATATGTAATTTCTCCCGGAGACACAGAACACTTGGCCAGGCTCTTGTATTTGCCTGCTCAACAGCTGAGCTGAACAAGCTAACTTGTCCTGTTGGACACCTGGTGTTTAGCACACCGCCTGGAATATGGGATGTTTCAGAAGTGTTTGTTAATTAACCAAGGCACTACAAAAAGGCTCCAGTTCAGTGTTTTCAGTCCAGCCTCTGAAGCCTGTGGGTAGCCTGGCTGACACACTAGAGACAGAGTGGAAACCTAAAGGCAGTTTCTTCCTCAAAGCTTTAATATTAGATTAATTAAATTAGGGTAAAGTCAGTGTTTCTTTGTAAAACAACCAGTTAGACATACCGTACACATTCAATAATGAATTTTCAATTGTTACTAAAACTTGTCAGTGGTTAAGCAAAGGTACAAGGTATCAGTTAAGTACTCTGATGTTGGAAATAAAGTGCTTGGTGCCAGATCCTTAAAGAAGAAGCTATGTGGTTTGGGGCAAATTTATCTTTAAAGCCAGTGACTAATGAGTATCCTTTACAATTAATACACGTCATGGTCCAGGTCTTCTCAATGCTGCAAAGCTGTTCTCTGGGTCTCCACTGTTCTAAAATCATGTCACATGGTTTTTTTCAAAATGTAAATGTACAATGGTAGGTCAGTGTGTGTGTGTGTGTGTGTGCTATTTTAGGAAATACATGAATGAGAGTTTAAACACTGATGAGTGAACTGGACTCAATGCAGTACAATCAGGCAATAATCCTGTTTGCCATCTTGGATCTTAATACCTACTGTGCCAGATCTCTACTATGCGGCTGATGTTCTTCAAAACTTTCAAACTCAAGTTTGGGTAGTTGAACTGTTTCATGCTCATGTATAAGAAGTTAGAGTCAAATGAAAACTCAAAACTCAAATTTCCATCTTTTATCTGCTTCATTTTTCACTTTCCACCATCTAAACCCAGACCCTTGGACCCGATGATGGGCAGTGTAGAAATGGAAAGACAGCTTATCTTGTCCTCCAGATTCAGACTCCACTATATGATGCTGCCTGGATCTTCACAGGGACAGACAAGAGGGCAAGAGAATATCTGCCAGAGGCTTCCCTGTGACAGATGTTCAAGTTGGCTTTCTTCTGGGACTTTTCTGTGGCCTTGGAGATGGTTATCACTCATCAAAGTCACTCCATTATCCAGGTTCTGAGTTCTAGGACTTTACACGAATTCTCATTGACTTTCAGCTGCTTTTCCCAATCAGTCTGTTTGTCAGCAGGCAGAGCAGAGTCAAGATAGTCTCTAATCCCACTGTTTTCAAAATGACATTCTCCAACCATTGAAAGCTCACATACAGACATGCAAGCAAAACATGCACATAAATCAAATGGTAAATATAAATATTTTTAAAGTAAAAAATGCTCCTTTCTACATTTATTTACCTACCAAAAGGAGAAACTAAAATTCAGAATAAGTACTAAGATAGTCACAGTTCAGAATTATGAAGACAGCCACAGTTTGTTTATCTGCAGTTAAAAGGAGACTCACAAAAGAAATAAGACAAAACAAAAACATTTTTGTTTTGATTTTGTTTCTTGATTTCTTGTTAATGTAAAGCAATTATGTGGTTTAAAAACTTATGTCCTCTATCAATTCTATGTTGAGAGCTCAATTTCTAAAGTGATATTAGTATGAGGAGACATTCTTTCGAGGTGAGTAGATCATGAAGATAGAGTACTTCTGAATGAGATAAATATCCTTAAAACACAGGTCTAAGGGGACAAGTTTGTCTTTTCACTATTTGCGAAACATAAAAGCAAGTTAGTTTTGAGTAGACATTGAATGGGATGGTGACATGATGTGGATTCTCCAGCCTCCAGAACCATTAGAGCTAAATCCTCCTTGTTCATTATCTGCTTAACCAACAGTATAAGACTCCACTATATGATATGCTCAAGCAGTCTAGACTGTCTAAGGAAGCAATACATTGAGTATGTCAAAGGAAGATTTTAAAATGTAGATTTCTATGGAAAAGAAGCTTTATAGAATAAAACAGTATGACTTTGCAAATTTCCCACACAGAGAACAATCTTGTAAAGTTTTTTGGGCTGTCTATGCCTGTTGTAAATGGTTCTGGCCCGGACTTTCTGGGACCGGACCAAAGGTTTAGCTTCATTCTCATTCCCACTCAGCCTCAAATAATCACACATAGGCTTATATTATTTGTATGCTGATTGACCTAAGGCTCAAGCATACAATTTGCTAGCGCTTGCTCTCAGTCTAACCCATCTTGTTCAGCCACGCAGCTCTGTACCTTTTCTCATAGCAGCATTTCAGCTTCTTTCCTCTGTGTCTGCTGCTGTCTCCTTGTTGTGTCTGTGGCAGCTTTCTCTGGCGGCTCTGCCTGGTATCTGTCTCTGTTCCTCTTGTACTCAGTTTTCTTAGCCTGGTAGCCCCGCCCACACTTCCTGTTTGCCTTTGGCCAATCAGCTTTTTATTAAACTCATAGGTTGAGACAAATATTTACAATGACAGGAAACAGTAGCAATATAACATAATCCCACTACATATGCCTGTGTTTGCAGAATGGTTCCAGAGAACTCTACTGGTAGGTTCATGTAAGGGTCAAGTAAGATATGGTATATAAAACAAAGACCAACCAAAAGAGGCCAGTGCACTGCTTGTTCAGACAGTAGCTACTACTCATTGAGTTCAACATTTCTTTTTCAGTGTAATTTTTATGCAGTAAAAGTACCATTTTAAGGCATAACTCAATGCATTTTGACGAATTCATATAATTATAATCTGGCCTCAGAGTTATGCTACAGACTGCTTCCATTACATTAAAGTGTTCTGTTGTATTCATTGCACCGAATCTCCCACATAGCCCTGCTTTCACTCTTTAGTGACTTTTACATACTGGAATCACACAGCTCATGGTCTTTTGTATCTGGCTTCTTTCTCTTGGCAGAATGCCTTTGATATTTATCCCCAACATTGCATATTTAAAATTTTCCTTTGGATTTTAAGTAATATTTTATTATATGAAATATCAACATTTTATTTCCCCATTCACCAGTTGATTGGCATTTGTTTGGCTCCCATTTGGGGGCAATTATGAACAAATTACTATAATCATTAGAGAACAAGTCTATATATATATATGTGTGTTCTTTCATTTTTTACTGGCTAATCACCCAAAAGTGAGATTAATAGGTTGTATAGCAAGCCTCAATTTAATTTAATTTCATGAGAAACTTTGAGAATGTTTTCCAAAATGGCAGCTCAGTTTGCATTTGCACCCTGGGAAGGGACCAATTATTCACACCCATTTCAACATTCATTCCCTTTCATTTTAGCTCATCTAGGGCCTATCACATGAAATCTGTGTTTTTAATTCACACTTCTTCAACAACAAGGGATGTTTAGTATTATTTTCTGTGACTACTTGTCATGTGTGCTTTCTTTAGAAAAGATTCAGACAGCAAAATCTTTGATAATTTTTAAAGTTGGTTTCCTTATGTGGCGGTTAAGAATTAATCATTTACTCCATACAAACAAACTTGAGAATATAAATGACATTTTTTTTTCTGGTGGTTTGGGGTTTTTTTCCTGTTTTTTTTTTGGGGGGGGGGTGGGAGTTGTTTTCTGTTTGTTTGTTTTAGTTTTTTTGAGACAGGATTTCTCTGTGTATCTCTGGCTGTCTTGAAGCTCACTCACTCTGTAGACCAGGTTGGCCTTGAACTCAGAGATCTGCCTGCTTCTGTCTCCCAAGTGCTGGGAGCAAAGGTGTGCATCATCACTGCCCAGCTGGGATTTTACTTTTCAATAGTAAAAGTTTTGTTGTAGTTATCCCACACAGAAAGAGAAAGGGTCCTACTGATGTTGAAATCAATGAACACACACACACACACACACACACACACACACACACACACACACACAGAAAGAGAGAGAGAGAGAGAGAGAGAGAGAGAGAGAGAGAGAGAGAGAGAGAAGGCTTATTACTCACACAATGAGACTTTCTGAGGAGAATAGAGCAGGCTCCCAGGCAGATCCAAAAATGTCATGAGAGAGCTGGGAAGAGCCTGGCGTGGCTTTTGCTGTGACTGGGGAACAGGGTTGGAGTGAGGGTTCCTGTGACTGAGGGCTGGAACTTGCATGCTTTGAACTTCCCGTTGGCAACAAAGGTGGGAGCACCTGGGTTTTCTTATCAGCTGGCCCAGATGCAGGGCAGAGGGGAAGGGGAAGGGAAGGGCTGGAAAGCTGTCAGCAGCCACAGTCACCAGCAAATACAACCAGAATCTTCACTGTACCATGACACCGTGGAAGCCAGTCTGGTCTAGTTGTTACTTTGTCCTCGCTGACTTTTATATCTAAGAAATATTTTTCTAATCCTAATAAAGACTGGTTTCTTCTAGTAGGTTCTAGATATTGCCGCTATGTCCATGATCTGTTTTGCATGGACTGTTGTATACGATGCAAGGTCGGGGATCCTTTGTGGTTTCATGGAGTCAATTGCCTCTTCCAAGACCATTGCTTGCATTTTATGTGTTTTTAAGATTGACGAATTTCTACAAAAGAAGTCTTGCTAATATCTGATAAAAATTATGAATCTCTAGATTAATCTAGGAAGAACTAGTGTCTTAACA
Source organism: Sigmodon hispidus (assembly GCA_004025045.1). NCBI lineage: Eukaryota > Metazoa > Chordata > Mammalia > Rodentia > Cricetidae > Sigmodon > Sigmodon hispidus. The sequence goes on from PVIH01001324.1 coordinate 62,116, forward strand.
TATTTTATCAAATGACAAATGCACACGATTTATATATTTATTTAGGTACATTTTTTATTTCTTTAAATGTGATGGAATTTTCAGCCTATGGGTTTTACACATACTATTTTTTCCTTGAGATTTTTTTTTATTGTATGGTTGTTTGTGTGTGTGTGTACAGACACAGGCATATATATGAATATATGTGCAAGGATGCATGTGGAAGTCAGAGATTGGCGCTGAGTGAATTCCTTAACAGTCCACTACCTGGTTTGTTTATGAGACAGAATCTCTCAGTGACCCTGGAGCACTCTGGCATGGCCAGGCTGTTCAGGGTTGGTTGGGCCCCACCTAACAAATTGGATCAAATGTTTTCAACTCATAAAAACCATCCCAGAAGGAAATTCCAGGCTACTTGGGAATGTAAAAATACCAAGTACTCAAGCAGGCAAAGTCCTGGTAGATGACCAAAGGAACTATAAAGTATAACCTCTAATTAGGAGAAAATTCCATCAGTTATAAACATATTAAGAAATTATATAGACCAATGTTTCTCAATCTGTGGGTCACGACTCCTTTGGAAAACTTCTATTGCCAAAAATATTTACATTATGATTCATAACAGTAGCAAAATTACAGTTAAGAAGTAGCAATAAAAATAATTTTATGGTTGGGAGTCACCATAACATGAGGAACTATGTTAAAGGTTCACAGCAGTAGGAAGGTTGAGAACCACTGACATAGACGGTAGAATTTGTGGACCATGTAGTTGTATTTTGTATCTTCAAGAAGCAGAGGAAGGGTAAATATATATATATATATATATATATATATATATATATATATATATACTAAGTACTGACATAATGTTAAAAAAAAATTAAGGACCCAAATCTAACTGCACATGGCAGGGTCTGGAATAGAAAAATTTACTCCAAAAAATCAATGACAAATTAAAAACTAAGGAAGAAAAAACAGTGAAACTCATGGATTAGAAATTGCTGAGGAAACCAGAGAGGGTATCATGGGAAACTCAAGGCTTGTAGCAGAGAAGAGCTCAGAGGAGTGGGTGAGAGGGACCCCAGAGCACAGGAAACAGTGAGGGGGGTAGAATTTTTAAAAAATGGTTGGTGATAATTTCAAGAGCACATGTACATATGTGTAGATGTATATGTATGAGAAATGTTCTGTGCATTTCTTTGTTAAAGCACATCTCCTGTAAATGTGCAGTTTATTGTGTGTCATGGTACCTCAATAAAGCTGATTAATTGTTCCTAATCCATTACATAGAAATTCAACCAAGTTTCTATATGGTCTGAAGAGACTAGGTGATGGTTGATTTTTTTTTTTTTTTAATGTAGCAACTATATATCCCCTAACTTCGAAAAACTCAGGCTTTTTAACAATGCCTGCTGTTGTTCCTAGTGTTGTGGCTGTGATTAAAATTAGCAACATCCAAATGAGATGCAAAGATCTATGTCAGAGCTTTGTAAACTGTGAAGTACTCCATAAATTAACTTAATAACTAAAACTGAAAGGAACATAGCTGAATCCTCTGCCTGAGCACCTGGGTTTCTCTAATGTAGACTAGGGCCCATCTGAGATGCCTGTATCCCATGAGGACACTAATGCACACAGGACTCCACCGTACCCAAGGGCCAGACGCCCATCCTTCTCCAACAATCGCAGGAAATGGACTCAGCTCCCTTTTCCTCAAAGCTCATGCACCAGCTCCCCTGTGGGGAAACCCCTGTATCCTGTCTGCTTGATATTTGATGCTTGGTGATGGCAAGCCTGCATTCTCCGGGAGCTAGATGTGAGCTGTTCAGCACAGAGGTATTTATAGGTTCTCTGGAAATGCCTGCAGAAAACCCCCTGGAGCCTGGCTGGGGTGCTTTGCCATCAGTGCCACTAAGTGTCTGGGCTTATCTATGCTTCTTGAGCAAAGTCTGGCTCATCCTCCAGGCTTTCAGACTAATACCCTTCTGTGAAAGCCCCTTTCCACCCATTGGCCCGAATAGCATACTCTTCAGTTTGGCACAACAGAAGCCGCCCTTACAACCACATGTGCTACTTACTCATTCTTATAAGAAATTAGTTATTCAGACTCGGTGAATTTATTGAGTCCCCTATAGGCTGCCAGCAGCAGAGGATCCAACTAGATCATGAATTGGATATGACGAAATCCATACATTTGTATTGCATTGTTTTCTTAGAGGTATAAGCAAATGTTATTTCATATGGTCATCATATTTCCTTTGAGTCCTGTTAGATACTTGCTGTGCTTTGGCACTGTGTCGATGGCAATATAACAAGCAAGGGTTCTAGAAATCCCTAGAGGCCTTGGGGAACGGTCACATACCTTCCATTTCTCCTACAGGCTCTGATTCTCCCTCTTAGGGAGCTCATCTTTGCTCCAAATGTCTTCAGCATCATAGAGAGTTTAACAATGGGTGAACTCATTTTCTCAAAGTCAGGAATTACTCAGACTTCAAGGTTTCTGGAATTTAAAGGGGATTTTTGGTTTCTGCATCAGGTCACCCATGACACAGGGCAACTTCTGTTTTTAAGTGGGATAAAAATGCTTTTAAGAGGCATATTGGAAGGGCTCAGAAGATTTTGTGGACATCAAATACTTTTTAAAAGACAACATTTTGATGGTTTAATTATAACAAAATAGGAAACATACAGATTAAATTGACCCTAAAACACACATGGTTTTTAAAAATTAAAGGCAAAGAATTTTAACAAAATACATTTTTTGGGAATCTAAAACACATGAACAAAACCAACAGTATGGATGGATTCCCAACAAAGCAGCTGGCCTAAGGTGCTCTGCCCTACAATAACCCACGGGGACTACGTGCTTCCCTGTGTCACTCTGGACTTCCTTACCAACTGGGATTCCATTTTCCAGCTCAGTTTTGCTTCTGAAAATGAACAAACACACAAACTGCTTCATGTTATATAATAGGTTTTTGTTTGATTGTTTTGTTTTTTGTTTTGTTTTGTTTGTTTTTTGATTCTTCTAAAATTGTGTTCTTTGAATTCTTTACAAATACAGGTTTGTTCCCAAGGAGTTGAAGTTTTACCTTGAGATATTTGATGATTTTTAATCTTTTTTTAGCTTCTTCTTTTCCAGGGGAGTTGGATGTTTCTATGAGCTATAGAATTAAAAACTTAAGTGTTTGTATTGCCACAACACTGTGTCTCCTTCATTCTATTGTAGAAGCTTTCAACCTAAATAGCTGATTTAGATTGACAGACATCGGCTTGCCTCAGGCTCAGGCAGATGTCTCCTCTTCTCCTGAAACACCCTTCCTTTGTGGGATACTGTTTAGGCATACCCAGCATGTAAGGAACTTTCCCAAGGTACCTTGCATCTGTGTTGGGTAAGTTTTGTGTGTGCTTTTGCCATTGTCTGTGAGAACTTATTTGTGGGAGCACTAACACAAAGGTACATTTTTACCTTGGCTTGGGCCTTGGGGGCAGCCCATGAGTGTTTCCAATTAAATTCAGTTTGGGGCTCTGGGAACCTACAAACCCAGGTGCCAGTGTGCAGGTGGGTTGTCCTGCTGTATTGTCTCAGGGTAGATGGCTTCCCCCTCTGCTAGCCTCTTTCTTCTCCACTTGAAGGGTGACAGGAGACGTGTCAGTTTCTGACACACACACTGAGAGAGCAGTCTTTTGGTGTTATCTAACATGAAGAAAGACTTTTTTTGGTTCTGTACATTTTATAATGAGACCAAAACAATTTAGCAAATAGGCTGGAGAGATGGCTCAGTGGTTAAGAGCACTCACTCTTCTTCTGGAGGAGCTGAGTTCAGTTCCCAGCACTGATAATGCGGACTTGTCTGTAACTCCTGCTCCAGGCAGCTGATGCCTCTGGCTTCCACAGGTACCTGCTCTCTCTCTCTTTCTCTCTCTCTCTCTCTCTCTCTCTCTCTCACACACACACACACACATACACACTTACAAATAATAAAAACTAACCTTTAGCAAATTTTTAAAAATAAATGAGCCCTGATGCTGCCCTCTTGATTTTCCCTCTCATTTCCTTCTGCTGCTTAGATTTTGGTGTGGTGGTTCCACAATTCTTGTTAGAATATGGATGTTTTACTTTGTTAAGATAGGGACATTTTATGAGATGTTTTTAGTTTACACTGATACTTTCAGTTGACTTTTACAATAAGTTTTAGAAAACAAAACGATCATACATTTTCTGGAAATAGAACGTCCTTTGATAAAAAGTTGAGTTTGGCTGACAGTCAGTGACATGCTATTGTGAGACACTGAGTTAAGTCAGAACCTCAAAATTCAGAACAGGGTGGTCACTCTCTGCTTCCCTCAAGTATTAACAATGTATGTTCCAGTGTTTTTCATTAATAAAATCTTGTATTAAAGACTTTATGAGAATCTTGTCCATCTCAGCCCTATGCTAGGTACTGCATATGAATGTATAAAATGAGATTTATTTCCATACAATTCTAAAGAATTTAGGATGCTGTTTAAAGACCTAATTTAATTGGCCTTTAACTTGAGGAAAAAGAAGCAATATGTTTTGAAAGTGAGTTATACTATGTCATTAATTTATCTTCAGTAAAATCTAACTCTAAATTGAGTAAAATAGAATTAACTCTCTCAATAGAGAATATCCTTACTTCCATGCTCTACATCTCTTCTCAAAAGAAGATCCAGCCTTACATGGAGTGATTGTGGGTTCAAGCTGGACACCAGCCACTGAAACCTCTAAAAGGGGGTTGCAGTTAGTGAAACCACAAAGTGAGGATGTGTGTGCTGTGTGCAGCCTTTCTGGAACCAGAGGTTTGTTTGTAGGATGGCGATAAACAACCTCAGAGAAAGGAAATCTGGATACAGAATTCCCCTGTACCTTGTGATTTTGTTTCTAATAACAGAGTCCTCTAGGCTGGCTCTGATTGAGTCTGCCTTGAAGAGCAGTCAGTAAATAGGCAGGTGTTTTGTAATGAACACTAACTGAGGTTTGTAAGGAGGAAGGTCAGGGTGAATGTACAAGTGAAGAGGTGCCCCCCTCCCTTTCTTCCAGCCTGTTCTTTAGGGAACAGTTGCCACCCCATGGGTTTGGGAAGGCTTCTTCACTTGCCAGAGATAAATTATGCCTTCCTTAAAATGAATAACCTATAGTATTATTCAGTGGATCTCGAAGACCATTTATATCAAACCACTCAAGGTGTTGGTCAAAACTGCAGATTTCCACATCTTGTCCATAGGACTTTGCACTTTGGGGAAGAGTTCAGCAGTCTGCAGAGTTACTGGAATCTCTATGATTATGGCACAAAGGACTACGAATTCTCCTTTACATAAACTTTATCATCACCATAGGCAAACACTACTAACAGTCCTTTTGCACACTGCATAATTAGTCTCTGTGCTAAGAGAATGACCCATAGGAAGCCATCTACTACACCAGGTTGCTTGATGTTTTTTAGTGTTGAATGCACATATACCTATTTTATAATTATAGTCATCTTCATTAAAAACATACACACACATTTTGTGTCACCATGAGTTTTATGTAAAATGAAAAAAGTAGGTAGAAATATTTTCCTCTTGACTTAGATGACTAAAATCTGAAATATAACAGTACCATTAAAGACAAATTGAAAGGGTTGGAGAAGGGAGCTTAGGCCTTTCTGTTTTCTTTAGTTCAGAAATTCCTTTAATCCTGAAATGATAATTTATTTAAGCAAGTTTTTCTTATCTTAGTCCAATATGGCTTCACATAATAAAAATGGAATTTCCTCATCACAATTCCTTTAAGAATTGACACAGAATAAGACTCAAATATTTGGTTTGGTAATTTTTTTTAAAGAAGAAAAGCATCACAAAATAAATTCACATTCTTAAAAAGCTTAAAAATGCATAAATATTGTCATTTGGGTCAGGTTTAAGAAATGTCTAATAAAGGATCTAATGAACTGGATGATATACTGATATACTTGCATATTGAATATGATTAGAAAGCCTCTGGTATCTCTACAGCACATTCCACTGTAGAAGAAATGTAGATAAAAACCACATCAAAGCACAACTTTTGACACAGATAATAGGAGGACAGTTAGTTATTCAGTTGATATTTTTAAAAAACTTTTTATCGATTCTTTGTGGATTTTATCATGCACCCCAACCCAACTCATCTCCCCTTCCTTCCTGTTTTCACTCTGCTCTTACAACATCCTCCTCCTCAAAAAAAATAAAAGTGTCATTGTGGAAGCTGTAGTCCCAGTGAGTCACACAGGAAACCCTTCAGGTCATACATCTTTATTTGCAAATGTCTATTGCAATGAGTCATTGATCCAGCTCAAGGCCTCCAGCTTCTGCTACCCTATCAATACTGGCCCCTCACTGAGACTCTTCTTGGATATCCTGTTGCTGCCCTGTGGTGGAGATTCTGCAGTTTTGGATCTGCAGGATCAGCCCCTTCATATGCTTCAGCTGTTTATAGATTGGAAAGGTGTTAGGGTGGATCAACTCTACCTGGGCGGTAGCTGAGTTGGTCAGCTCACCAACTCTCCTGAATACTCACAAGGGTGAATTCTCCAGCACTGCCCTGCTAGCTCACCCAATGCCCCAGGTGGCATAGAGTAGGGCCAATTTTCCTGCTCTCACACCCTTGGGGGCTGGCTTGTCCCCACTCCCATAGGCAGGGTCAGCTATTAAGGGGCAGGGCTAGTTTTCTCACTCTCATGACCATGAGGCCAGTTCTCCAGCCTGGCTTGCTGGAGGTGCTAAGGAGTGGGGGTGGGGCTAGCTTTTCCTTGCTTAGTTTGGTTGCTATTTTGAAGAAAGTCCAAGCTGAGTTTTCAACTTCATGTTAAGAACAATAATTATGTGAAGCAAAATTCACTTACAGAGACCAGCGATGAACTATACCACAAAAGAATTATTCTTCTTGTCCAGAGCTTAGGGAAGTCAGCAGAACTTGTAGTTTTGAGTTCTCATTTGATGTGTAGGGCCAGCTGGCCATTGCAAACTGTTCTACTGCATAACAGGTGATCTGTGGAAAAACAGACTATGACCCTGGCACATACCTGAGCTGGGGAAACACTTCTGTGTGCCTTGTCAAATGATGGGGGGAAAGGCAGCTACCCTATAATACTGTTCTGTAAAAAAAGGAGACACTCACTGTTCTGGATCTTCTGATGTCTGACTACCATCAGATGCAAAATACTGTGTCTTTCCCCACTATGAGTTCTGTGGGGGGAGCGTTCCCTTGACTTCTGCAGAGAAGAGGCCGGCTCTGGGAGAACTCTGAAAGTACTCTAATGAAGTGAACTCCCTCCAAGTTATGAGGACACATCAGTCCTCGCCTCATGTCAGCCAGCATGCCATTTAGTAATAAATTCAATTGTCAAGAAAGAAAAAAAGTTTTTCTAAAAAATTCAGTTGATTTCATGAATATTTAATAATTGCTCATTGCACTAATTACAAAGACATCAATTTAAAATTCTCACCCCTTGAAAGACAAAAGCTAGATAGAATCCCAATCATTTAAAATGAAGCCACTGGAATAATTTATGTGCACTGCCTCTTTTAAACAATGAACGGGAAAATCCAAGGCATGTCCTGTTGAAAGATCCAATTGTATGTAGGCAGAGGAAGGTCAGAGGCCCATGGGGGTAGAGCAGGTAAAATGCTTGCTAGCATACATGAAGCCCTGGGTTTTCAGCCCCTGCACAGCACAAAGCTGAGTATGGTGGTCTAGCGTTATAATCAGATCAGTAAGGGAGAGGGGTGGAGGCAAGAGGAACAGAAGACCAATGTTATATCAAGCTAACCTAGGCTACATGAGACCTCCAAAAAATGAGAGTTGTATATCACCTTAAAGAGCGTGGAGTATGTGTGTTCTAGCCAAGAGACGCAAGTGGGTGGGTTCCATTGATTAGGGCTGATTCTCTCACGCAGGAGCATCTGGTGGCTGGGAGGTTTAAACAGGAACAGTCCATCGCCAGCTGGATGTAGCTGCATGAACATTGCCGATAACTCATCTGCAGAACAGACAGTCTATTCCACTTGTAGAAAAGGGCAAAAGGAGACTCACTGGATGAGGTAAAACACATCTCACCACAGATTCCAAAGGCTAAAGAGAATTTGTCTCCCTTTCCTTCTTATCTTTTCCTTAGGGCCTGCCTCATGTGAAGATGCTGCCCTGGTTTATGTCTTCGGCATTCTCTTTCATCCAGTGGAATTTGTGCTCTGTCTTAAGAGATCTTCTGAACCATAAGTAGCATATTAATTAATTATTGAGTTAGTGAAACAAATTGCACATCAGTGTACTTTATAATTATTCTCCAATTAGATTTGCTTTATAGAGTTAGAGGAGGAGAATGGGATTTCTGGTTAGGCTAGAGGGAACAGCATGCAGGGTTATGTTCTGAATTGGGAACGTTTTGAGCTTTGCAGCATATGCGTGTACAGCAGCTGAAAGGGAAGAGAGGAAGCAGAATTCCAAGAGTCAGATGGCTTGTTCCTTCTTTGCAGGAAGGAATTTTGGAAAGACTATAGCTTAAATGCAAGTGCAAACAATGGCCGGAGGAGATGTGTGGTGGGAGGCAAGGAAAGGGGCTGATTTGTTATTAGCAGACGGTCAATAACACAAGAATCAGGAGTTTAGACTGCCTCTAGTGGTCCAACAGTTTGGGGTGCTAAAGCATAAGGAAAGGGAACCTAGGAATCTCAGTGAACATTACTTCCAAATGGTAATGCACCATAAAGACCTCGTTTGGGGAAAAATAAACAAACAACAACAACATGCCTGAGTATTCCCCTAACATTGTGAATATCTTATTTTCATAACTCCCGGTGTATATGTTATTAGTGTGTGTGTTGCTGAGATGTTTAGTTCCTAGCTTTGGACTCTGTTCACTGGCCTTGCGTACTTAGTCAGCATTGATTTCTCATTCACATTGGACATTAGCTCTTTCGAATGTCACCATCACTGAATTACCTCCAGGAGCTTTTGCCCAGCCGTGATGATTTGGAATACTCAGAATGCTTTCCTGGGATCCGACCCATTGTGGCCCACTTCGCCTGCTCCTCATCTCCACTTTCTCCTATTCCCTTTGACTTTCAACGTTCAGCACTAGTTCTACATCCCCCTGGAAGCCACCATACTCCAGAGGCCACAGGGCTTCTTTATGAGCCAGTTTGCTAGCTAACCATATGATACTGTATAGATCATTGTTGATAATGCTGTTAACATAGTAAGGCTCTATGCTTTGTGTCTTGGAAGCCAGTTCTTTGAGAAGAATTGCTTATAATACTTCCACAAACTCTCCAGGAGTATACAGTATACAGTATTGAGCTGGAGCTCAATAAATGTATAAAAAGGAATTGCTAAACAAGAATAAAAACAAAAGGGAAGATATTATGAAGTTTTAAGAAACATTTCTTTCATAGCTTTTACTGCCTTTTCATTAATATTATTTTTACTAAATTTAACTATTTAGTTTGATTGATGCTAATTTAAAATATAAATAAATTACCATTTGTATTTGTATTAAGGAGGGTTTAATACATGAACTCTTTTAAATTTTGGCACATATTGTTCTTTCTCCTAAAATGAAATAGAAAAATATTAGTTTGAAGAAATTGCTCAGTTTTCATCACTTGTTTTTTTTTTTTTTTTTTTTTTTTTTTTTTTTTTTTTTTTTTTTTTTTTTTTTTTTTTTTTTTTTTTTTTTTTGCATTTATCTACTTCCTTTGGCTCTTCACTAACTAAATGCTTAAGAAACACACTAAATATATACCAGGAGTCATAAAGCTAAGTAAAATACTCCCTAATAAAATAAACATTAAAAGCAGCACGTGGAGAAAAAGGGTATGATATGGGCTTTCTAGTTCCTTCACACAAAAGTATCCCAGGTGTACGTTTTTCCGTTGACACTCACGGGTTTCACTGCTTCTGCTGTTCCTTCCCAGGTTTGTGCTGGGCAGAAACCTCAGGTGCTCTTCTATTCCATCGCAGCCCCCTGTGGCAGCATGCAGTGTGTAGTCAGAGGCAACTAAATGGTTAAGGCAATCCAGGGACCCAGCCAAACCCAAAAGCAGTGTGTTCACCAAACCTCCCTCTTTCCCCTACTATTCTCTCTGGAGCAATCCCAGCTCTAATTAAAACATAATATTCTCCTTATGTGATTCCTTGGACAAGGTTGTGGAATGACCGTAATACAGACCAGGTCTCCCAGCTGTTCCCCGGCTTGGCTGGCTGGTACTCTCATGCACACTCTCTACGCCCCAACTTCTCTATACTTACCATATGACCTCTCCTCCCCTCCCTCTTCTCCCCTGCTGTCCTCCATATATTGCACATAACTATTGTTGTGCCTTTGGTGTATAAGAGCCATTACTGAAGCGCAGAGGCCAAGAAAAAAGTAATACTTGTCTCCGCAGAGCACTTTAATGCTATTTACAATGGAAAAAACAACTTTGAACTGCTTCCAAAATAACAGGCATTAAAATCACTTCTGTTTGCTGTTGAGATGTATTTTGCAGTAACCTTTCCAAACCTGCTTCCTCTGAATGGATTTTAGTGCACAGAGTGGCTTTCTCAATGAAAATTTAAAATGGTGCCCATAGGAACACACCAAAAGCCACAAAAGGTGATTTCCCAACATGTTAACACTTACTTATGAAACCAGGGTCTGTTGTCCCATGATCTCAATGATAATTATATAAACACGAGGATATTTTGAAATACTGCTTCAAACATGGAATTAATACAGCCAGACACTGAGGCATATGTCTGATAAAGGAATCACTTAGCACAATTCTGTGAATTAAATTCCCCACACCTCTCTTCACACATATTTTCTGTAAACCTTGTAGCCTTCCAGCCTTTTCATCTGGCTGCAATAAATGTTATGAGGATTTCCCAGCCAGAGGCTGCAAAATGGAATTCCTAAGTGAAATCCATAAGTCTTTTTCCATATTGGCTTTGATCTGCATAGCTTTCTTTTTTTAAAAAAAGTTTTGATTCAATAGCTAATGCTCTGAAGCTATAATATTCTATTCACAAATTTGGATCCTTGGATTACTCTGGGAGATTATTTTGGTGTGGACCTGTCCTGGAATACAGCTGAGTGGGTCACCTCACTAGAATGAGGGTCTCATGGGAGCTCCTGATTCCATCCATTCTTTCCTGTCATTCACTTGGCATTTTCACTTAACATTTTGGGTTAAAATGTCATCGGTTTAAGAATTTTATAGACAGGAATTTGGCCAAGCAAATTGTGTTAGACCATATGTTCTTGTTCATCTTAAGATCTAAATTCTTTCTCCATAGAGAATTTCCCATTTATCTAAAATCTTGACCCTAGGTTCTCAAGGAAACAGCAATCTCTCTACTATACAGCAAGCCTAAGGTGCTTAGTTTTCAGAAAGACTTTGGGCTCATGAAGTTTTGATCCACAGCCAACTGTGTAGTGCTGAGAGTGTGTGTTCCAGAAACCTTATCAGTAAAATGGAAACACCCTCTCACTTGGTGATTCTCACTAGGGAAGCTTGTTAAAACATGGAGCTTGAGTTCCTGGTGCAGTGGGTCTATGCTGGGACTAGGGCACTTGCAATTTCTCACACATTCCCAGAGGATGCTGCAGGCACTCAGGGCCACACCCTGAGAACTACTACCTGGCTGAGTTGCTGAAGATTGTATGCTCTAGATACATAAAACTCTTGATACCATGAAAAAGTCATTTTAATAGGCAGAAATGAGGTGGTTTATTTTGTTAATAATTTTGTATATTACTGCATTTAATGAATGATATCAGTGAGGAATCGAGATAATTATTTCATTTTAAAATCTATAGGTTTTCATAAAGTAAAGCAGAAAATTCAGAGTTCAAACTTATTTTGGCCTTGGGTTGGAGTTATTATTTTTCTACCCTTACACAAGAAGAATGAATAGTTTTGCTGCAAGACTTAAGAAGAAAGTGGTGGGGGATCATCTCAGATGGACAGGATCGCATTTCTTTCACCTCCGTATTTCTCCTGTGCTCAGAATCCAGACATAGCGATGGAAGGTAACCTGGAGACTCAAGGCTGTCTATGGTTTCAGGAAACAGCAAAGTCTATGTTCTGATGGGGTTTATCTGCCTCTTCTCTTTTCTTTCCCTCAGTTTTGGGAAGTGCAGAGTAAGATTACCTCACCAAAGACTCATAATGATGGGGATGAGTGTCCCTTGGACTTTAAATCACCAAACAAGCCATTGTGGCTGACACCTGTAATCTCTGAGGCTAGCCAGGACTCTCTGATGAGTTCCAGGCCAGCATAAGCCATAGAGTGAGACTCAACCTAAATAAATAAATAAGAGGGAGGAAAAGAGATTGAGAGTCTCTCTTCACTTTGCGTACTTGCTGTCTGTTTCTCTTTCCCAACCAACCTTCTTTTTCCCTTCTTTCCTTCTTCCTACCCAGTATCTGGACATAAAATATCTTAGAAAAATAGTGCATGTTTTGTGATTCACAGACTGATGCCCCCTTAGGGACCAAGAGAGTGTAGAACCCAATCCATCTTGTCTGATACTCAAAAGAAAGCAGTTGCAATATAGCAATCAAGCATATGCCACTCAGGAGAATACCCCCCCCCCCCGTCACACACACCTAATATGTCTGCCTGTGCAAACTCAACAACTAGAGGCTAAATATATAATATCCAGAGCATAATGCATTATGCTTAATTTAATATTCATGGACCTCTAATTTTCAAATGGTTTGACCAATACATTATCCTCTTCTTCCTCTTGTGGTTGACCTTGGGGATCTCAGCATCCCTCCAAGAAGCAGAAATGGACCACTGAGTGTCAACCACAGGGGATTTGGAGAGGTGCTGGGGAAAGTTGCCAGAGGTGTTAGCTTTCTGATAGCCAGCTTTGTTATACAGCAAATTGGGTCTTCAGAGGGGGGATGATCTGAAACCCAAGAGTAGGCAGAGGCAGCAGCCTGGACTGTGTAACCACACTGGTTCTTTTCAGGATGGTGATTTTGTGAATCTCTCTGTTGCTTTGCTTCCTAGAACCCCAGACACTTGTAAAACATCACATAGCCTCCTCACTGCAGAGTTAACTGCCATGCAGTCTTTTATGAGCAACTCTAATAAAAATATCCACTCTAAAGAAGCAGAGACCATCAGAGTCAAAATGCCTGTGACTTATAGTGACCTTCGAGATGGAAACCTTCAACTGGTATTTAAATTTAAGTAGTGCATCATAATTCAGGATGCTAAATCAGTGTGTAAACGGGATCAATACCCAGTAAAACGACAAGCTGGGCCACCATGCACCACACAGCTCTCTCCCATTCAAGTGCTCTGACTTGTCTCCAGGTCTGCCTGACACTGCCTCATTTGACATTACTTAGTCCATAAAACTTTACACATTTATAATAGGCAATGATAAGACTGGGCAGTTACAGTGGAATAAAATGGAAGAGAGAAGTTACCAGACCATCAAATATGGACATCATTTTCTAGCCAAATGCTTTATTAATGACAAATCAGCAGTCCCAAATTAACATAGATGTGATAAAATATCTTCTCACTGAGAGGTTTTCATCATGAAGTATACTTACACACTCAAACTGAAAAGACTCAATAGTCCTCAAATCCATCTCTAACTTGTGAATGTTTAATTTGTAATTGGTAAATGGATGAGGGTGTTTTTAAAATGTTCCAGTAACTCTCATCTGAGAGTGAGACTAATTTTGCTTAAATAGACTAAGTTGGTTTGTTATACTTACTAAGAATAGATGCCTGTTTGCCTGTGTCTTCAGAGATGAAAGGCACAGAAATACTTTACTGTTGATGGTGTCATGATTATATCCGAGGTGATGTGGAATGTTAGTGAAGTATGAGAGATGCGACAGAGAGGAAACAGGGGAAACAAGGAGAGATTCGCATCAAAAGAATCTATAGGAAGGAACTACTGTCTTAATCAGTATTCAATATCGCTGTGAAAAGACACCAGGAACATGACAACTCTTATAAAGGAAAGCATTTAATTCCGGCTGGCTTACAGTTTCAGAGGTGCAGTTCATTATGCTTATGATGGGAAACATGGCATTGTGCAGGCACACATGGGACTGGAGAACGAGCCAAGAGTTCTACTCTGGATCAGCAGGAGAGGGAGGGAGGAAAGGAGGGAGGGAGGAAGGGAGGGAGGGAGGGAAAGAAGACTGGGCTGGCTTGAGCATTTGGAATCTCAAAGCCTAAGCCAAGTGATATACTAACAAGGTTGCACCTACTCCAGTAAGGTCACATCTCCTAATAGTGCTGCTTCCTGGTGACCAAGCATTTAAATCTATGAGCCTATGAAAGCCATTCCTCTCTAAACTGCCACAATTTATTTATTTGAGACAGTATTGTGTTTTTTAGGCTGGCCTTGAACTCAGGATACTAAGGAAGACCTTGAACTTCTAATCTTCCTTCTTCCTTGTACTGGGTGCTGGGGTTATAGGCTTATACAGATAGGCCTGGTTTATGTGTTACTGGGAATCAAATCTGGGGCTTTGTGCATCCTGGGCACATGCTCTGTTGCTTGAGCTATATCCCTAAACTAGAAGACATCTTTTCACTGAACTATTTGTCCTTTTCCTTCATGCTTAGTTGCAAAGTCAATCAATAGCTCTTGGTAAGATCTGGAAACTTGTAAAAACATGAATTCAGTGGTGAGGTATCCTTATTCTGGCCTCATAGTGTCTTTTCCAACTCAACAGTAGCAGGCTGACAGCTCTTTGGAGTTTCAAAATAACTAGGCAGGTTCATCTTACCAAGAAAGATAGCCACATGGCTGTCAGTGAAGAAATGCAAATTATCCCATTTTATAAGCTAATCTAGGGAGCCATTTTCTCTGTCCTATAATGATATTTCAGGGTGTTCTTTGACCTATGTTGGATTCAAATGTACACAGCCAAGGAATAATGGGATTCTTATATCCCTGAAACTGTGCTGAAGAATATTCTTCACCGCCTCCTTTCCACTCTGAGACATATTTAGATTCTCTCATTTAATCCCAAGAATACCACAAAAGATGTTTCCACATGGAGTAATCAGAACAACTTTATGATACTGCATTGTATGAAGTTTTGCATAACCTTCCAAGGCATACTTCTGGGCCTTTCCCATGAAGCACAGCCAGACTTATAAAAACTTTAACCATAAAAAAGAAAAATGATTTCACTTCATGTTCAAAGACACAAACATCACAAACAGACTTGTTTTCAGACCAAATCAACATTGTTAATCCTGCCCCAACAACTATAAATTCAGAAGTCATCACCACATAAAGTGCCTCATGCACAAATACTTGAACTCTGACTTCTTTCAACAGCCTTAATGGGGCAGCTCACCATAGCCTTGTCACATGCTTGGCTGTTGATATTATAATGTCATACATGACAAGCTCAACTACGATTGTGGTCAAACATAACTCCACAACACCTTCTGTCATGTGACATGTGGCGTACCCATGGGACCTCCCTGCAAAGCCTCAACTCTCCCGGGCCTTTCTTTCTCCATTAGAATAAGCAGGTCTGCAATCCGTGACTGGAAAACACAGACATGGACATAATTAGCCATCTCTTCTGTTCAGCTGTAACTTATGTTCTCTCCAAGGAGGAAAAATAGAGAGACAGAGGAAAACCTCAAGGCCTAGAGACTCACGTTTCATTTGGAACACTAGGGGGTTCTTGGAGGAGATCATTAAAGTGTGGTTTGAAATATTTTCCCTTTCTCATCAAATCACTAGCTTTGTAATTGATGTCATAAAAAATATCTGTGTTCAGTTGCAGTGGGTTTCTTGGGTCCTTTCAAGTTATCAATTATTTACATCCCAATGAAATGAAAGGAAGCTGTAAAGCAAGGGCCTGAAATGCCACCGAAAAGTATGAGGGTGGCATCGTTAATCTTGTGCACTGCACCTACGAAGAGGATGTTAGACTCTGCTTGGAAAGTTCATTTCCCAGTCTCTGTCATTCATTATCTGTGTGGGTTTTATTGCTTCTCCTCATAAATAGTCTCATTGGGCTTTTTGTTTGCTCATATCCGCCACAATTTATACTCTTAAGGATGAGAAAAAATAAAATAAATAAACACCAGTGGATTCTGCTTTCATAAATCCTTTTCTCTGAATCTGTAAGGTATTAGATATTTCTTCCCTTTCCTATGGCAGCTGAGAATGCTTGCTCACATACTGGTGTCCACATGGTCTCAGGTACTGGTGTTCACGTGGTCTAGATTCTGGAGAAAATTACATTTGAAAGCAGCATGATTCTATTGGTAATAAAGAGCTTAATTCTATTTCTTTCTTCTGTTTTAATTTTTCTGACCAGATTTTCTTTTCTTCTATAGTCACACTGTAGCAAGATCTGATGTTCTTTTTATTTATTTTAAAAAATGTTCTTTTTTCCATGTATCCCCGTGCTCATACATCCTTTCCTATTCCCAGTCCCTCCCATTGTGCCTTCAGCCTTTTCTCCACCCCATTCCCTGATCCCCTCCCCAAAAAGGGCAGAAAGTCCCAAGGTGGATCAGCTCAGCATGGTTCATTCACTACAGGCAGGTCCTATTTTCTCATCCCAATATCAAGGCTGGGATAAGCACTCCTATGTAGGGAATGGGCTCCAAGGTGCCAATCATTTATAACAACGCAGTCTGATTCCACCCTTCTAGGTTCTGCATACTGCCCCTGCTAATCGACAGTTGCCTATGCTTGGAGGGCCTAGCTCTTCGTCCTATGATTCCCCAGGGACTGTTCTTGATTCAGTGTGCTCTCCAGAGCTCCAGGCAGCCATCTTTGTGGGACTCCTCTTCATACTCCCTATCTCCTTGTTCATACAAACTCTTCTCCCCTACCCTCCAACTGTAAGACAAGCTTGGTCCAGTGCTCATCCATGGATCTCTGTCTCCATCTCCATTCACTGTTGGGTGTAGGTTCTGTGATTTCACTTAGGGTAGTTATTCATTTGATTATAGGGGATGTCCTGTTTAGGCACCACCCCAGCACCCAGTCTCTTTTCAATCCTACATTGGCTTCCTCTATCAAGATCTCCATCTCTTTTTTTCTCCCTCTTTGTTGCTCCTCTCACTCAACCATCACCTTCTCTCATGATTTGTTCCAACCTCTTCTTGGTAGTTACCTACTATGGTCCCAATTTGCTAATGAGATCTTCTCTATTTTCTCTTCCTAGGAGAATCTCTGCACATTCTTTTTTTCCTTCTTTTTTCTTTTATTTTTCCAGACAGAGTTTCTCTGTGTAACAATCCCAGCTGTCCTGTAACTTGATTTTTAGATCAAGTAGGCCTCGAACTTACTGAGATCCATCTGCCTCTGCCTCCCAAGTACTGGGACTAAAGGCATGAGCCACCACTGCCTGGCTAACAGACACATTTTTAACTCACCCTTGCAGTGAGCAACAGAGCAACAGAAAATATTTGGTGATCAATCTTCAGGCACTCCTGGCCATTATTCCTCTGGTGATATGATAAAGACTCTTGGCCTGCACATAGCCTTTCCATAGTCAAAAACTTTATGGTATTGCTAGTAAAATCTGATCCTGTACTCTGTGCCAACTCATTAGTTTCAGGCTTCTTTGGGATTGTCCTTTTTACAGACCTCATTGTAACAACTGGAGACAGTTTATGAGATCAGCCATCTTAAACTTGACAATGCAGCAGGCCCCAGCCTGTTTTCCATCATCCAAGAGCAGATATGAATCTGTGTGAGTCTGTTCCTAATCTTTGGTCTACAGCAAACATCAGGTTGCTATCGGTGAGATGACAGGCTTGGAGAGTGATAATGTGGCTCTCTCTGAAGGATGGAGGAGGGCATGTATTTCGGTCTCTATCTTGTCAAATGGGAAGTTTGAAGAGCCATGCTGGTTAGACAGGACAGCAATCTTGGTTAATGCTGCAGTTGTGTGTTCTATATTTGCTGTTCCCTAGGTATTTAAGCCTCTAAATTGGCACAGACATATAGGGAAGTTCTGCCAACATCCGAATCCTGAAAACCTCAGCAACTTGATTAATTTTGGAGACTTACAGTCTCATTTGCCAGCAGCTTTTGAACCTATCAGAGGTTCACAACACACCATGGCAATGGAGATGGCTAATATCCCTCTCACCTTCCTTTCCTGTGAAGGACTGCTTGGAACTAAGGGTATGTGTTCATTTAATGCAACTGCAAGGAAGGAGAAAAGAATATTTTGCAAAGTGATTAAAGGCAACCGATACCATTAAGTTCAAAATTCGGGAGCCACTGAGTCTCAGCTGGATGCCCCAGGCCTCATCCAGTGGAAGGATGTCATGTGTGGTTAGCTAGCTGCTAAGAGTTTTCTGTCCAGAGACAGCAGAAAGAAAGAAAGGAGATGAGTAGACAGAAAGGAAGAACTAACTTCTCTAATCTAGATGATGATAAATAATTTCATTAGTCAAGCTTAATGTTTAGTATTTTCTAAAATGCATGTTCATCACATTCTGTCCTCTGTTCAGTAATTACATACTCCTGACTGGGGTTCTGATTCCTAGCTTTTAGGTCAGAGGAGGAAGTTGCTTAATGTCACAGGTCACATCAATTAGATTTCTTAGCTCCTCTTTATGGCTGGTCCCCAGTCTCTATCTCCTTTTGGGCAGTGTCTCTGTCTTCACAGGCTCTTCTAGCCTTTCTCACTTAGCAGGGCACAGACCCATTCCCTGTTCTCAGTGGCAACTCAGTAAACACTGACTGATGAATTAATTGGCGACGGTGATAATGACTCTCAAGTCCCTACAACGAAAGCTGTTGTTTTCCACAGGGATCTGCCCAGCACTGATGCACCTAGGGCTGGCATTAGAAAAATAATGAACATATCTGTGGATATTAGTGGCTTAGGAAAGCAGGCTCTGGCTTAGCTCTAGACACCACACTGAGACTCACACAATTAGAAGTTTATAGTCAACTGCTGGATGATACAGTCCATTAATCTTTCTAACAGTTACATGGTTCCATTTGGACCAGGCTCAGCTCTTATAAAGTGCAGACTCATTATACTGACTCAGACAGGATCTGGGGGAGAACGTTCAAGGACAGATTTGCCATTTGCAGGCATATTTGAATGACTATTTCGGTATCTTAAATATGAAATGGAAATCAGGTAAGCATGGAAGAAAGCCACTCTTTTGCTCTTTGCTTCCCTATCTAGCTTGCCTTGGCTGCTCAGACTGGGGATTCAGGTACAAAAAACGTCTGTTTATTTTGCTCAGAGCACATTAAGGAGGATATAGGGTGGAAATTATCCTCTTTGGACGTGTGTGTGTGTGTGTGTGTGTGTGTGTGTGTGTGTGTGTGTGTGTGTGTGTGTGGTGTCAGGGTATGTATGATGACAATTCTGAGGATGCTGTGGATGCTTTTGGCCCCTCAGACTTGCTTGGAGCCTTTAAACTCAGAAGGATAAGGGGATCCTTGTTCCTGCTCCACTGCACTTCCTGCTCCTAGGAGGTGCCTCTGTCTTTAAGAGCCTTGGGCACATTATTTCATTTCATCCATTGGCCCCCACTTATTTTCAGCCAAGGAACTCTTTAAGACAGGGGGATGATTTCACCCCAAGTCATATAGTGGTGAAGTGACCAGGTAGTCACATGTAAATGGACTCACTAGGCTCCTTGAGGAACAAGGATAGGCTATGTGTCTAACTCCCATCATCCCAATGGAGATTCACATGGGAGAGGAGAGAGAAGGTCTGAATGGGGAAGTGGAGAGACAGACATCACCTTTCACCTCTGTCATTGGTTTTGGTAGTTGTAGCCTCCTCAGAGATTGGGTGGGCCATAAGAGAGGCTGGACTTGGTTCTGTGATACTTGGAAATGAGAAATAGGAGTCCAGCTGACAAGTGAAATTAGAATCATTTCTGAAATATGCACAGAGGCTCAAGAGACCCTGGAATATGAAAGCACTGGAGGATTCTATTCTGTTCACTGTTTCTATCCTGCAGTGGCTGCCCTTGACTGTGCAGTCTTAACACATATGGTGTTGATCTTTCTACTATAAGCCACTTTAGGGACCTTTTGCAGCCTATTCCCATGTTTCCATAAGGTATAGCCATGGAAGTCGACATTCCCTCCCAACACATCCTGACCAGTGAGCAATGTGCCTGATTTGAAAAGATGGTCCCTGTGATCTCTAATGGTGATGGAATTGGGTCTTGATCATCCACGTTCTGGTTGTCCATGGCCAACTTCTAATGCCAGTCTGGCTTCCCTCTGCCACATAAGTCTCTTTTAAGCCAGCTCCTTTTGCACCCTGTCACTGGTTATCCAGAGAGGGCGCATTAATTTTAATATTGGCTTTGGTCAAACGTCAGTAGGAAGGTCATTATGTTGCCCAAATCTCATTGGATAATATGCTTAAAATACTAAATAAATAACACAGAAGTATTCATAGGTTTGAGTCTGCAAGGCATCTATCTCTAAGTTTTTTTCTTCTATGTAATAGCTAACATAAGCCCACAGGCTTTTAAGCACACTACCTTTTGCTTAAGCCCAGTGATGTTGCAATATGATATTCAGAGCCTGTGAATCAAGAGACAAACATGTACAGCCAGGTGTGGCTTGACAGAAACAATTCCTACCTGACAGCTGGACTCTCCGTATGATAAATGGTCAAAAATCCCATTCATTTCTAATGCGTGTGCTTTAAAAAGAAAGGCAAACATACAGAAGGCTTCCTTTTCTTAGACTGGCATTTATCTTCTCAAGTATGGAGGTCCATTTGGTTAATGTCTAGTCTTTTCTGTAAAAGGATGTTGTCTTTAAATTGTATGAAATGTAAAATGATTATTCAGAAGGTTATAATTCTAAATAATTTCTATGTTCAATTATTTAAACTTTAGCCCCTTTTTAATGTTTATAATGTATCTGTTGCAAGGAGATCCTCACATCCCTGGGATCTCACAATTAACTCGATTTGGATTCTTTGCAGTGGTGTCTCCACTTGCCATCAGGAAGGGTTTTGAATTCTCATCGTGGCAACCACACTAAGAAGAAGGGGGTCTCATCCGGTGGGCAGCCACATGCCAATCCGTTACTTATTCATATTCCTTAATGATGAAAATAAGTTTGTTCTAATTTAGGAAACTATATTCTACCCCACTGACCATCAACAATATCAAAGCCACTGCTTTTTGTGATATTATTACCTGGTCTGAACTTGATCTCTGTTTTGTGTGCATGGTCTCTGTTTCGGTAGTTGGCTAACATAGTTTCAAACATCTCATAAATAACACGGTTCCATTTGCTACTTTCCACCATTCTTTAAAATCCAGATATCAGATAAAACAAAGTTTTGAAGGCTGGAGTCTGTTATCAGCATATGACACGCGCCTGGACTTTGAAAAGGCATAAATCAGATAGCATGGCTCTAGCAATGCTGTACGCTTTTGATTCTTTCAGAAGCTCGGCTGCCTTTACCTGCAGCTTTTGATAATAGGAGCATCAGATCCCCGGCGTCAACACAAGACGCAGCTGGCCCCAGCTCTCCTTCATCATTATCGCTTTCTGAGGCTGGCTTTCTGAAGCGTGGGTTTCTCCCGTTCCATTTGTTTTTGTCTGGATGTTTCTGGCTTCTCATAGCTCCCTCCCTCCTTGTAAGGACAGATTGAGACATATTAAGAGAAGCAAGAGACTGACAGAGAGACTGGCAAAGGCCTGAAAGACATTTGAAAGAGAGATGAGGCAGTAGAGATCAGAAGAAATGGTTCCGAGTTCATCCGAAGGCGCAGATGGGCTGGTCTTGAGGGTGTGAGAGTGGGATAACTAGCCATACCCTCCTTATCTGCCACGTGGTGGTGAGGACGAAGGAAAGATACCCTCCTCCCTTTGTCTATGCAGCCTATGGTGGAGAAGGGAGCTGGTTCTCCCCCTTACCAGCTGCAGCATTCTGGAAAGTGGGCCCTGCACCTGCCTGGGCAATACAGTAGAGCTGACTCTGATGGTCCAAGTGTGAGAGAGCCGACCCACGCACGGGGCATGAAAACAGAACTGGCCCCGCCCCTTGCTCACTGCTGCATGAGATGAAGTAACCAGGGCAGTGCTGGAGAGCTCGCCCTGGTTGTGTGGATGGGGTGGAGGTGTGGAGCTGGCGGGCTAACCAACCCCGCAACTACCCAAGCCCAGAACCAGGGTTATGACGTAGCCTGCCCCAACATCCACCCTGTCTTTGATCTGCCAGAGCTAGTAAAGAGGCTGGTCCTGCAGACCCAAAGCTACAGGATCTCCGCAACACAAGACTACAGGATATCCAAAAGGAGTCCCCGTGAGGGTCCAACATAGATAGTGCAGCAGAAACCAGATTCCTCCGACCAGACCAATGACTCTTTGCAGTGAATGCACGCAAGTAAAGCTCCACGGAAAAAGGTGTACTTCATGATTCACTGTCACACATAGCTCCCGTGATAAGATTTCTCCCTTTTTTCTCCTAAATTTTATTTTATTGGGGGGAGGTGTTTGCAAAGGAAGAGGGCAGATAGGAAGGGACGGGGAAATGAATGAGAGCTAGATGCATGGTGTGAAAGATACAAAGAATCAATAAAAAATAAAGTGGCTTTTCTTAAAGTTCATTCTCTTCTTACAGAGGACCCAAGTTCAGTTTCCAACATCCACATAGGGACCCTCACAACTGCTTGTAACTCCAGCTCCAGGGTCATCTAAGACCTCTGGTTTCCAGAGGCACCTGTGTTCGTGTGTATTTGCCCACACATATGCAAATAATTGAAAAATAATAAAGAAAAAGAGAGATGGGTCTGAAGAGACTGGGAAGCCATGTACTGAAGCTTTCTTCCCTGGCCCTAATCACATCCCTACAGTCCATCTAAGATACATCCCAGGCCTAGCTCAGCTGGTCACTGACAGCAGGGTTCTCTGGCTACCGTTTGAATTTTGTATGAATTTATTGTTCCAGGGTCAGCTACTATGAAATATGCAGTATCCCATGATATATCACACAGAAAAGTCCCATCTCCCTCCCCGTCTTTCCACATCATATCCTAGATTTACCAGTACAAGAAACAAGACACTGTTTGTTTCTGGATGATGCTATTCCTCACTCTCTATGTTGAAGGTTCTGGTTTTGTTCACCAAGAATGTGCAGCAGATAATTTCCCCACCTATGAATTGCCAAAGAGTACAACTCTTTCCTTTCTGACTACATAGCTAAACATCATGATAAGCCTGGGATCTAGGGAGGAACATGGCACTGAGTTATAGATGGAATCTCTGCTGGTCATTGTTAGACCCAAGACTTCTGACAGTCCTCCAAGCTCTCTCTATCACTGCCCATGCCTCATGCCTTGGAAGTGAGACTTTTGACATCCTACAAGTTGGAGAATCCACATGAAAAAAAAAGCTTCTAGATTTGGCTGGAAAGAGGTGTTCTCAGAACACCTGGACAAGTGGGAGGGTTTGTTCCCCTCAGACCAAAAGGACAATTGCCAGAGATGTGTGGGTGCTTATGGCTACTGCTACCATTACCATCACTTTGGAATGAGATGTCTCCCATAAACCTCAGGGATTTGGAAATGTGATTGCAAGTTGGTTGGTATTTGAGAAGGATTAGAAGATGTGACATTGTTAAAGGAAGTGTGTCATGGGGGTGAGATTAACGTTTCAAAAGTCAACCCCAGAGTGCTGCTCTCTTTGCTTCCTGTTTGTGCATTAAGATGTGAGTTCTCAGATGATGCACTGGTGTCTGCCTGCCAACACATTTGCTGCCATGATGGTGATGAACTTTTACCCCTCTGGAACTGTAAGTTCCAAATAAACTCTTCCTTTATAAATTGTGGTGGCCATCATGGTATTTATCACAGCAATAGGAAAGACACTAACACACTTCACAACACCGTATTTGTTGTTTCTATGAGACAAAATCTGAATGTGGAGTTTTTTTTTTAAAGCTTCTAGTTATAAGAAAAACACTGGAAAGCTGCTGTCTTTGAGAAGACAATGTGTACAAAGTACTGATACTATCTTTGGAGGATATAATATCCACCATTGTTCAGGATGGTCAATTTTCAAGAGAATATATATTTCCTGTAATAATCAAGACATTTGCATTATCCTCAGTTTGGGGAGGAAATGATTATAAATGTTCACTTTGCACATTAGCGAAATCCCTTACTCCCACGGTGTGCCCATCATCTGACTGCTCATTTGCAAGTCTTCAACATTTCCAATAACTGCATTCCCCTACCTGCCTTTAAATCATTACTGTTTTTATAATGGCTTCATTATTTCTTAATTGTCCTAATTTTCTTTCTTACCTATTCTTGTTAAAAGCTGATTAAAATATGAATAATTTTAGCATCCCAGGCATTCTGGAAGCAAAATGAATTTCAGGTTTACATCCATTTGTCAGTGAAAGGCTGAAGAGGAGGACAGGATGGACAATTTTAGATTAACCTAAACTGAATTTAATTATGCCTCTGCGCCACATCCCGCATGATGCCCCTTGAAGGTGTCTCAGCAGTCACTCAATCCTGGTGAGGATACTGAGGTCACAGAGTGTGGCCCAGCTGATAGAGATGGAGATGGGCTTGGCCTTAGGTTTGACATTTTCCAGTCATATGAACTATGTGGAATCAAGCCTGCTGATGCATTGTGCATGAGTTGTTATTGCTCCCAGAATTGTAATATGCATCTGGCTTTTGCCCTAGGCCCAACTTAGGATCCATGGATTAATGGCATCAACAAACACCACGGATGATTCTGGTAGGTTTGTCTTAGAGAGTCCAAGAAAACATTCTGCCAATACACTCTGGAAAGCCTCTTCTTATTCCTGATGCCCTCTATTTCCTGTTTCTCCAACTTGCTGTCTCATTTGCTTGTACTGTCTCTGGTTTGTACTGTCCATAGCAAGGAATCTTCCTTTGATCACCATAACTCCTGTCACAGCGCCTTCTCCCATGATGTCACTCTTCCAAGTGATTGGCAGAACCGCTCCCATCTGCTAAACCTTTTCAGGCACATGAACATTTCCTCTCCTTGGCTAGAAGTATTGGTATCTTGTTTCAGGTTGTTCTACCTGGATTTGTGACCTTGAACTAAAGGAATTGCTCTCTGACCTTTAGTTTTTCAGTAGTAATATTAAAAAAAAATAGGTCAGAATATTACCATCTCTTGCCTCTTTCAGTTGGAATGAACCATTCAATCGACTCAACCATGTGTGATGATCACAAAAGAAGACCTAGGTCATTAAAAAAAAATAGATATCTCTCGCTATTTCTCTGGCTTAATGTCCTTGTCCTCACTTTTTCTAGATTGGGTGATGAAAATAATGATGTACCTGGTTTCCTGGACAAGATAGAATTTTCATCATCACATTGGAAAATATGAAGCCCCAAAATATACCCTGGCAGCTGAACTTTCAAACTCCCATTGGTACTTTTATCAAGAATTTCCAGCTTTTTGGCATTGGGGCATAATGTTGTTATTTACTAACGTGCTGATCTGCATTTATAATTATTCTGGATATCTGTGGCTCATGGACCTCAGGTAGAATGCTCCTGTTGGTTGGTTCATGTTCTTGAGAGTAAATTTACTTCTCACTGTTGGGCAGACCAGAGCCCCGGAGGCCCTCTACATGGTACATATCATTGATGAAATTATTCTTCAACACAGTCCATTTCAGTTGCAGTTTCTCATTTTTTAAGTACCTCAATTCTTCCTTCCAAGGATCCAGATGGCACCTGTTTAATTCCATTCTATGAGCTATAGGAAAAACATCTAAGCACACTTTGCAGTGGTCTCTCCAATCCAGCATCACCTGGCAGTGATTCGTGGCATCTACAGGTTATAACCAGAGTCTAGCCTGACATAGAATTCAAAGAACTTATTACATTCTTCTACTTCCTAATTCTATTTATCAATCCATTTATTCTGAACTCAACAGAGGAGGTTCAAGTTTTATTAATGTAATTTTTATTGATTCTTTGGGATTTTCACATCATGTATTCCAATCCCACTTACTATCTGGTTCTTTGGTGTCTGTCTTCCATCCCTGTTGCCTTCCCCCACCCCCCAAAATTAAAAATAATGTAAAAACCAAACCAAACCAAAACAATTTACTCCTCCTTCATTTCTACCCTCCATCACATATTCATTTGTTGTAGAGCCTTGGGATCTGTGATCTGCTGCACAGTACACCCTTTTGCCCAAACAGCTTTTCTGGAAAATGCTCATTGCATTGAGTTGTTTGTCAGGTTTAAGGTCTCTGACTTCTGCTGCACCATCAACAATGGACCCTCACAGAAACTTCTCTCAGATATCCTGCTGTTTCCCCCGCCCCCATCATGGAGAGCCTATGGCTATGGTTCTGAAGGAATGGTCCCCTCATGCAGTTCTGCAGGTCACAAATGGATGTGGTGGACCAGTTCAAATCCCCGGACATGGGTCTGAGTAGCAGCTCAGGTTGTCAGTCAAGGCTCCCCTGGGACTGCCCCCTCAGGTGAAGGTCCAGGCACCTCTCCTGTGCCCACGCCATCAGCTTTAGCTCTCCTGCAGGCATGGTGAGGGCTGGGAGCAGTTTCCCCAAGTGCCAGGGAGGGGATGGGGTAACTTTTAAGGTGGTCAGTAAGGGATGGGACCAGCTCCCTGGGGTCAGCTCTTCCCTGTCCCCTGATGGTAACATGGGCCACAGCAATCAACATAGACTCTGGCTAAGGTAGGACCACAGACCCAGATACCATAGGATAGGATGGGATATCACATAGTCCCAGGTGGCAGCATAGGCCACCCCTGTTGGCCTGTTCCTCACTGCCATCACATCTTCAATTCAGCTCTCTCCACAGTGCATGAAGCCCTCTGCTTCTCTGTCTCTCCCATTTCTCCACCACATATACGTTCATAGTGATACCTGCCAAGCAGGCCTGTGGCTGACTTCTGCCCACCCAGGCCACCAAGGTTTAACTTTTAAATCCTGGGGAAAACCAAGTGTCTCACACCATAAAATTAACAAGTTTACTAAAGCATAAAAAGGAAACATCTATTCTTTTAAAATTATTTTTTATTTAACTTTTTTTAATTTTACATATTAACCACAGTTCCCCCCCCTTCCCTCTTCCAAGTTACCCCCCAGCTTCCCCTTTCCACTCTTATCCACGTCTCAATGAGAGTAAGGCTTCCCATGGGTATGTCAAATTGAGCCACGACCAAGCTCCTCCTGTATCAAGGCTGAGCAAGGTGTTCCTTCATAAGGAATGGGATCCAAAACCAGTTCATGTACTGGGAATAGATACTGGTTCCTCTGCCAGGGATCCCACAAACTGCCCAAGTCACACAACCGTCATCCACATTCAGAGGGCCTAGTTCCGTCTCATGCAGTTTCCCCAGCTGTCAATCCAGAGTCGGTGAGCTCCCAGTAGATTGGGTCAGCCTTCTCTGTGGGTTTCCTTATTATGATCCTAGCCCCTTTCCTCATATAATCCCTCCTCCCTCTCTTTGGCTGGACTGGAAGCTCTGCCCAGTGCTCATCTGTGCCTCTCTGCATTTGCTTTTGTCGGTAGCTGAATGAAGTTTCTATGACGACAGTTAGAGTGGTCATCAATTTGATTACAGAAGGTCAGTTCAGGTACCCTCTTTACTATTGATTGGAGTCTAAGTTGAGGTCATACTTATGGATTCCCGGGAATTTTCCTAGCACTAGGTTTATTCCTAACCCCAAAATGGCTCCCTCTGTCAAAATATCTGTTTGTTTTCCCTCAAGAAGCCAAAAGACATTTAATGAATTATTCAACATCCTCAGCCATCAGAAAAATGCGAATCAAAATGACTCTGAGATACCATCTTACACCTGTCAGAAGACTAAGATCAAAAACTGATGGCAGCCTATGCTGAAGGGGATGTGGAGCAAAGGGAACACTCCTCCATTGCTGATGGGAGTGTAAACTTGTATAGTCACTTGGAAATCAGTATGGCGGTTCCTCAAAAAACTGGGAATCAATCTACTTCATGATACAGCAATACCACTCTTGGGCATATACTCAAAGGATGAACATTCATATCACAAGGACATTTCTCAACTATGTTCATAGCAGCATTATTTGTAACAGCCAAAACCTGGAAACAACCTAGATGCCCTTCAACTGAAGAATGAATTTTAAAAAAGTGGTACATCTATACAATGGAGTGTTATATAGCAGTAAAAAGGAAAATGACATCTTAAATTTACAGGCAAATGGATGGAACTAGAAAAAAAATTATCCTCAGTGAGGTAACCCAGACTCAGGAAGACAAACATGGTATGGACTTACTCATAAGTGAATATCAGATGTAAAGTAAAGAATAACCAGGTTATAATTCACAACCCCAGAGAAGCTAGGTAACAAGGAGGACCTTAAGAGAGACATCTATAGATTTCTCTGGAAAGGGAAAGAAGATAAAAATCTTCAGAGTAAATTGGGAGCGGGGCGGAGCTGGGATGGGGGGATGGGGGGTGGTGAGGGCGGGGTGGTGGTGGGGGGAACTAAGGAGAGGTAGGATGGGAACACAAGGAATAAGATGGTTGAGTTGGGGAGGAACAAAATAATGTCTATTCTTACTTACAATTGTGTAAATAGTCCAGAGATGCCCACAAGTTATTGCCAAGAATATTTGTATATTTACTTGAATTATAATATGGGCTCAGTGCATAAAAACACCGTAGCATGCATACAATAAAATATGTGCCTGTGTTAATCTATTGCCTCATGACATGCTTCTTTCTGTATTTTAAAATTCCATTAGAACATCTGTGACACTCAATGTATATTCATTAATGGCGATGCTTCCTAAACAAAAAGAGTGAGAGACACAGAGAATATATATTTATGTGTGTATATTCTCTTTCTCTCTTTATATATATCTAGGCTTCAGAGTCATTGTTATTTTCACACAGATAAATAGAGGCAAGTAATTCTGTCATTCTTTTTTCCCAAGAGACGTGATATATTTGTAAGATCTTACCTTTTAATAGCATTCTTGGAATAGTTTCAGATCTTTCCACCTGTCTAATCATGGATTAAGTTTCAGAGTGGAACTTATTTTTTTTTTTTGTCTTCATGTTCAAGCCTTTACCTAGGGCTCAAAGAAAGATAAAGCATAATGCAAAAGCATGTTTCAGTGGTCCCCATATTTCTGCCCATGACTCAGCAGAGAAGAAAATGAGATTGTATATTTAAAAGGAAGAAGATGTCTGAGTTTTTGCTATCCAAGCAGATCATTTTGATGAATCACTCTCACATGGATGTCCCTGAGAAAATGGGTCTGTCCTTTGGTAGGCCAGGATGGAGGACCTATCTGGGTCTTAAAATGTATGATGGTGCCACCATGTTACTGCCCCATCTTGTCTTAGAAGTAGCCACTAGTTCCTTTTCTGAGGTTATCTAGTTAAAACTCTAATTTAAGACAGTAACTAGTCTGCCCAGAGCAAGGAAGACCACCTGTGTACAAATAGCTACCAACTGTTTTTCAAATCAAGGCCTGACTGTTTACATGCATTTCAAATGCAGCTTGGTGCATTGCCATATTAAGATTAGAATGTGTTTTATATGTAAGGCCCATGGGTTTCAAGTCATTTGGAGCATAGTCTTTTAACCAGAGAAGGAGTCTCACTATGAATTGCCTTTGTATTAAAACTTCAGGTCTCACAAAGGGAGCTTGTTCTTTACTAACACAATGTCTTAGCCAGAAACCGAGGGATTACACTTAGAAATGTTGGCCTCTGCCCCAATTCTTTGATTCTATTTCCTACACCGGAGCATCAATATGACAATACTACACTGACCAGCAAATGCATCTAACCTGGAAGGAACGCTCTGGTAACCACAAGATGACTCAAGCTCCCGAGAATCCTTTGGTGTTTCCTATAAAAGCGTCCAGAGAAAGAAACAACACAGATTTTACATGTGTCCTCTCTTTGATTCAACTGACAAGCGTAAAAGGCTGAAAAATCAGGAGGATGGATAAAACAGCACTCTCTAATTTGGGGAATGTTTCTAGGCAACAGCATTGCCTGCTATAGAGATCATTAAATCTGTTCTGTTTCATGGCTAGCGTTACCATGGGGGTTAGAGATACCAAAATATCTAGAAAAATAAATAAATAAAGACCCTTATTTTGGCCTTATTTATGGGAACTGAGTATATTTTGGACATAGAAACACTATTGGTAATTTTAAGCATTGTGAGTTCAGCCAGTAAGTTAAATTGCAACACATTCATGCTTGCCTCCACATCCTTGGAGAGAGAGAGAGAGAGAGAGAGAGAGAGAGAGTGTGTGTGTGTGTGTGTGTGTGTGTGTGTGTGTGTGTGCGCGTGTGTGTACGAACATGAGAACTCTCTTAGTTCCTGTCTGTAAACCATGATCATCTTTTCCACATGCATGCTATGCTATTTGTGCTATTTCCTGCCAAACAACACAGATTTTACATGTGTGCATTGCCATATTAAGATTAGAATGTGTTTTATATGTAAGGCCCATGGGTTTCAAGTCATTTGGAACAAGCAAAGAGAGGACACATGTAAAATCTGTGTTGTCACTGTTACCTCACTGACCTGGGAATTCCCCAAGTAGCCTCTGGATCATCCCTTCATTCAGCTGGCTGAAATTTATGAGTTCTAGCTTTGTGATAAGAATTCTCAAATCAAAAATATCCAGATCATTTTTTTTTCTTCTTGACAGAAGTTTTGATTTCTTCTTGAACACAGGCAGCTGTCTTGCTCACGAGAGCATACCTGATGAGTCCAGAATGCCTTTGTATTTCATTGTTTTAGGCCAGGATTTGCTGCTCACAGTGGGTTCCTTATCTAGCGCTTGGAGGAAGTAAGCGCTCACTCTCTCATAGCAGGGGAGGGGCATATGGTCTCTTGTAATCTGTGGGATATTTGGCGTGAGAGACTAAGCTGTCTGGTGTGTCAGAGCACTGCACACTCTCCAGCTCCTTTGCACTCAGAGTCCCTCAATTCTTCCTTCCTCTTTTGAGAGTGGATGCTCTCATTTGAGGAGTCCCATGATTCTTTGCATCCTCAGCCTTTGTGTTTCAAGCATCTATTGATTGTGCAATAGGTTGCATGAGATTTCTTTGTTCTTTACATCTTTATTGATGCAAAGCAGCGCTGGAAACTGCTTTCTAGCAGTTATTCAATTACTGATGCCCTTCATATGTCAAATTTGGGATTTCATTTCTTATAACTACTGGGCTAGCTGTGCAATTAATTGCTTCTTATTAATAAGCCATCAGACCCACTTGACCAGCCATCAACAGCACATTCCCTCCTTTGCCTGCGCCTTTCTCTTTTGCTATTAAATTTGTTCCTCTGTGTAATGGGAGACTCACTGGGCATCTGGAGGTCTCTGACTCATTTAAAGTGAAAGGCAATGCTATCTTCTGATAAGGGACAGGTTTCTGTGTGGCCATCACTATGACCTTTATGATCTCACTCAGCAGAGAGATTTAAGAAGGCCACTGATGCTTATCTCTGGATAATCATGGAGAGGGGTGTATATGTGGAGAATTTGGTCATGGACAACGGAAAACTATGTTGGGGGGCATAGGATACAGGGCAGTGGGGGTGACGTTTATTTACCCCAAAGAGCTCTAGTTCAACTTTTATGCATATAAGACTTTAAATAAGTTGCTTCCTTTCTTTAGGCCTGAGGTTCTCATTCAGAAAAATGGAATCATAGTACACTATTCTAGCTTGATTTGGGAGAGACTAGAGACAAGAGATAGAGTGGTTAAATTTTTAGAGACAATATCTTGCTATGTAGCCCTGGCTTACCTGGTGCTAGCTCTGTATCCCAGGATAGCCTCAAACATGTGTCAATCATCATGCTTCGACACTGGAAGTGCTAGGGTTACATAGATGTGGCTGTTTAAAAACTCATAACAAACTGACTATGTGCGGAATACATTTGCTGGAAGTGTTCTCTCCAGCCCATATCCAGTTGTCTTGAGTTCAATAAGATACTTTCAGGACATTCTGGACCAAGAGCTTTGGGGCTGTGGGGACCTGGTGTGACCTCAGCTGTGTGGTTCACCCTGTGACCAGCTCAGATGTTTCTTTTCCCTGTACAGAGGTTAGGAGTAAGAATGAAGTGGTCAGAGAGTCCAGCCTGCCACACAATAGGCTCTGGAAGGCATGAGTTCCTAAAAGAGACCATCAGGGTGATTTAGACTCTTCTTTTCCAAGGACTCAGGGCTGAACTCAGTCTCTGGCATACCCTAACCTTTCCAGAACTTCTCTAGCTGTGACCTCTGGCCTGAGCCATGATGCCTTCCTCTATTAGTATATTGGTTTTAATGTCACCAAGGGGAAGTTCCTCCCTCTCTTTCCCATTACACGCCAGGATGCTTTATCCAGATCCTGAAGGCCAGATATATTTCAGAATT
This sequence comes from Sigmodon hispidus, assembly GCA_004025045.1. Classification (NCBI taxonomy): domain Eukaryota; kingdom Metazoa; phylum Chordata; class Mammalia; order Rodentia; family Cricetidae; genus Sigmodon; species Sigmodon hispidus. The sequence goes on from PVIH01001324.1 coordinate 94,519, forward strand.
CAATGTTTTCCGTATTTGTTTTTTTTTATACATTTATCTTTTATTTTTAGACCATCTTTTTCTTTCTGACAATTTTTACATATGTATACATGTATTTGATAATACCTCCCAGCTTCCCCTTCTTCCTGGACATGCTCCAATGCATCCTCCTTTCATCATGCCTCCCTTTGCCCCTTTGTAAACCTACTGGGTCCAGCTGGTGCTTTTCTGCTGGGATGCTGGCTGCTGATGTTGGATTGGTCTTGTGCAGGTAACTATAGCTGCAGTGAGTTCATAAGTACAATGACCATGTCATGGAGAGACAGTATTTCATATTTCATAGAACTTATTCCCATTCTGTCTTATATTCTTAAAAAATATCTCATTTACTTATTTGTGGTCTGTGTGTGTCTGTGTGTGTGCGTGCGTGCGTGTGTGTGTGTGTGTGCGCGCGCGCACGCGCGCGCACGCGTGCATGAGTGCTGGTGCCCATAAAGGCCAGAAGGAGCTCTGGATCCCTTGGAGACAGTTACAGGCATTTGTGAACCACTTGGTGTGGGTATTGGGATCTAAACTTTGGTTCTCTGATGGAGCACTTAGTATTAACTAACCACTGAGCCACGTCTCCAGCTTCTAACTCTTTATATATATAATATATATATATATATAATTTGGTGATTTTACATCATGCACCCCATCAAACTCAGATATCAGACCTCTCAGTATCATGCCCACACTTATGATCTCCCCATTTACAAAACCGCCCTTTCATGCTGCTCATTTGCTTACTGGAGCATAATTAATCTCCCTGTGGCCAGACCCTTAAAGAAAACAAGTCCTTCCTTACCTACCCCTCTGCCAGAAGCCATCAAGGCAGAAGTGAGGCATTGTGACACCTAGCTATGTTCTAGCCTTGAGTTCTTGTGTACAATGGCATCTCTCTCTTTTTATATATATATATTTTTTAAAGTTCACTAATGAATGAGTACATCCCCTGCTTATCCTTCTAGGTTTGTAAGACCTCACTCAGGGAGATGTTCCCCATATCCATCCATTTATCTGCAAATTTTAGAGTATCATTTTTTTCTTATGGCTGAGTAGTACTCCATTGTGTAGATGTACCACAGCTAGTTAATCCATTCCTCAGTTGAGGGGAATCTAGGTTGTTTCCAGGTTCTTGCTATTACAAATAATGCTGCTATGAACATAGCTGAGGTAATGCTTTTGGGGTGTGAATGTGCATTTTTAGGGTATATGCCTAAGAGTGGTATTGCTAAGTCCTTGGGGAGATTGATTCCCAGTTTTCTGAGAAACCGCCATACTGCATTCCAAAGTGGTTGAATAAGTTTACACTCCCACCAACAATGGAAGAGTGTTCTCCTTGCTCCGCATCCTCTCCAGCATAGGCTGTCATCTGTGCTTTTAATCTTGGCCATTCGGACAAGTGTCAGGTGGTATCTCAAAGTTGTTTGGATTTGCATTTCTCTGATGGCTAAAGATCTTGAGCACTTTTTCATGTGCCTTTCAGCCATTTGTAATTCTGCTTAGAAGTCCCTTTTTAATTCTGAACCCCATTTTTTAGTTGGGGTTTTAAGGGTTTTGGGCTCTAGTTTTTTCGGTTTTTTTTTTTTTTTGAGTTACCTTTATATTTTAGAGATCAATACTCTGTCACTTGTAGGGTTGGTAAAAATCTTTTCCCATTCTGTAGGCTGTCGTTTGGTCCTATTGACAGTGTCCTTGGCTTTACAGAAGCTTCTCAGTTTCAGGAGGTCCCACTTATTGATTGTTGTTCTTAGTTTCTGTGTTACTGGTGTTATATTTAGGAAGTGGTCACCAGTGCCAATGCGTTGGAGGCTATTTCCCACTTTCTTTTCTATCAAGTTCAGCATAGCTGGGTTTATGTTGAGGTCTTTGATCCACTTGGATTTAAGTTTTGTGCAAGGTGATAGGTTTGGATCTATTTGCATTTTTCTACACACTGCCATCCAGTTATGCCAGCACCATTTGTTGAAGATACTATCCTTTTTCCATTGAATGTATTTGGCATCTTTGTCAAAGATCAAGTGTTCATAGGTGTGTGGGTTAATGTCTGGGTCTTCAATTCAATTCCATTGATCCACAAGTGTGTTTGATCCACAACACTCACAATGGGGAACATTTTGTAATCAAACATAATAATATTTATTTTGTGTAATAAATTATAGTATTTATAATTATATTATTATAAAATATTATTCTGTTAAATAATATTAACTCTGAAAAATATAAGAATATTCATCTTAAATAAACTCACTATGAATATTTTGACATCATTTTCAGGTTTTGCCATCAAATGTATTCATGTCTAGTTAGTATTAGCAGCCAGTGAACTTGAGGTAAACATTCAGCTTGAGAGAGCTGGAAGATTTTCAACTGGAAGATTACAGGCTAAGGACCGGCATCCTTATGGAAAGAGCTAGAATTGGTGTCTCCATTTTCCTTCATTTCTGTCCCTCTGATCTCTAACCATTTCCAAACATCCTTTCTAGCCTGTGCCAAAGAAACTCATTTTAAACCTTTCCTTCCGATGCCCCTCCTTGGTAATTCCATGCCTCTATTCAGCTTATCCAAGTCATCCTTTGCTGCACCCATCCCAAGACTGAGCAGATTATATTGCTGGGGTTAGAGGAATGGTGTTTGTCCTTGTACACTCTTCTTCTCCTCCTCCTTCTAAACCACAGCCCATAGCCACACCTTTATCTGGGTCCACATGAACTCACTGCTGACAACCGGTGACTCTTGTGAGTGGGTGTAAAGTAACAAAGGACACCAAACCCCATGGTCACTACTGCCCTCTGAACCATGTGCTGCTTCCCTGCCAAAAGATGGAGAAAAAGCAGATGTTCAGCTCATACCTTATCTATTATCTATGCACGAAAGAAACTCAAATTCTTCCATCAAGGTGACGTTCTTTAGAAAAAGCTGGAGCACCGACAGCAGAGCCTTGGTGACTTTCATATTGGTGCTAACTGAGATTTTTTCCATAAGAAACTGTATAGAGAAGGGCTTTGGCCGCTGATGAGTAACTGTGACCAGAGAAGCAGTCGCACAGCAAGGGAGGGGTAGCCCGTGAGTGTTGACTCCATCTCTCACATGACGGTCAACTCTTCAATCTGCTCTAATTTGTCATCTTTTATTTGAGAGAGAAAAGATTTGAAAATGTTCTCCCTAGCACTAGTGTCCTCTGATGGCTAAGTTCAAGGAGTTCAAGAGATAATTTTCAACCCTTATTAGAAGCATGCTGTGCTGTGAACTGTCTTCTACTTGAAATGCTGGCTTCTGGGGACTTTTGTGGTGCCACACAGACACCAGCTGCCCTGTTCTTCATTGTTTCATGCTCTTTTGCCAGGTCATCATTCTTTGCCCATCAGTAACACCAGCTATTTGCAAGGTCCAGTCAGCATTTTCCTCCATACACTTTCTATGGTGAGTTTTCTTGCCTATACTTAGATGACTGACCAATTTTTATTTCTAGTCCAAATTCCTTTTGTAGACTCCAGACTTTGTATATCCAATTGCTACCTTTAGATCACTCCATGGGGGGGTCAACATTCAAAATGAAGCTCATGGCTTATCCAACACACATACACACACACCATCCTTCTGAACATTATTTGATCCATTTTTCATGCTACTCAGGTACTTCAGGTCACTATAAATCCCCTTCTCTTCCTCATTATTCAACTGGACCAATCACTGACTGTTGCTGATTTTACCACCCCACTGTCCACCAGATTTACCCATCTCCTTCACCACCAATCTAGTTCAAGATTTTATTACTATTCTGGCTAAACTCTATGGTCTCATGACTTTGGAAGGAGCAAAGAACAAAACTAAAAAGGGAAGGAAATTAACCTTTTTGTAGGTCCTCAATGGTTAAGATAAATATATCAGTTATAAAACATTATGCTTGTCACACGGGCACTATATTGTTCAATATTAGAACACTGAAAGTCTGATGTGGATTCTCAGCTCCTAAAGGCTTTCATAAAGAAATTAATTTGAGGAAGTCCTAGGTCTAACCAATCATTGCATGGTAGGTAGTACCATGTCTATAGGGAGAGGATGAGATAGAGTCAGGGGTACATCCACTATAAAACCTACTTCCTGCTTTCCCTCCCTCCCTCCCTCCCTCCCTCCCTTCCTTCTTTTGGTTTTTGTTGTTTGTTTCTTTTTCCAGATAGCAATTCATTGTGTGGCCCTGGATGTCCTGGAACTCACTCTGTAGACCAGACTGACCAGGAGCTCACAGAGATCCGACTACCTCTGCCTCCCAAGTGCTGGGCTTAAAGGTGTGTGCTGCTTCCTGCTTTCTTACAAACAGGCATTGAGTTAAGATTAGAGAACAGGATGCAGCTGCAGTCCTTCTAATGGACAAGTCTGTTCACTCTCCTTACCTGTTGCCCCCATAACACCTGTCCATCCACGGAAACTGTTTCTGAAAGTAGATTTGCAGGAGAATACTTGTTAGTCTTTTCCATTTTTGTTTGTGCCACAGATATATTGGCTGCATAACTATGGAGGCTGATTACCACTACCTGCATGTACATGTGAATGAATCCGGGCACATTAGGGAAGTACTAACAATCCCAGCTCACAGGAAAGACAACAGGACTGAGGACCCTCACAGCCCATCCCACTGTTCAAGCAGAATGTCTAGCCTGGAAGCAGAGCTGTAAAAGCCGCCACAAAACCTTTTGAATATGCTTTTGGTTTTCAGAGTAATACACTTCCTCTGGATTTATTTCTGAACTCTCTCTCTCACTTCTTTCTTTTTTTTTTTCTTTTTTTTCAGATATCTACTAATTATGGCTTTATTCCAACTAAGGAAACTGGCTTCCTCACATCCATTAATGACAAATTGCAACACTGTTGCTGGATAGAATCTGCTCATTCCATTAGACCCGGAACAGCAGCCAGGGTTATTAGGGAGCATGTTTCTGTTGGTTTTTTTCCAAGACAGTTCCCCAATGGCATTTTTTGTAGCTCCATCTATTTTAAGTATACTTATACCATTGGCTTGGACTCACCGTGGCAAAATCTCACTGTATGCTTGTGTCTAGGGCATAAAAGAGGGGGAATGGAAGGAGGGAGGGAGGAAGGAAGGAGGGAGGGAGGGAAGGAAGGAAGGAAGGAACAAAGGAAAACACCTCCTGGAAATAGTTTTCCTACTAAGCATCATCATTAACACCTATTGGAAGTTAATATCATATAAAGCACAGCAAAACTTTGATAGTTAGTCTCTGATGAGGAAATTATGTTCAACTATGAGACTAGGAGAAGCTCATCCAAAGAGATATGCCGTGGTTTGGATGCAGCTGTGGCTGGAGATGACACAAGAAGCATAGGGAGCAAAGCTAGACCTCTCATCCCAGCATGCCTCTGTCTTTTGGTGTAGTGCCTGGTCATGGTGTAGCAGGCCAACAAAACACATTGTGAAACATTTCCCAGGTCTGGGCAGCTAACATATGAACTGGATAGACGGTCAGTTCACAAGACACAGGATGGCACATTCAAAAGCACAGGCCAAAATGCCTGGACAGAGCCTGAGTCTGGTCTTGATCTTGCAGCTCAGAGATTGTATGTGTGGAGTTGGGGACAGCTTTGTGACTGTTGACATTCATCTGACATTCTCCTCTTCTATGGTGGGAGTAACAATAATTAGAACCTGCTTGCAGGTTTGTCTGAGTACTTGGTGAGTGTATTGGTTACTTTTCTATCACAGTGAAGGGACACCATGACAAGACAATTCTAACAGAAAACCTTTAAGTGTGGGCTTGCTTACAGCTTCAGAGGGTTAATCCATTATCATCATAGTGGGAAGCATGGCAGCAGGCGTGATGCTGGAGAAGTAACTGAGAGCTACATTCTGATGTACAAGAAGTGAGCAGAGAGGGAGGAGAGGAAGAGAAGGAAGGAAAGAAGAGGGAGGAAGGGAGGGGGAGGGGAAGAGACAGATTATATAGGCTTTTGAAACCTCAAAGCCCATCCTCTTCAACATAGACACACCTACTCCAGTAAAGCCACACCTCTGAATCCTTCCCAAACAGTTCCACTAACTGGGGACCAAGCGTTGGAACACATGAGCTGATGGTAATAAGGTGGGGGGGGAGCATTCTCATCCATACCACCACAGTGGGCTAATGTACAGGAGGTACTAAATACCTTACATGTGGTCAGTTGCCAACTTCTCTCTCGTGTTTTAAATCACACGCTCATCTGAAGCAACACTGTACACTACTAATTAGCGAGGGGGTATTTTTAAGTAGGAAATCTGACGTTGTGAATCTCAACCCATTCCTCTGCTTAAAGCGCTTCCCTGTCTGTTCATGACGGTTTTCAAACCCCGATCAGATTCTCCACTCTCACTAATCTCCCATGACAACTTGTGAGTTTTCTAGAACCGCCCCCTTAGGAAAGTGGAAGAATAACAGCTACAACCAGAGACCTTCTTGAAATGTCACTGGCCTGTGGCAGCAGCCTCTGGGGCAGGTTGGACCAGGAAGTCCCTGACTGGACCAGACCAGACGCCATGCCCACAGATCCTCAGCTGTATAATCTGGTGATTACACCAGTTAAGTCTTTGTCCTGGATGGGCTGGCCATTGGCTTTGAAAGGGTTCCTGTTTTTCATAACCATGAACAGAACTAAACTGGACTTCGTCCCATCGTTGGTCTGATGACTCGAGGACTAACCCTTCACCTCTCCATCATGTTATGCATCTCACTGCTCCTGCACCTGCAGACACCAGCCTGGGGACCCCCAGAACCACGCTCTGCTTTTCAGGGGGCACTGCGATGTTTTTTGTTGTTGTTGTTTGGTTGGGGTTTTTTTTGTTTGTTTTTATTGTAATTGTTAATTTTAAGACAGGGTTTTCATAAAGCCCAGACCGTTGTCTGCTCTTCTTCCTTAGTGCTGGGATAATAGGAACGTGGTGGCGGTGGCTGTTGAACTTGTCTTTCATAGTCCTTTTTTGTTGGGTGTTGGGTGTCACATAGCTCCATAGGATGCACCATCCTCACATCCTACTGTGCTTTGACAAGGGGCTGCCTAAAGCTTTCCTTTCCACGTCATGCCTCTGGGTTGACAGAGGGAGAGTGGCAGGAACCGAGAGAATGTCTTTCCTCCCCTTTCCTTCTTCTTTTCTTTTTTTTTCCCCCTTAAAGCAAACCCTCAAAAAAAAAAAAAAAAAATCGAGTCCCAGAAGATTGCTTTCAGATTCCCCTCCCCCTCCATCTCGCCCACGACACCAGCAACAGTGCCACCTAGTGGTCAAATACAAATTAGTCCCTTTATCCTTTATTCCAAACTGGCCAGCTTTCTAGAGCAACCAGAAATGTCACAGGGAAGTAAATGAAGAATAAAGCATTACCATTTTCTCTACAAATACTCAGAACACATACTTAGAATATGTTATCTTGGAGATGAGGGATGGGCCTATATTTTTTTAAGAACATATTGAGGTCTTAAACCTATTTTGTTCTAGTTTCTTCCTGCAGTTTAAACACATAAAGTAATGGCCACGCTGATTTTATTGTAATTTTAAAAGTTGTTGACTACTGATGATCAATATTTTATACTTTGGCATGGATAATTTACACTTCAAAGTGTAATATTTTTAAATGAGTGACATAAAAATAAACCACAAGCATAATATGTCTCAGACTTTACAACCACATTGACTAGTAAAAGTATTATATATTTTAATGACAGTAATCTTTAGGAAGAGGTGAGAATTTTATCCAATAAATTTTTTCAAAATAACATGAAATATTTCAAAAACCTCTTTAACCAATTCTTTTGGAGGTTTCAAAAAAATTGAAAAATCCTGAGTTTCTTTTAAATGTTTATTTTAAACATAATTAGGTTCACAGGAAGCTGTGCAACAGCATAAGTAAGTCCTGAAATTAGCCAGTTTCTCCAAATAGTGACATTTCACGAGACTGTAATATACTGTCAAACCAGGAAAGCAGCATGGATACAATTCATGGGGTTCATTCAGATCCCACCTGCTCGGTGTGCACTCACTTTTATGTATGTATACTTCTATGCAATGCTATTGCATGTTTTGTGCACCAACACCATGAACAAGATACAGAATTGTTCTGTCACGACAGGAAGACTTTGTACTGCCCTTTCTTGGGGAAAACAATATATGATTGTCTCTGCAGGAAGAAAGCATAAGAGCATCATCGTCATCATCTTCATCATCATCATCGTCATACATTTATTAAACTCTGTATTCTATTATGTTATTGCTCAAGTGATAGTACTACTCATCTCCCAGTAATAACAGTTTTCATTTAAAAAGGTCACAAAGACAGGAATTAAACAAAGAAATGTCAGTTCCTATGATGCCTTCTAACGTCAAAATCTGCACAACGTTGGCTTTCAGTATGATAAAGATTAAATCCAACAAACCCTGAGCTGGGGTGTTGAAGGCATTACAGGAAATGGTAAGATTCATTGCTTAGCCCCAATCATTAGTTTCTCTGATCAGGACTTCTCATGAGACCCTTCAACCGCCAAGGCCACACTCTGCTCTGTAAAGATTCAAGGACAAGACCTGCCCTGGCTCCACAGCTAGACAGAGTCTTTGCTGAGGGTTGGATGAAGAGTGGGCTTATCTTTGTAATTCTTCACCCCCTGGAGGGATTTTATGTCTTCAAAGACTTAACTGTCTGTAGTCCAAAAGATGTTGGAAAATCTGCTTTATCATGAAAAGCAAATGAGATCTGACATAGCTACTGTGAAGTGAGAGAAGGTGATGGGAAATTGAGCAAGTACCTGGAATTCAGTGATATGCCATTGCGTAGACTTTGCCTCTAGCTCTCTTGGGTCCTTATATGACTGTTGATTGCCTTAGATTTCTCATGTCAAGGTAAGAGGCTTCAGCAGATTATGGTCAAAGTCCTTTCAGTTCTGTATTATAAAGTAAAAGGTTTCTTAGTGGTATAGGATGTTAATTATTGAGTTGGTGATGAAAGTTAATTAGAAATGCTTTATATAATTTAAAATAGGCTTCTATCTCAAAACAGATGTTTTAAGGGCTGAAGATTCTTGTAAATATCCCTAGGGCTCTTTCCCTAGACTTTCCTCTGGAAGTCATTCTCAATTGTAAAAATTATTTATTAGAAATGTACTATTGGTGTCAATGCAGCACATTTCAGTGAGTGGAGATCTGCTGAAGGAATTTGGGGGCTCAGGTGTGTCTCTTCCCATTGCCCCACACATCCGATCCGTTTGACACCAATGAACCTCATTTCCCCCTCAGTGCACTATTTACTCCAATGGTATTAGATAGCTAATTGACTAGGTGACATTAAAACTTAAGTAAATACTTCACAATCATGATTAAATAATATTCTGATGCCTGGACCAAACCTCAGATGTGTGGATTCAAAGACTGACTCAGTGGATAAAGCCCCCGATGGTCAAGTACCAGGACCAGAGTTCAGATCCTCAGAACCCATGTAAAAATTGGGTAGGCTCAGCAACCAGCTTGAATCTCAGAACTTGAGAGCAGAGGCTGAGCATTCCTTTAGCAAATTCAATGGCTAGAACTGGTGAGCTCTGAGTTCAGGAAGAGAGTCTATTTCCGTAAATAAAGTAGGGGGTGATCAAGAAAGACACTTGACAGCAACTTCAGACCTCTACATGTTTGTGTACATGTACCAGCACACATGTGAGTGCACAATGCTCACGGCATTTGTCTCATACAAAAGTCTTCTAATGGGTGACTTATAATCTATGCAAAAGGAAAAGATCCTCAATGACTTTGAAATAATTATTTCTGGGTACCAAAACTAGGTACTTTAGTTTAAAGTATTTATATTGACAATCTCCTATATCTGGGCATCATACATATCGAAAATATGTACAAAAGTTATGTAAGAAAATGTAGAATTAAAGATTCATATTTCCACAGGGCAGGTCCATTTTCACGTAGTTGACCATCTTAATGACTGATTCAGCCAGTCAATATATTTTAGGTGAGCATTTACTAATTGCTGAGCACTGGTGGAATAGCATGGGACAAAACATGTAAAAACCATCGCCTTCATGGCTTTTCATTCCAGGACATAAATTGAGGAGACAGGATAGAATACAGAAAATAAGGGTAGTTAACTCTTTAGAAGGTAATACAAGAGATAAGTAAGACAGAAGAAGGAAGGGGTATGAGTGAGTGTGTGTGTGTGTGTGTGTGTGTGTGTGTGTGTGTGTGTGTAGAATATAATTTTATGTGCAGTGGTCCAAAAAGGTCTCTGAGAAAAGGTAATGTGTATAAGAATTGAAAAGGCAAAGATGGACAGTGGATTCCAGCTTTGTGACTCAGCTACAGTTGGATTCCACAGGTAATGAAGTTTGCTTATAGCACTCACCATGAAGATCCTGGCCTGCTCCTCATGGACTGTGTCAGGCCAAGGTATTCAAAAAAAGATGTGTAACTTTGTGAGCGAAGACCCCAGCCTTCTTACAGATTTCTAGAAAAGTGAGTCTCCTCTAATACCACCATGCTTGTTTAGCCTGCCATTGGCTCAACTGCAATTGCTGTTCTCACCAAATGGCTCTCTGGTACCCCAGGTAGAAGGCCCAGGATGCTTTCTCCCACACTCATCAGCCGTCTCTCTCACTGTCAAATGGAACTGGCACCTAAGCCTGAATAAGTGACCAGTCCATCAACATGAAGAGAGAAAGTCCTTTAGGTCACTTTGTTTTTGTTTTCTTTTCCACATTGAAAAAGTTTCATAATAGTGATGATGATGATGCCATTTTCTAGTATAAGAAATAAAATGCAGAATCTGAAATTAAATCTTGGCTGGCATGTCATAACTGAAGTACGCATTGGGTGGTTTTAGGTGAAAATTTCTGAAGTGTAGGACCAGCTTAGCCACCTAAGAGTTGCCCTGCCTCATGTTCTTTTGGTCCCTCCTTTGCTCCTCTGCTTAAAATCCAAGGCAGGATCAAAATTCTGAAAGGTAATTTTGTGACTTTATTTTAAAGCAGGCAGGAAATAGATTTCTCTACCCACTTACCGAGACTGTTTAGTGATTCATTCTTTAATTCCCCAATATTGAAAATACATGTCATCAGAGAAGTAGACACTGATTTAAAATCCTGCTTATGTAGAGATACTAGTGTTGAAGTCTATCTATGCTGAGAAGAAAAGTTCCCGTTGAGACTGGATGAAGTAGGAGGTCTGAGTCCATGGCGGCAGTGGTGGTGTTCAAAAGGCCAACATCTTCTCTGGGGCTGCTGTGCATAAAGCCAGCTGTATAGGACTGTACATGCCTGGGACTGGAGAAGGACACAGGCTATGGAAGGGAATGTACAAGGGAAGGAAGCATTGCTGGCCCTGTTCCTTTTTCTGAAGCCTCTTGAAGGCTGTAAGCCCTGATATTCTGGAGCCCTCTCATAGACCTAGTTGCTTTTAGGAATAAGATGGAGGGAGACAAGGATAACACCTGGACATAGCCTATTGAGATACTGAGATAGATGATTAGTATAACACACACCCCAATCCAGAAACTCTAGCTTTAAAATAATCAGAGTGGCAATTTGCTCAATGAGTAGCCAAGGAGAACTGCGTCAGGGTAAGAAAGCCAGTGCTCTAGCTGAGAAAACCAAGAAGTGTCAGTGTCAAAGTGTGACTTGGAAGAGAAAGTTTGAAAGCAGGATGGAGCAGGGCAGAGGAGAATTCAGAACAAAGGTCAGTTTCCCCAAGGACAGAGAATGGGCAAAGGGATGTCTTTGGCCAACTCAAGGCTGACTGCAGGAAATGGACTGCCCTTTCTCAGCTTTCCAAGGTGCAGTCTCCAAGGACCAGTGCTGCTCATTCAGAGGTCCCACAGGCCTCCCAGGAAGAAAGTTAAAGAGGCTCCTGCTGTGTGATTATGCTCTTGTACATTGTAAATATTTGTCCCTCCTATTGGTTTAATAGCTTAGGTTACCAGACTAAGAAAACTCTGGGAAGAGGAAGAGCAGAGAGGAGATGCCAGCAGACACAGAGGAAAAAAGACCAGAATGCTGCTCTGAGAAAAGGTACCAAGCCATACCGATTGATACTCATACCGGTTACTAAAGCCTAATAAAAGCTCTGGGGAGTCCTCCTGGGCCCCTCTTTTTCATTGCTTCTCCAGTAAGATGGCTCTTAACCCTCTTACTGCTGTGGTACGGAATCCATTCCATAACTTGGTTTGTGACAATCTTTTATCTCTTTCTATTCTGTCGGCAACACTCTCCCTGACTGCTAAGATAGTACCTGGCCCAGTTCTTGCCATAATATAAAGGTTTTCTTCCCTTCTCCAAAAAGGTCCATAAGACCCCCATGGACACCTTGATAGGATCTTCTGCTTTTGGGATTCTCAGGATCCTTAGTGTGTCTTGAAATACAGCTCAGAGAGTATGGGCAGCTTACTGTGCTGGCCTGAAAGATGACTGCAACTATGTTGTGAGAACAACCATCTCCTGGGAAGAGTGGGTTTTTTTGTTTTGTTTTTGAGAAATGGTCTTACTCTGCAGCCCAGGCTGGCCTTGAACTCACTGTTCCTTTGCCTTTGCTTTTTGAGCACTGAAAGTGTAGGCTTTCGCCATCTCATCTGGCCTCGAATGGTTTTCCTGTAGCTGAAAAGAAATGCCTTTTCCCTACCTGTCTGACCCGTACCTTTCCATCCTGGAGGGGTTTTGCACTGTGCCTTTCACTGGGACTCTTGGCGCTACCTCTAGGCTCAGCTGTCAGTTAGCCATGCTTTATTGCAAACCAGTGCTGGCTAACAGACCATGAACCACTGATAGCTAATACCCTTAGTTACATCTCACCCCTACTGAATCCAGGAGCTGAATTGCTAAATTTGTTTTTCCAAAGGACATTGATTAAAGGAGTTGACAAAGCCACTTGAATGCGAAATATCCAACTGTCTAAAATGAAAAGCTGATCCTCTGGACTTGGGCTGGGGAAAACGTTTATTTTCCTACCGTGTGTAAATAATGGATTTTGCCTTTTCTGGGAATCCATCATCGAAGAGTACGTTGAATACTCAAACAATGGCAGTCTAAATTACCCTGCAGTGACACTAACTAGCTGGAACTAATTCAGAAATGTGCATAGGGCATGATGAGGAGAGAACTCCATGAGCAGGAAGGGGCAGCATACCGCTCACCTGCCTGCAGCAGGGCTCACTCAGACAACTCCTGCTTATAAATGACATCCAGACCCTCACTCACACCAGCCCTTATTTCTCTACCTCTTCTCCTCCCTCTCCCCATCTTCCTTTCTTCCCTCCTTCCCCCCTTCTCTTTCTTTCTGGCTAGTCATCAGGGTGTAAAGACTCACATGCTCCTCTGCTCATTTTCTTGCTGAAAGCTGCAGGCATAACCGGCAGCAACAGCCAGTAATTAATCATAGCTCTGGAGATGGGTGCACATATTCAGAGGCATTTTCAACCCACTGAAACACGTCATGGGTTTCAAATTCTGACACAGAGCAGACTTTCTGGAATGAGGCTTTACATTCTTCCCAGTCCTGATATACCTACTGAGTGTGACCAAGGTGGCTCTTGGTAAGTCATCAGAGGTGGGAGGAGCCCAGCACAGGCAGGCCTCTCCAGAGCACAGCGGGCATGGCAGTTGGCAGAGATAAGAATGAGACACTATACGAAGTGCCAGGTATTTTAGTTACGTTCTTTGGTTGCAATTACAATTGATAGGGCCTCTTAAATTGTACTTGTGATTTATTGCAAAGATGTTTGTGGATTAGCAATGGAAAGGAGAAAATGCTCAAAGCTTCAGATAGTTCTAGAATCGGCCTACACTTTGTCCTGGTCTTGGGAGCCACAGAGCTGCCCTCTGTTGGCTTATCTGTTTATTTCCATCACCTCTCTGCAGGATGGTTCCTAGGGCTTACTTATGGCTTCCTCTTGCAATTTCATGTGGATCCTCTTCCCACAGCAACCTGTGGAAGCTCTGGCTCTATCACCAGCTGGTTTCTTCTTGAGGCCTCTTCTTAGCTCATTTCCCAAGTGAGCATGCTTAACTAGGCCAGATCACAGCTGTGGGCTAAGTACCATCACTGGTGGCTAGACAGCCTGTCTTTGGGTCGGGGCCCACTTCTAGTCTAACTAACTATGAGCCATAGAGTTGCACTGGTGAAACCAGTTGGTGAAGCATCCTTCAACTGAGCTATGATCAGGACAGATTCAGTGATGGACAACCAAGATGACTGTTTTTGTTCCATAATTAACAAGATCTCCCATACTATGCTTACCCACAGGGCACACAGCTACCACAGGTTAGCTCTGCTTATTGCTAAACCCTGCCCTTTGTGGTTTTCCCATCTCTATGGATACTACCCTACTCAAGTCCATGATCATTCTTGCCCATTTTTCTAGTCTTCTTGCTAACTATTTCATCTCAGGCTTTTCTAGTCTTGAATCCATATGTTTTATTTAGGATTTTAAAAATTCATTTTACATATCAACCACCGACTCCCCCTCCCATCTCTCCTTTGGCTTCCCACCCTCAGCCTCCCCCACCATGGCCCTCCCCCATTCCCTCCTTTGAAAGGGTAAAACCTCCCAAGGGAAGGCAGAAAAGTCTGGTACTTGGATCCATATTTTTATGATACCATCTGCTTATACTGTCTTCTGCTAATAACAGTTGCTGTTACCCGGAGCATGGACTCTAACCTTTGATGAGGTTTGAAAGATGAGCAAATTTCCATGGCCTGGCCACTGCCAGCCTCTTCCCATTCCCTCAGTCACCGTTCTTCCTCCTTCTCCTCTTCAGTCACCCCTTCCTGTGAGTCTCTCACCCTTAGTCTCACTCAGTGTCCGCTACTGACTAAGGTCCCTTTGTTTGCCTGGTCCGAACTTTCCTTTTTCTCAGTTGGTCCTTGTATTCTTTCAGCCCCCCAGAAAGGTATGCTGAAGCTAGAAACTCTCAGGCCACTTCTGCAGTTATGTCCTGGGCCCCATGTCTTGGTATATGGCAGGTGATCTCTGAGAATTTCTTACAGGAAATTTTGAATCTCAGCACTCTAAACAGCAATTATTTCAGTGCGAGACTCTGAAGGAAAAGGTACATTAAGAACAATGTAGAGAAAGTAAGGGTGCAAAAAGGGAGGCTATTTGAAAACCTCATAGACTATGCACAGTCCAAGGAAGATAAGGAATCTCTGGACTTTGAATACAAAAGAAATATGCAGCCCCAGAGAGCTCCATGAGATCAAAGGGCTCAGTGGAGATCTCTCTCAAGGCTATGAGCCATTAACAACAGCAGGATTCGGGCTATGGATTAATTTCTTTAGCCTGGAGAAGCCCTTTGTAAAACATTTGGAATGACTGGTGCTTCTGCTGGGATGTGAATGAGGACACCTGTTTCCTGGGACAGATTGCATTGCAGGGTGCAACCTACACTGTGTTCCTATTGTCTGGGCCTGCCGCATGTTTCCTCACGCAGGTTCACAGGAACATGGTAAATGGGTTATAGAATTAATACACCGGGCCTGTGCATTCTTCCCTGTATCCTGTCTACAGAACTCCAGGGAAAGGAGAAAGTGGACCAGTTTGTGATACCCTCCCTGATACCAGGGCTAAGGAGAGCCCTGAGGACAAGCATAGTTGGTATCTCTGTTGCACTGGTGTGGGACATAAAGTATGTTTTATCTCTGCCAGAAATTCGAGGGTGAGCCCATTTTCCCTATGTTCTAAAGTGACAGTCTAGACTCTGGAGATGGCTAAATATGCTGAAAGTCAAAATAAGAACAATGACATCAGCAGTAGAAACAGGGTGACTGGCATGTATATACACAGACAGTGACATGGAGAAATTGTTTTAGACACACAAACTAGCCACACCCTCTAATGGATCCTTTCCTGCCCACAGCAGGTGGCAATCTCCCCATCTAGGGAGAGAAGGGAGGAATTCAATGTATACTACATTTAACCCCTTTCATGGGTTGGTCAAAGAAGCAAGGAATTACTCCTTTAGAAATCCTCTGCTGTGTGGTGACGTGAGTTATAAAAGCTTATAGAAATCAAGCTTGTCAACAGGGACTTGTAATCCTATCGAGTCAGGGGGGGCTGAGGCAGGAATATTAAAGGTTTAAGGCCAGCCCGAGTTAGAGTGAGTTCAAGGCCAGCCTGGTCAACTTAGTGAGATCATCTTTCAAGATAAAAAAGTAAAAAGAGAGCCAGGGATGCAGCTCAGTGGTAATTTGTCTAACATGTTTGAAACCTTGGGCTTAATCCTTAGTACCACAAAAAAGAAAGAAGGAGAGAGAAAGAGAGAGAGAGAGAGAGAGAGAGAGAGAGAGAGAGAGAGAGGAAAAGAAGAGGAGGAAGTGAAGTAGGAAAAGGAAAAGTAGAAACTTCTAGATAGTACCCAACAGTTACATCCTCTCTGATAAATCTTCCAATGTCCTGCTGGCCCTGGTGGCAAGCATCCTCCAGAGGTTGTGTGTGAGAAGTTTCTGCCTTAGTTACTCATTTTCTTAGTAGCTCAGTCTGATTAGCAGTGGGGCGTGTCACTTCCAATAAAGAGACTGAAGTGAGTTGGGTGATGGTACCATTGGGGCCCACTCTTCCCTGGTCTTCACTGTGTAAGAAACACCAAGCTGAGAGACCCATCTGAGCCTGTTTTGCCTCTTTTAATCTGTAAAAATAGGGCACTGGATTTGTTAAAAATGCCTCTCTTCTGCTTCTGCCTTTCTCCCAGAGCTCCTGTAAGACACACAGATGCCTTGGGAGAGGGGACGAAGCCCAGGCTTTGCCCCGATGGACTATCAGAGAGGAGGAGTATTGAGTATTCAGGTGCAGGGTACACACCAAG
This sequence comes from Sigmodon hispidus, assembly GCA_004025045.1. Taxonomy (NCBI): domain Eukaryota; kingdom Metazoa; phylum Chordata; class Mammalia; order Rodentia; family Cricetidae; genus Sigmodon; species Sigmodon hispidus. The sequence goes on from PVIH01001324.1 coordinate 111,364, forward strand.
CCTGGCTTCCAGACTTGAGATTCCTAATTAAATGGTGACCTCCTCAAGGTCACAGCCTCCTTCCTGTTGGTAGTGTCTCTCCCCTCAGTGCCTGGTACACCATGATGCCACACAGATCACCAGCTCCTTGACAGATGTTGACTTAACTCTTAACAGGGCTGTTTATTTTTCTTCAAGGTAGACCCCATCTAAGTAGGTTCGGGAGGATAGAGAGGTAGCTTTGCTCAGACTTGTGTGTTTCTTCTTTTCTCATCCTCTCTGTTTAGACCAGTATGTCTAGGGAGAGCTAGATTTATGAAGAGCCTCCCCTTTGGGCTGCCTGGCTTTCCTGTCCACAGTCAGGCTGCCTTGAAATGTTGACATTTTGCTCTTTGTCATTGTTTCCTTATTTCCTATTTCTATTTTTTTTTTTCAAGAGTCAGATGCTGTTATTTCTGCCTTGTGTGCTTGGCCGAACGATTCTGCTCTGGGCTCTGTAACCCATGGCAACAAGAGAAGAGAAGCAGGTGACTGTACACATCACACACGCATCGCTTCTGCACACATGCACGCATACAGCACGCCCCCCCCCAAGATGTACAAAGGGAAAGGGCTCCCCCGGCTGCAAAGTCAATTAGAGACCGTGAAGCCCAGTACTCAGAGCTTTTGGGTCACAGCGTAGCAGCTGTTTAGAAGGCACAGTGGCCTCTCCTATCTACTCCAGTCCTTCATTTTTCTATAGGCAGGAAAACAAAATCGGACCCTGAACACACAGCTAGAAACACTTTCACCCCAGCCCATTCCCTGCAAGCTAGGAACCTTGGTTTATGTTATTGTGGGGCCAAACAGAATGGTGCTTCTTAGTGATAACTGAACTAACATCTATTTGAGGCAAGAAAAGATCTCTTTCCTTATGCTTTACAAGTGGATATCAGCATTAAGTAAGTCATTCACAATGTAAACGCTCACTCTCTGCTCCCTCTCAGTATTTGCGGGTTATGGCAGCTTCCGGGTCTGTGTACTTGTTGCCAGATTTTCTAGCCGACTTGACCAAGCTCATTGACTTATGCTTAACCTGGTTAAAAACATTTCTGTTTATGATGTAAAATATATAGTGGGTCCATTTTTATATCACCTGATCAAGACTGATGGCTATATCTTAATAAAGAGGTCATATAAAGATAAGAATCACAGAAAGTGGTGCATACAAACTTGATTTTCACTTAAAACTTCAAGATGTAGATTAAATCCTCCTACTTTTGGAGTAGAACCAAGATCTGACCCTTGGAATCCAAGCCACCTTCTTAGGCAGCTATATCTATTATTTCTCATACATAACTTGTAGTTACAGCTTCTTAGACATGTATGCACTTAAAGACAGTTGTAGGGTAGCCTGAGCCAGACTCTACCAGTGTTAATACACACATATATTCTTTATTTGGCCCCATCCGTGTCTCATTAGAAGGCAATGATACCTGACTTAATCCTAAGCAATTTAACTTAATTTTTATGAAAATAACTTTACTTTATTAATTAATAAAAATATGAAAAACAAAAACAAAGGAAACTGAAGTGGATCCAAATTTATTCTTGTTTGTTTATTGAGATAGGGTGTCTGTATCTGTAGCTCAGACTGGCTGCATCTGTAATCCTAGCTCAGCCTCCCCGCTGCTGCAATAACAAGAGTGCACGCACTATGACACCAGCTACAGGTTTACTCTTGAGAGATTGAGTAACCGAGGTAGGTGCATACATGCATGAGCATGCAACAGAGCTGCAATGCAATTCAGAATGTTTAGCCATTCCAGAACGTGCAAGGTGAATGATCAGTTGATTGATATTAGACCTACTGGAATGTGGCTACGAACCCTGAGAAGCTGATACTAGCAGGGAAAATCAGCCTCTTTGCTGGTCTCCTCTACACACATGCTCCTGAGCTGTATCTTCCTCTCTAGGTTGATCTGTCATCTTTAACACATGGACATCTCCATTTGCTTTTATTTGAATGTCTGAGAGAAAGCTTTTTTGTTATTGAGATGACCAGAGAATTCCTTCACAGAAGGACATCTTCAGTTAGGTTTACAGCCAAAATCGGCTCAGAAGATGTCCAAAATTCTTTAAATCACACATGGGTGACCACTAGGTGCATATAAGCTTTGGAGCTCAACGGAGCTGAGTTCAAATCTCCTCTGTGTCGCAGGCTGCCTGTGTGACTTTGGCCATACTGGTTATCTGAGTCCCAGATTCCTCAGAAATAAAGTGAGAATGATATAGCTACCAATAAAAATTGTGAGCATGAGATGAAATGGTGCATGAAATGTGCCTGACATGCTGAGGTGCCCAGCGGTGTCTCCAAATCACTTCCTATTTTGATGGTCTATTTTGTTTAATGGCACCCAGTTCCTGACATTTTAAACTCAGTTGCCAATGACCTTTCTTTCCCTTGGCTCGCTGCCCTTCACCAAATCCATCCAGTCGTTTGGGAAACTGCATTCTCCAACATATCAGTGTCCCCCTCTGACATTAGTACCTGAGGCACTCCACCGGAAACCACCATAGTTCACACTTCCATCATCCCCTGACTTCTAGCTAATTTGCATGCAGAAATTTAGTTCACCCATTGAACATCAATGACCTGACTGTCTCTCCCCTTCAACTCTCCCTCCCCTCCTTTGTCTAACTCCCACTAAGAGATTAAGATGGAGAGATGGCTCAGAGGTTAAGAGCACTGACTGTTCTTCCAGAGGTCCTGAGTTTAATTCCTAGCAACCACATGGTGGCTCACAGCCATCTATAATGACATCTGATGCCCTCTTCTGTATACTGTATACTGTATACTTAATAGTAAAAAATTAAAAACAAAAGGTTAAGCTGACCAGTCACTCTTGAAACTGCTGTTCTTTTCTATCTTAAATACCCCCATGGCCCTATCTCTTAATGTCTGACAACACTGCTGTAGCTATTCATACGATATGATTGTCCTTCTCATGAACTTTGCTCTTAAGTTTGCCCTAGTAAACTTTAGAACATGTACGCTATCTAAATTACTCTTGATTGAGAAAATCCTAGTCTCGCAGATGAGTTCCAGATGGTGAAACAAAAAGGAAAGGAAGATCTCCTGGCTTACAGCATGGCTCTCAAGGGAGGGCAGTGTGATTCCTGGAGCCTGGGATTCTCCCAGGACCGTACATACTTAGTGAGGCCAGAAGGACGACTTTCTTCCATCCCATGTGTTACAAGTTTGTGGTTTTTTAGAGAGTTTTGGTGTACTGTAACAACAAAGGAAACCCTACATGTTTTCCTACCATCTTTTGGTGATTTCATTTTCTAACTACAAAGTCTATGGTGAAGTATATCGCTATGTGTGTGTATGTGTGTGTGTGTGTGTGGTTTATGAGTGTGTAAGTTAGTGTATGTGACTGTGTGTATATATGTATGAGTATGTATGCCTGTGAGTTTCTTTTTGTGTTTGTAAATGTGTGTGTATGTGTGTCTATATTTGTGTGTGTATGCATGTGTGTGTGAGCATATTGAGTATTGTGTGAATGTATATGTGAGTGAGAATGTGTGTCTGTGTGTGAGTAAATGCATTTGTGTGTGTGAGTGTGTAAAATTTGACCCCAATAACAAAATGTTCATCAAATCCTGCAGCAAAGTCTTTCTCCCTTTATCTACTTCAAGAAACCTTAAACTTCATGCAGAGCCACTCCATGTTTAACCAAGAAAAACAGAACATTGCAGTGAGTGGTGGAGAGAAGCCTGGTATACAGTATCAATGGTACAAAGCCTAATATTGCCTATCCTTTTTTATTAAGCTGGACAGACTGGCTAATGGACAGTTGGGGCGCTGGGCTCTCACTACTCCAGAAAGCCACCATTAGCGAACAAACATCTGCTGGCTTCCCTCTGCAGTCCCTGCCAGCTGCAGCCTCAAAGCAGCAAATTACTCTGCTAATTCTATTGGCTCATTGCTGCACTTCTCTAATGCAGAATATAAATTTGTTCTGGGGACCCTGCACCAGTTCCTAAGGTACAAACTGGTTAAGTTCTTTATTTTTTTAACACCACAAAACTTGTGGCATGGAATGCCATTGCTGCAGTTGAGAAATATCCAGTAACAAGGATAGTTGGAAAGAAAAAATTAGCTAAAATTGAAAATAATAGATGGATAAGTTCACTGAATGAGTTTCCTCAAAAGGTTAACCATAGGGTCATCTGGGTAGGCATGGATGGAAAGCAAGGTGACTTTGACCTGTTTTGAAGGAGATGGGAAATAATTAGCATACACAATGAGGCAATAGCATATCTTTAAGTAGTTACTTCATGCCAGTCTACAAAAATAAACAAACCAATAAAGGCTCTTTAACATATTCTATTTTGGGGGGGGCACAAGTGTTTTCTAGTTATGAACTCTGATCTAAAGACTTCCCATGTCTGTGATGGGGTTGAGCTGGAGGACCCTTTCAGACATGAGAATGGGAAAGAGTGTGCACAGAGATCGCTATCACAGCCCTGCACATGTCACAGGTAGCTCACAAAGTTCCAGGTCTTTTATCTTGAGAGCTTGGATTCAGTGAAATGCACTGTGCTAGAGGCTTGTTTGAGAAGAGCAGAGTGGATGTTTGAGAGCAGGACTCACTTCCTGTCACCCTCCAGGGATTGCTAAGAACATACTTCTCTGAATGAGCTATGAAAACATAGGTTAGGTCCTTTATGTCAGGCTAAGAGCAATAATACTAACAGAGTTATCAGCTTCCTTGTAAAGTCTAAGGGGCTTCGCATACATTCCCACCTACCTTACCCCTGAACTCAACAACTATTGGATTTCAGATAAGTATTTTAAATTCTACTGCTCCTGGTAGAATGAAAGTGTGTATGTAGAAACAAGATTTAGAAGATCTTTCAAAGAAAAAGCAGATGTTAAATCACAGTAAATTCTGGTGGGATATCTTTCTGTGCATAGACAGCCAGCTTATGTTAAGTATGGCTTTCCTGGAGGATCACCAGAAGCCCAGAATGCTTAAGGTTATGGGAATTTTTAGAAGGCTTGTGTGAACCATGTGGTGTCTCCTTTCTGAGTTCTGAACCATAGTTTTAGCATTGTTAGGGGGAACTACGATTCCATCTGGTGGGGACAAACTGTGTAAAGCTCAAATCAAAGCAGAAATTCCTCAGGGACTCCGCATGGAAGTGTTTGAACTGAGATAGGATCTGTGCGTATCACTGGACTTTAGGGATTATCCTAAATCATCTATGTTGAAACATATACTATAGTACACAATGCTATAAAACTATTAAGTCTCAGCCCATTTGACTTTCTAAATATCAGCTTCATAGGCTACAGCCAACTACATTTGCTCCATAGTATCTCTTTCACTTTTTGTATAGATACCATAAAGATATCCAAAGAGGAATACAAGTAAATATGTATTTGAAGACTTTTTTTTTTCCAATTCTACTCACTTCTGGTTGTAAAAATAACCAAGGGATCCTAAATAACCCAACCGTGTAATTCACATATCACTTGACATTTTAATCATTTTGTAATTAATCTTTGTATTTGTATCAATTTTATTGTGCTCTGGCCAGCTGCTGCTATAGTGTTTTGCTCTTTCTGGTTGCTGAACTCCAACACATTTTTCATTATTGTTTTTACATTTAGTTCTTAGTCCTGTCTGTCCTCAGCTCGGCAATATTGGAATAATTATTGCTCTTTATAGTTTACAAATGTTAGCATAACTTAAAAACATAAATAGCATAAATTTAATTACGTTCTCTGGGACCTAGAAAATGTTCTCTAGGGTGCCAAAAATTCACCAAAATTATATGTACATAAGCTACCCTTGAATAAATATTTTATTAGAAAGCCTTTCTTAAGCACATACGGATGTAGCGATGAATGTTAGAACCTGTTAATAGTATCTATGTTTCAGATGTTCAGCTAATTAGCATGTGGCTTCATAAGCTTCCTCTCCAATAACTCTACATTAATCTTTACCTATTATTATGATCAGATAGTCTTTCTATGAAAGTAATCCCTCTGCTGCCATGCAACCCCCTGTTTGAGTGAGAATATTTCTTGAGTCAAACTCAGAGCTTTGCACATGGCAAAGGGTCTTTCTCTGAGTCACATCCCAACACTTCAGTTCCAATTCTTCTATAAGCTTTTTCTTCATACTGTCTTCCTTTAGAGACAGTATCTTGCTGTGTCACTAGGGATGGCTTCAAAGTCCTGGGCTTCAGCCATCTTCCAAATAACTGAAGCTACAGGTGTATATTACCCCACACACCTGCCTCTATTGTGTTGTTTCTTTTGAAAGACATTTATTTTTAATTTATAGTGTAGAAAAACCTATAAAATGAATTTATTTGTCTCTTGCTTAGTTCACCAGGAAAAAATGCTAGTTGAATCGACATTTTTTATTTACTGTTGCCTGGCAATTTTTATGTTGGGAGAAAACATTCACTGTCCCTCTCATGTGACACACATATCCCATGTACAATACAATACATTGTTGTTGCTTTAAAAAAAAAAAAAAGATAGGTCTCAAGAAATAGCCCAGGTTGGCCTCAGACTCACTAAGCAGCCTTGACTGGTCTGGCCTTGAATCCCCAGTCTTACTGCTTTGGCTCCCAAGCATCCAAATCACTGCTGTGAGCTATAATACCCAGTTGTAGGTTTTTGTTTGAATTCTAATACTTGTCTAGTGCATTTGTATGAATTCAGGGCGATGTCTAAATGGATTTCCTGTTCAGCAATTATCCACTTTGAGGATCTTGCCTCATCTTCAGCCTTTGAACCTGTTGGCGAATGCATGCCCTCTGTCACAGCTTGCTTATGAACAGTAGCAAACAGATCCAATTCTCACCTCAGCTCTCAGACTTTGGAAGTAAACTTGTTCTGACAAATGCAAACATGTTCCTACGCTGCAAAGACCTGAACTGGTGGGTGCTGTGCCAGCCTCTATGTCAGGGAGGCTGAGGTCAGAAGTCATCAAAACCAAAACCTTTGAGATGGGCTTCACCAAGGTCATTTAAATGCAAATAAACAAAAAGATACTTGTAGAGACAATGTTTTTTTAAAAAAAATCTCTCAGATGATGATGAAGTAGCTGAAGAACTCTCAAAGCCACAGGCACTGGGGTATCAAATTCAGCACCCTGTTTTTGTCATTTTTCTCCTGGGGCTGCTATAATAGTTCCAGAGTGCGTTCCTGCACGCTTATTGCAGGATGCCACAGCCATTTCCTTATTTTGTGCAGCTATTTTTATTAGGCTAGGGGCAGTATACATGCTGGCATGTGAAGAGTTAATGTTCAGCTGTACCGTTGGTGTCCTCTCAATCACAATATGTTTCCTTTGAAGCAGGGAAGAGATGCTTCAGAACACAGTAGCTGTAATTCTATGCATATTTTTCCTGATTAATGAATGGGAAATTTCAATTGAATTTTTAAATGAGTTAGAACAATGTAAGAGATGGATATAGCCTTTAGATTTTTTTTATTAAAAGGCATTTCAAATTTGAAAATTTCAGGCATTTGTCCATGTTTCTGATTTATGACCAAATGTGGTTTTTGAGCCACAAAGCTGCTGTACATGTCATGTAATGCTTGAAAAAAAATAGTGTGGTCTCTTTGTGAAGCTGAATGAAATAAAATATAAAGTTTGTGATACATTAAATTACAAACATAAATATGTACTTTATGACCAGCTGTTATTTTTGAATATGCACATTTTAAAACAGAAACATTTACTCCCCATGCTGATTGACAATTTCCCAGTTCCAAAAGCCCAATTGCATTTAAGATGCAAAAGATTAAAATGCCTAAATAGATAAAGTTAATAGTTCATCTTCCTAAATGCTTTTATATGTTTTGAAGTCTTACTGTTCCATCCTGTAGATTCAAGAGGCTGGGGCTACTTTGATGTGGATTTGTGTTTTATGCACATGCTGTTACTGGAGCTGAATCGCACTATCTCTTAGACATCCATGGGAGACATGATCTGCACATAAACATGAGCAGAGGTCATGTGGCCTCATCCACCTCACCCTGAGCATGCAGCTTCTTGAAAGAAAGTGAACTATGTTTCTATGATCATATCACAAATATCTAACTTCTATTTTGGATAAAAATTATTTCAACTGCTAATATGCCATCTCCCGATGACTTTCCTCCTCCCCTGCATAAAAATTGGTCAAGGAGAACACGAAGATTGCATTGACTGAAAAATACAATTCCCTAGGGACACCTTATTTGCTAGTCCAGGCAGCATCTCTCTCTGTAGGTAGAGCTGAATTTGTAAATGCCTCCAGTCCTTTAGGACGCATGGGCAGTTGGCAGTTCAAAAGTTCATATCATGCCATATGTCCTAATAATTTTTATCTACATCTAAAACAATACGGGACTGTCAAATAAAATCCTGCATGCAAACAAATGATGGAATGCAGGGGAACCCTCTGCCTTAGCCTTGTCTTCTTTGTCCGACAAGCTAATGCAATAAGGCCAATAATAAAAGGTTGTGTACCAGGCCTAAAGCCTGTGACAGATAAAAAAGAAATGTTGGAAACCAATGAAGCTTTTGCACAATTAGATTTTTTGAGGCTGTGCTGTAAGGATTGCCCAGAGCCTGTTCAGTCCTGATTGATGGTAAAATCATAACTACATCATATTAGCTGTAGAGTTCACTGACAGGTTACTACAGATTAATATTGCCACTGCTGTTCACTTACCATCAAACCAAGGGAAATATGAATTGAGCCATCCTTCTAACAAACCCCGCATATTAAAAGGTAAGGTGTTCTATGGGACAATCTCCCCCTGTCACCGAGAGAAGACACAAACAATGTCTATTTGAGCAATATGCAGATACCTTGCTGAATACTAATTAGTTTCCTGCTGGGAAAGCCCCTGTGCATCCTGCTGGTTTAACGACTTTTCTTCTAAGCTTGTTCCTTCCCTGCTCTTGGCTAGAGGGTTCTGGAATGACACCTTAAAACATGGAGCAGCAATCTGGGTAATTTAAATGCTGGCTGCCAGGCAAATTGCAATGACATCAATTTGGCCAGTGTGTTTTGCATCATGTGAATTTGAAACGGGGACACTATGGAGTCAGGTGTTGTTTTCTCTGGACACTGGAGGTTTTGTCGGAACTGCTCCCAAAGACTGCTATCCACAACGAAGTTGAGAGTAGTGTATGTTTGTTTCTTAGCTTAAAAATGTTGAAAGTGCATGAAACAAATATAGTGTTCTTTTGAAACAAATATGGTATTCTTTTAATTCCAATGTGCTGATGATGTCATCCTAAAATGAAAACATTTCATCTTTTTGTCATCTCAAGCTTTGGCTAAGAAGTCAATCTATTACCCTGCACAAAACTCGTGGGTCAAAGACCTCAACATAAACTCAGTTAAACTGAATCTGATAAAAAAAAAAAAGTGGGAAATACCCTTGAATAAATTGCCACAGGAGAGCACTTCCTAAAGATAACACCAATAGTACAGACACTGAGTGCAACAATTAATAAATGGGACCTTCTGAAACTGAGGAGCCTCTGTAAGGCCAAGGACATGGTCAACAAGACAAAATGACAGGGTACAGAATGGGAAAGATCTTTACCAACCCTGTATCAGACAGAGGACTGATCTCTAAAATACAGGTAAAAGAACCCTTAGAACCTAGTTAAAAAATGGGATACAGAGTTAGCAGAGAATATCAGAATACAGAGAATTATCAGAAGAACTCTAAATGGCTAGAAGACACCTAAAGAGCTTCTCAACATTCTTAGCCATCAGAAAAATGCAAATCAAAATAGCTCTGAGATACCATCTTACACCTGTTAGAATGGCTACGATCAAAACACAGATGACAGCCTATGCTGGAGAGGATGTGAAGCAAGGGGAACACTTCTCCATTACTGGTAAGAGTGTAAATTTGTACAGCCATTTTGGAAATCACTATGGTGTTTCCTCAGAAAACTGGGAATCAATCTACCCAATGATCCAGCAATACCACTACTAGACATATAACCAAGGGATGCACATTCTTACCCTAAGGATATTATTACTTCAGCTATGTTTATAGCAGCATTATTTATAATAGCCAGAACCTGGAAACAACCTAGATGCCCCTCAACTAAAGAACAGATTAAAAAATTGTGGGACATTTACATAGTAGAATATTACTCAGCTGTTAAGAGAAACTGACATCCTGAAATTTGCAGGCAAATTGATGAATCTGGAGAATATCATCTTGAGTGAGGTAACACAGACATTGTCTGTATTCATTGACAAATGGACTTTAGATGTAATGCAAAGGTTAATCAGGCTAAAATCCAGACCACCCCCAGTAGCTAGGTAACTGGAAAGTTAAGAGAAACATGCACAGATCCCTCAGGAAGTGGGAAATAGAGAAAATTGTGATCATATGGGCGAAAAGCAAGAGGAGGTGAGAAGAGAACATGAGAGAATGGGATGTTAAGGGGGGGTGGTCAACAGAGAGGGGGAGCAAAGAAGCGGATGTTCTGATAGAGGGAGCCAATGCAGGATTAAAGAGAAACCTGTTACTAAGGAACACCCAAGAGCCCACAGGATGAGCCCAGCTAGGACTCCAAGCAATAGTGGAGAGGGGGCCTAAACTGGCCTTTCCCTATTATCATAGGAATGACAAACCTAGTTGCCATTATAGAATCTTCATCCAGCAGCTGATGGAGGCAGATCCAGAGGTCCATAGCTAAATACCAGGTTGAGCTACTGGGTTCAGCTGAAGAAATTACATCAGCAGAGGGATCAGGATCATGATGGGGAGACCCATGGAGGAGACAGTCCTGTGCTGCTGGGAGCTCACAGACTTTGAAATAACAGCTGACAAACCTTCCTGAAATGGATATGGATTCCCTGAATATAGATGACAGTCAAAAGTTGTGGACAGTTTCTGGTGCCTCTTGCACTCAGACCAGAGTCTATCCCCAGTCCATAAACTGGCTTCTTGAAGCCCATGCCTAACAGGGAAAACACCTTTCTCAGCCTTGATACCTGGGTGAGGGACTTGGCCCTACCTCAATTGGAAATGCTGGACTGAATTGACTCACCTGGGATTCCTTACCTTCTCTGGGGTGTGAAGGGAGTGGGGCTTGGGGAGGATTGAGAGAAGTGGCAGCAGAGGGTGCAGTAGAGGGTTTAGAAAAAAAAATAGAAAACAAAATAAAAAATGACTAAAAAAGAAGATAAACTTTTTAATTCCTCAAAAAAGAAGCCAACTGTGAAACAGAATGAGAGCTGTCTACACAGTATGAGATGAAGAATCGCTCCCAATTAGAGGCTGTTGGTGATGAAGCAGCTGGATGAGAGAGGTCTTTTTTCCTCTTGCCTGGTGTGATGGTGACAACTTTCACCTGGAGATGAGCAGAAGAGGTACTGGCCCTTTGATCCAGGTGCTTGACTGGGAATGTAGATCTGCAAGTGAGGGTGTTGCCTTGGGGATCTCCAAGGCCCACTGAAGTCTGTTCCCATTTGTGAAGACTCCACTAACTTATATATAATCACAAATCTGTATTAGTGGATTTGGACATCAGCATTCTTAAAGAGCTTATTAAGGATGCAGATTTTGGGCTCCATTTTATGTGGTATAGGCACACACAAAAGTTTAAGAACCATCAGCATGAAGGAAAAGAGTAGCTTGATCCAGTTCATCTTGTCATTGTATTAGAGACAATATGTAACAAGCTGGAGAGTCAGCTGGAGCCAGTCTTTTCATTATTTTAAAAGAACTGATCATCTATTGTTTAAATTTATCTATTTATTTAAAGAGCAAACAATGTGTTCTACTATTGGTTTACAGATGAAATACTGAGAGAAGGTGTCTGCAATGCTTAAACTCACTCTTCAAACCCATCCAGCTCTCGATGAATCTGGATTAATACTAGAATGTACAAAGAATTCCTGCAAGTGGATCAGAAAATAACAGGTGATGAACCCAGAGCTCAAAGCCACAGGTATGAAGAACAATATAGACGTTAGCCTTGTCAGAACAAGCCTGGCTTACATCAGGACTGTTAGTGATCATTGCACGAAGAGGAAATGATGGTAATTCAGTAATAATTTGAGAATCTTAATGAAATGTAGGATGAACATTCTGTAAGAGGATGGTGACAAAGAGCTCCCCCTCATTCCAGGGTAGGAGGAAAATAAAGGCTCTGCAACATTTTTAATGGTGTCCCTTTCCATTTCCCAAACACCTTTAGGGACATAAATTATAGTGTCCCCATACTTCTGCAATTCTATTTCTAAACAAATGTCCTGAAGAAACAAAAATATCTTTTTTAGCATTATTTTGTGATAATGGGCAATTGAAATCAGTACTGAATGGTTATTTTCTATGGAGTACCATACAGAAGGTAGACAAAATATTATTTGTTTTGCAAACATAGATTAATTCTAAGAGCAAAACTGTGATGAAAACTAAGAGGAATAAAAATTATAGCAAAATTCTATTTATTAAAATTTCAAACTGCATTTAAAATTTGTTAAATACAAAGTAACAGCAGAAATTGTATATATGTATATATTAAATATCTATATATATATCAAGTATACACATATATCTCATATGATACAAATATATGATGAGGAAGTACTGATGTGAGGGTGAGATGCACATGGATGAGGATCTGCCCTTAGGAAGAATAACAATGAAGATAGATGTCACGAGTGAAGTTATGTGGTATAGGCTACAAAAGGGTGGGTGTGGGATTATTGTAGGCCTCTGCCCTAGAGATCAAAAAGAAAGGATTAAAGTGGAAACATAATTTTAATTTTTGTCTCTGGGGAAATAATGTCAAAATATCTTAAAAACTCAAGCATGGATATTACAAGAAACATGGTTCATATGTAGGAAGGCACTGGGTTTGTCTTGTTCAGCAAATTCACCAGAAAGACATAAACTTTGGTTGAGGACTTCTATGTCTAAGAGATACTGTAGCCTCACGCATGTGTGGCATTGCAATTGTTAGCAGTTTGTGGTGCTTGAAATTGAACACAGAATCTTGCATGTTAGGAAAAAGCTGCAGCATGTCTTGCCTCCAGCCTCATTCTCCAAGAGTCATTCAATTTTCACAGCAAGGAATGTAGACAATGGTATTTGTTGAGTAAATGTCTACAACTCTTTCCTAAAACCTCCAATATCTCTCTGTTTCCTACAAGATCAAGTTCAGCTTTCTGGCTTCTGCCAGGTGATGTCAAGCACCCTTTCCCAGTTAGTTTTCCAAACTGATTCTTTGCTGTCCTTAACCAGTCTTTTAGTATTCCATTTTTCACACCTTGTGTCCCACCAGGCATGGCCATCTATTTCTCTTCCTTTTAAAGTCTTATTCACTCCAAGGATTAGCTTGAGGCAGATCTTTGGAACCTCCCTTTATAGTTTAAACCTGAGTGACCCTGACTTTCTTCTTCATGCAACTGTTGGATAGCTGCCTAAATTTATAATTCTTTTCACATATGTGCTTTGTCTGCAAGGATAGACTTTTATATTCACAGCTTTCTCATAAATAAGCCTAAGCTGTCTAGAAAGGATTGTTGACTAACCGTTAATTTTCTGTTTGGATGTTGAAGGAGAATACAATAATCCGTGGGATAAAGTTTCTGACGTTAAAGGAACCTATGGTCTAATGTGATGACATGTCAATACTCAGAAAGCCCAGAAAGGCTAAGGAAGTGAAAGATGCAAGGGAATGCCACATGGAAGCTTGGGTGGATGTAAGCAACATGGCCATTTCAGAAGGCACCTTGGCCTTTGGTCTGGAGTTACATTCTGGCTCTGGAGAGTGGGACACATATAATGTTTTAGCTGGTGGTGGTAATTACAGGATCATGAAATCATTTCCTGACTAACATAGCCAATGTTTCTTTTTCCTCTCTGGTGTATTTCAAGGAAAAAAGAAAAAGAGTTGAATCAATCCTAGCTTGACAAAAGAAAGTGTTAACTGAAAACTGAATGTAGAATGATGTCTTTTCCTGATTGCCATGCAGGCAAAGGTGTTGTGAGCATGTGTAGGAGATGCGCTCTATCTGTAAGAATAGACTGAACAGTAGAGATAGTTAATCTTTAAGGTGCATAGGCTAGGTGTCCCGATGGATGAGTTAGTGACTTGATCACACTGTTGAGGACCCAGGCCTTCCTCCATTTATACTGTTATCTTTAGTACATCTGGCCTTCCATCCTTACACTTACTATGCCTTGGACACAGACGGCATAGTAAGTGTCTTCACACATTCAAAACTGGGTAGTTCTGAACTCTATTTAGGATAGATCTGTATCTTTCAGAGAAGAACTGTATCCCAGAAGCTCCCAGCCAACTTTCCTTTACATGTTATTGATGTAACAAGGTGGTGTGGCCAGGCTTGGATGCAATGGGGCCTCAAGCTGCTTTCATCACTATAGCGGAAGGTAGGCTTGTCTAGAATCAAAGTAAAGGGTATAGATTAGTGTGGGCACCTGGCTTTCACAGGGAAAACTAAGCTCTGAGTATGTAAAAACAGCCTTTCTTTTCAATTTCATTGCATTGTATTATGAAACAAGGCAATACACTGAGTCAACGATTCTCATGACTGTTACAAACCTCCTTTCCTTGACTTCTGGTGGGGAATTTAATTTGCTCCTTCATTTATCTAACTACTCGATCATCATATGTTTAGCAAGCATCTAACATGTTCTTAAAGATTTTTTTTTATATCATAACATCCCTCAGCAATAGGTTGAAACCTGTAGGTGCTTTGTAGAACAATGTTCTTTAAACATTCAATAAAATGCACACAGTTACAATTATAAATCAATTAGGCTGAAGTAGAGTTTACCTTGGACATGGTGGCTAGAACCTGTGCTGGTGCTCAGGCTAGAAAGGTGCAAAGAATAGAGGAGCAAAAGCCTTGGTAAGGAAGTCAGAGGTGTTCTGCTAGCCACAGGAGAGGACAGCACATTTTAGGATAGGATTGGAAGTCAGAGAATGCTTCCTGAGTAGCTCAGAAGAGAAGTAAAGGAGGTAACCAGGATGGAAATAACAGAAGACACATTTAGAAAGAGAAAAATGAGCAAAAAGAGATAGAGAGTTTGGAGAACAGTCTCAAGGAATATTCTAGAACACAGAGATTGACGAGGTAGATGGTTGTAGGAAACTGAGCTTCTAACAAAGCCTTCCTCTACATCTGATGCTATGTTTGATGTGATTTTCCCACACAGACAGTTTCGGTCAATAAAGATGTATGGCAGGCTAAGGTGACTTATCACATTTTGTTCTGGGTTGACTCTGCAACAGTAAGCACAGTAGTGTACTGAGTAATGGTGGCACATGGCGGCGGAGCACTGCATGCTTCTAGTTCATAGGACAGTGTGTTGCAGTCCCTTTGGTGTGGTCTTGCAGCCACATTTGAGGACACATGAGTCCCTAGACCAGCATCTCCTACAGCTCACATTCCTTTCTGCCTGCATATTCTTCACTTGGAAGAACGGTTCCACACCTCCATCTCTAACTACAAAAGTCAAGTTCTTGGCCACACTCATGAAAGCAAACCTGTAGATTAGGGCAGTGCTTGGGTATTGGGGGCTCATTCAGGTTGGCAGGCTGAGTAGGCTCTTATTTTCACATCTACTTCACAGACTCAAGGCCTTCACCTGACTTCATCATGCCCCACAGCAGCTCCAGCCTCTGGCCTCGGCTTCTTTCCTATACAGGCATAAGAGCCGTATTTCATGTTTTCGTGATTTTCTCAGTTTCTTCTATTTTAAACTCCCATGGAGAATCTCCAGCATTCCCAAAAATACACCATCCTCATAGACACGTGGCTGTCTCCCAGTTCTCATGGGGTGAGACAAGGGTGATTGTCAAGTGGGGGCAGAGGACCTGGATACCCAGGAAAAAGAAATTTCAAGATAGAATATGGGAGCTGAAAGGTAGTTCAGAGTATAGTTAGGTCTCCTAAAAAGTACCATTTATACTTGCATTGTGCAAGGTGAACTTGATCACATCATCAGTGGTCCTGATATGGATGCTAACTAGTATAACTTCTCTGAACCCAGCACCTTTAAGATGAATGCCAGGCAATATACTCATTGAAAGTCTTGGCTAAGCATAAAATCTATGCTTTTGAGTGTAACTAAGATCTTTCCCTGGACCAGTCTAATTTTCTCACTAAAAAATGTAAAATGCAGCCCTCTCTGAGAGAGATTGACAGCTGAAATTTTAAAATTGATTTTTTTTTCACATGGATACCTCTTTTTTTTATGGCTACCCTATGATTCATGAGCCAATTTGCTGTACAAATCTCAGCTGATGTGAGTGAATTATTCACATTTCAGAGTGGAAGCATTGTAGCTTTTCATTTCCCAAGTCAGTTAAAACATCTTAGATTTAATGTTCTGCATTAAAAATAAAAAAATTAGCGAATACAAACACTTTATCTATTTTGGAGTAGGACTGAGAACTTCACACAGTGAACAAGGTGTTCGTGAGAAAGTAGCTGGACTGGGTAACAATTTGTGTAACGTGCTGGTCCCCCCCCCCCCCGGACTCACTAAGTACTGTCACTCTGAACCGTAGGAAAATCCTGATGTCTGTGGCCTGCCTCCGTGGCTTAATCGGAGCCTCAGCTCATTAGTTAGCTTCACTGTGTTTGACTTATCATTCCTAAACTAGGAGATAACTCATCTGACAGCCAGATAAAGAAGAATAAAGTTTGCAATGCACTTACAATATCTACAGGATGATTTGAAGTGACAAAGATAATAATCCACTTGGCTTATTCTTTGGTGACATAGAGGATTGGCCTGATGACATAATTTATAGGCTTCTTTCTTTGTTCACAATGGGCTCATAGAATCTGTGATTGCAGTTTCTTGGAACTGTACTAATTTTTGGTATTGTCAAGCCACGACCTAGATTTTTGAACAGAAAATCAAGCAAGGACAGATTCCCCTTCTGCTAAACATGCAGGACATGCATGTTTAAAGGGAAGAAATGATGTGGAAGGTCCCTTTAAAATAAAACTATGTTTTATCGGTTGGTCCAAAGATCTTTGCAGATGGGTTTTGAAATAAATTTGGGGGGAGAGTCCCCTAGATGTCACCAGGGCAATGCATATATTTTAATTACATAAAAAGGGATCTTATGGAGAAAGCTGGGCACATGAGAAAGGCCTTAGAAAAATAAAAATCATTTAATAAAAAATGCAAAAATGTTATAAGTTTTTAACTGGACTCTGACTAGGAAATTTCCTTTTTCTAGAAACAAGATATCCAACTGTCTTACAGTAGGATCTTTTGCCTCCAAACAGTACAGAAGACCATGTGTTTCTTAGATGTCTCCTTAACAACTTCATCTTGGAGATGGAGAGATGGCTCAATGGTTAAGAGTGCTGACTGCTCTTCCAGAGGGCCTGGGTTTGTAGCCAGAAGTTTTCTATCCATCCAGGCCATAGTCCAGAGGAATCTCTCATACCCACAGCCCTATAGCTGCTTGTAAAATAATTACTCAGAGGCTTATATTAATTACCAACTGTTTGGCCTATGGCAAGGCAGCTTAGAAGCAGACAGGAAATCCTAGCAGAGATAAAGGCGAAGAAGGGCAGAGTCAGAGAGAGATGCTTCAGGCTGCCACCCAGAAAGCAAAATGTATTGGAATTCAGGTAAAATCAGAGAACACATGGCAATAAATGGATTAATAGAAATAGGTTGAGTTAAGTTATAAGAGCTAGTTGGTAATGAGCCTGAACCATAGGCCAAACACTTTGTAATTAATATAAGCCTCTGAATAATTATTTCATAAGCAGTTGCAGGACCTTGGGTGGGAAAGAATCTCAGCTGCAGGTCCCAAGCCCAGACGGATCAGGTGACTTCCAGCTACCAGGGTTCAATTCCCAGCACCCACATGGCAGCTCACAACTGTCTGTAACTCAAGTTCTAGGGACCTGACACCCTCACATGCAGGCAGAACACCAATGTGCATAAAATTAAAATAAGATTAAAACAGAATGAACTACATCTCTTGTCTACAGCATCAATAAAACATTCTCTGGGGTTATAATTCATGTTTTGCAGAACTTATTTCTTTTATTGTTGCTTATTCAAAATAGGTCACAGCATTAAATTTTTATGGATTTTTTTTGATACATTTAAGTTTAATTGCAGTGGAAGAAAACTTCCATTCTAAGGGCTTGGTATTTTTAAAAAAATCATTGGTCTTTAAACTGAAAGGTTTGATGGAATATTAAATTTGATGAATCATAGTAAGTATCTGTTTGTTATCTTTTATAGAGCACATTAAAGCATTCATTAATAAAGTCACAGTACATTGCCTTGAGCAGGCCCTCAGAGGTTAACAACTTGATACAGTCTGGTATTCTCCAGCCTTACTGTTTTAGCATGGCTTGTGGCAAACACAGTCTTCTTTAAAAATGGGATGCAAGAGAAATGTTTTATTTTCCATCTCAAAGTCCAGGAATTTCTTTGTTCTTTTCCACTTTCTACTTTGTCTTAGCTAAATGTCCCTGGGGAATCTCTAGCACTGAGATAGTGTGTGAAGATGCGAAGACATTAACTGGTTAGCCTCAGGAGGACCCTGGAGGGCCAGTGAAATCCCCCAAAGAAGTCAGCTTCTTTGCTGAGCCCCAGCAGTGACCCTCAGCAGGCAAGAGCTACTAGGAGTCACCTGTTTAGGGAACAAAAATAATGATGGCTTAAGAAGTAATGTCAATCTTTGATTTTTCTCTCCTTAAAAATGGGAAAATATTTGCAGTGTTTTAGTGGGGATTATATCATAACATCATCTACCCAGAGGCTCCTGGGAAGGTGTTGGTTAACTAGTTGGGTAATTACTGGGTCCATGACTCAAAGTGGTGTATACTAAGAACATGTATTACATTCAATTGTTTGCCCTAGACAAATTATTTCCCTTTTAAAGTTGTATGTGTGTGTTTTGTGCATATGTGCACATGTGTGTGTAGGAAGGTGTCCTTACCCATATAGGTAAATGTGGAGGCCAGCGTTTGATGGTGGAATGTCTTCTTCAATCACTTATTTTCCATTATTCTCTTGAGACAGAATCTCTCACTCAAACTTGTCACTAGCTAAAATGCCACAGAGCCCCTGCTAGAATCATCCTATCTCTATACGCCAGTACTGGAATTATAGGTGTGCACCCCATAGCTAGCTTTTTGCATGGATGCTGGAAATTTGGACTTGTCTTCATGCTCAGCCAGTGCTTCACTGATGGAGCCATCTCCCCAGACCTGCCTGCTATGGGACATTGCTTTTGTACACTGTAAATATCTATCATTGTAAATATTGCTTTAATAAAACACTGATTGGTCAAGTAGGTAGACAGAAAGTAGAGGTAGGGAAATCAGACTAGGAAAATTCTGGAAAGCAGAAGAACAGAGCAGCAAACAACACTGAGATGCAGAGAAAGAGGGATGAGAATGCAGCACTGAGCAAAAGGTACCAAGCCACATGGCTGAACATAAATAGAAATATGGGTTAATTTAAAGTATAAGAGTTAGCAAGTAATAAGCCTGAGCCATAGACCAAACAGCATGTAATTAATATATAACTTTGTGAGATTATCTGGGACTGTAGGTCTGGACCTCAGGGCTAGGCTGGACTGAGAAACTTCTACTACACTTACTATAGAGAATTACTACACCAAAGTGTTATGTGTGTAAAACAAGATGAAATTAACCCACACCAGGAGTGTGCAGACACTTAGCACAGTGATAAGATTGTCCCATTCCTTAGTAGCAAATACAGACTCTGTAGATGCCTCATGACAGTTCATGAAGTCCTTTTGCCATTCAAAAAAAATCTTGATCAAGTATGAGAATAATTTTTTTTTTAAAAAAAGAGACATGTTTAATGACTTAATTCTCTTGAGAATTGTTAGTAAAATGACTCACATTAGTTTTATGTGAGAGACAAATCAAAGCTTTTCCATGAGGTTACTGGACTGAGCTGCTGCAGTTGAAGCATTTTCTGAGCAAGGGGAAGCTCTCCTTTGGACGGGGGCATCTCCCACCTTAGTCATTGTGTAGGGAAACATAAAAGTTCTTACCAAAGAGGCCACCAAGGGTTATATGACTGCAGTTGTTTACAGGCTGAACCAACAGTGGACCTGTTTATCAGTATCTTGCTATTTTGTTCTTCTGAATCAATAAACGCTAACCTCCCTCTATGGCTCTGTTGGAAGCTTGAGTGGCTAAGCACAGAGAGGCAGAACTGATGATGGCAGGTGAAATTACACCTGCTTTGTTTACTAACCTGTTCCTTGGGGAAAGTTCTATCACTGTAAAATATATGAAAAAATGTTGGATTTTTCTTCATGGAAAAGATTTTTTTTTTCAGAAAAATAAAGAGCAGTCATGTGTAGCAAATAACTTTTACTTTTGCTAAAGAAGAACTATTTTTAGAAGATCCTTTACTCTCAGCCTTTCAACACTTCTGGAAGGTTCCACCTGCCCACTGTGTCACATGAAGTTTAACTGATCTTACATATTAATAGTTTTAATAGTTAGTAAAAGGTAATGTATTAAAACTAGCTGCACATTTCTTGACCACCATGGGTATTTCAAATAAAACATATATGTCTGAAAATTCAAAGCTAATATCCACAAATGAGAAAACACTCTTACATTTATCTTTCTGGGCCTGGGTTTCCTTACCTAGAATGACTGTGCGTGAGGTTGGGACTGAAAGCGGGGAGACAGAATGCAATGGTATAAAGACTTCAAGGACAACAATGGACTGGGAAGGGTTAAATTGAGGTGAGGGTGAGAGAGGAAGGTAGAGGAGGAAATGTGTAGAAGGAGAAGTAGTACTAAAGACCTCCTGAAAAATCATATGGAATTATACCTACTACTGTTGTTTAATATATGTATATATATATATGCACACAAATACAAAAAGAGCTAAAATGGAGTTAAATCCTCTATAACAAGATGGCAATGCCCCTACTGTACATGACAGGGTAACAAATAAGAAGCCTAGTGCCAGGAATGGATCATGTCTCTCAGAGCTGTTGGCCAATGATGCCATAGACTCTCCAGCATCCAGGATATTTCCAGTGCTGTTCTTTGCCCTCCAGAAGTTACCCTGCTGCTGAAGACACAATGTGCTTGATACATAGAACATCAAGTTATTAAGCTAGTATTGGCCTGGGAGCTTCATCTTTCGTGGCTAGATTTCATGGTGCTGGAAGGTGCTGTGAATGCTAACTGAGGAGAAAAGTAATTATCACTGATCCAGCTGTGAATCCAACAAGCTATAATAAAAATTGACTTCCAAGACATGCCTACTAGTGTAATAGTGGTACAACCATCATGAGAGTAAGTAACCACTTTCTGATTGGATTTAAGTCCAACTCTATAAGATGAAACCCATACCTAGCAACATCGTTGGGTTAAGAACTTTTGGACAGACAGGTTACAGGCCCAACTACTACAGCTGTGCTAAATGTACACAATATTAAAACAGCTCTTGACTTTTTATTATACCCATAGATGAATGAATTCCTCTCTTAAGCCTCATTAGAGAAGCTTCTTCTAATTGCACTAGATAGTAATCAACAGAGACTCACTACAGGTAAAGGTGCAACAAAAGGAGGCTGGAGTTACTCAGCTTTAAAAGGGATGTGTATATCACATCCCAGTCTCCTAAGGCTCAGGGATCATGGTGAAAGGGGCAGACAGGGTATGACAGCCAGAGACAGTAGGCGACTGTAAGGAAATCTTTGGGTTTGCATCTTCTGGACACAGCAGGCAACACAGTGAACCCACAGTGGTTATGACAGCATCCATAAAACCTGTACATTCTCAATCCAGACCAAATCCCAGTATGTAGAAGGGTAGTGGACATGGAGTCTCACCTGTAGCTGAGGAGGTAATGGCAAGGGATAGTTGCTGGGAAAGAGTTAGTTTTCAAGCCCTTGGTAAAGTAACCATGCTCAAGTAGAAGGCTGCACATCTAAGAATATATACGCAGCACAAATTGAACTTGATGGGTATAACAAAGGCACAAATAAATAAACAAATAAGGGCACAGTGCTGGTCGGGGAGGAGGAAAGGCTGGACCTGGGAGAGGGAGTAAATATAACCAAAATACGTTGTAAGAAATTCTCAAAGAACTAATTTTAAAAAACTAGTTTTCATTTGCATTTTTTCATCTGTATCACATCATTTATTCCTGTCTAGTTGGGTGTATTAGATGCTATTAATGTAGCTACTATTATACTGTTCACTGTCTACCATTTATTGTCAGGTCCAGAGATAACACTTATCAGCTCCAGGATTTGGAGCTGTTAAATGTTAAGCAGTCTACCCCTGAGGGATGCCGAAGTCCCCGGTGTAAATATATTCCTATGGTGGCTATTCCAAAGCTCCAGACCTACGCAAAAGGCGGAGGGAGAGATGTATGTGTCAGGGTCTTGCTCTTCAATTGTGAGTTCACATTATAGACCCTGTTTATATTAAAATATTATGATCCTATGATTACTTAACAGATGGGAGTGGGGAGGGAGAACACTGTTGACTTTTTGAATTTTATTTTACCAAAAAGCCATGAAAATAATTATCTGCAAGACTAGATATATTACTCACAGGTAGCTATCAATATGTCCTGACTGTATTTAACCACTGCAAGAAATCAGTTCTGGTACACTTCTTTTTCCTCAAAGCTGGGTTAAAAATCACTCTTGAAGACAGAATGGGGACCCTGTGAGATGGATCAGTACATAATGGTACTTTCTGCCAAATCTGAGGAACTGAGTTTGGTCCCTAAACCCTATATAATAGAAAGAAAAAAATGATTCTTAAAAGCTGTCTATGACCTCTATTGGGCTTTTATTGATAAATAAAATTTATGTGTATCTAAAGTGTAAACTGTGCTATTTGATGCATGGATTGTGAAGTGATTGTCACTATCAAACTAATGAACGTATCTATAACTACCCTTATTTACTCTCTCTGTGTGTGTGTGTGTGTGTGTGTGGTGTGGTGCAAATAATTGGAACCCACTCTTAGCAAATTTCATGTATCTTGCATACTATCCTTAGCCTGCACAACTAATGTATCAGGTCTCCAGTAGCTCTCAGCTGAAGGTCTGTACTCCTTGACTTCATTTCCCCACTGCTGACCCCCAACTTCTCAGATCCTCATAGCTGCCACCCTACTCTATTGCTCTGAACTTGGCTTTCTTTTCTGGAGACATTGCACATGTAATGGAGGTCATGTGGTGTTAGTCTTTCCATGTCTGCCTTTGTATAATGTCCTAAAGGCTTATTCGTGCTCTTGTCAACGGCAGCCTAGCCTTTCTCTTTAATGATCAGTATGGACAGTGGTAAATTATAATAAGCAGTCTATGTCTATAATTTTAATTTTTATTAATTAAATATTAAAATTAAAATATGGTCTGATAACCTGATTGACATTAACAGTTTTCTGTAGAAAGGGGCCATTTTGAGGACTCCCTCATAGGGTTTATAAGAACGATGGGCAATGAAATCTCTAGATCTTTTATAAAGAAGAAAAAGGAGAAAAGATCTGTCTGGTAGAGCTGCTCCGGGCACTATGGGCTCTGCACGAAGCTACAGGAGAGGGGCTTATTGTTTGCAGCTGTTTGAGAAGAATGCTTGCGACGCGAGCAGCTTCGTTGAGACTGGATGGATTTATAAGTTGCAGGAAGCCAAGTGCGCGATCACGTGGACCAGAATCTGTTAAGGATCATGTTCCTCTTCCTTTCCGCTCTTCTCATCTTTGGTCACATCTCAAATATGAATGCCACCCAGAGGTCACTCAGGTGATCCCAGTCCGGCTGGAATGCAGCTGTGACGGGACAGATGGTTTCAGGAGGAATTCTTTCAGCCTTATGCTAGCCAGGGCTCAGTTTGTGATGTTTCTGTCTACAGATAGCAAAAGTCTTTCTGATGTATGCCGTAAGCCAAACCGAATTCATTAAAAGGGCAGGGAGATAGAGACTTGCTTGTAGGGTTCTGTGAGGACTTAGATAAAAATTGATGAGAGTAGAAATAGATTTAAAAAACCTTTATGTCCTCTGTAAAAAGGGGGACATAGTATTTATTTCAGGTTAATTTTCCATTCGTTCTAATACATATTATGTGCTACATTTCCTTTAATGAACAACTTTGAGTAAAAGGCTTAATATAAAATGTATTTAGTTGAATTTGACATTCCTTTCTGATTTAAATCATATGACTTTTTGCTAGCACACACCTTCCCATGGTAAAATTTAATGTCACCATGGCATGGTAGGCTTTCATGAGTCCCTTCCATTTTTTCCTTCTTTGGCCAAAAGACTTTTGCAGACCTCTCTAGTGTTACCCAGATTCTTTGAAGCAATATCTGATTTCAGTGCTGAGCTTAACTGCTTCTTCGAGAGGCTTAAAATAACTCTTACAGTCTCTTAATTTAGTGCCTCACTCTCTTGTCTATCCACTGAGGTCCTCTTGAGCCATTATTGTTCTGAAAAGTAGAAGGCAAATTTCTGAAATGTAGTGGCTAATTTGATTACACAGAGGTTATGCATTGGGGGAGGGGGAGAAAAGAAAACGGTAGTTAACATCGCTCCATGGTCTTCATGCTTCAGGTACATTCTTTATCCCCACAATGATATGGAGGAGATGGATCCTACTCTCATCCCCATTCGTCTTCTTGGTGAGGATGCCCAGGAAAAGGGATCCCATGAAAATTTTGCAAGGATGTAGGAACAACCCAAGTTGTAGACTTGAACTTGGGTACCCTGGCAGGAAAGTCCATGTTTTTATCTACTATGCCATGCTTCACAGAACAGACTCACAATTCATTTTGACAGCTATATTCAAAGCAGGATATGTATGTGGGAAGAACACTGGGCGGAGGGCCATAAGAGACACTCCAAACTTGTTTTTGTTTTGTTTTGTTTTTGCTAGATAATTGTGCAAACGGAGAACATTCCATCATATTACATAGTTTTTGCAACTTATATAAATGCTGTAGACCTCATGAAAAGGCCACTGACATAGTGTCAATAAGAATAATCCTGAACACAGGCTCTGGGGTCAGACATTAAAGATGATCTAAGGTTCCATGCATTTCTTCCTGGGCTGAGCCCTCTCACTGCTTCTGCTCAGATGTAACACAGAGTCAACTCAGTCACCCTGCTGGATCCTCCTTCCCTCACCTGTAAAATACAGTCTGCAAAAAGTGACCACTTCAGAGGGTGGTGGAGGAGGAAGAGATATGCACTTAGACAATTTGGTACAGTGCACATGAATTCTCTCTACTCCATATACTGCCATTACTCCCATTTCACAGATGAGTAAACTGGGGTCCATTGAAGTAACATAACATGTCCAGGGACAATTGTCTTATTCATGGTAGAGTCTGTATTCTAACCCAAATAGTGTTTTACAAACAGTATTTTTTTTTCTCCAAGGACTGAGAAGTCACTTCACATTGTATCTAGTGCCTGACCAAGGTCTCTATTGCAGGACTGCCTTCCATCTTCCCACTGCTTAGCAGCCACAGGACTATCGTTGTACCTACAGGAGATTCCTCCTTGCTGTCCTGAACTCACAGCCACTTGTGATTGGATGGGACCTGCCTCCATTCTAGGCAGTGCTATACTTTCTCTGCTCTCATCACCTTAGTTTTGTTCTGCAAACCAAAGGAGAAGGAAGAAATGCAGAAATTTCAAGGCTTCCAGGCTTAAGAGTCCTTCATTCCCTAGCCCGGCCTCTCCTCACTAGCCCTCGTAGGCAAGCTTTTTTAATCTAATAGTTGACTTTCATTTAGTGTAAGAACTGAAGTTAAACAAAGCAACTGTTAGTAAGGGTGGCCTTACTGCATGCTGAAACTCCCTTATGTCAGATGATTTCTGACAGATGATAGGCAGAAACATAAAAGCATGGACAGACAGAAGTCACTCTGTATCATTACGGTACACTAAGACACAAGAATATTTGTGCCCTGGTTTTAATATATGTCAAGCATGGATTTATTTTTATTAAACTCTTCAGAACTCTCTAGATTTCAATTGAGGCACTCTCTAGAAAGGAACACAAGCCTCCCTGTGACTCCAGCATTCGCATCTGATTCTCTAGAAGTGCTTTTTCCTTTAAGTGAAGCCAGGACTTTTGAATTGTAGAATGTTGTTGCCCTTTGTTTGTTTTGAGATTAGGTTCTTAGTTCACAGACCAGGCTGATCTTGAACTTGTGGTCCTCTTGCCTCAGCTACTGAGTGATGGAATTTCAGACATGTACCAGCGCTCTGGTCTAGGAAACAAGGATCTATGAACTTTGCTATATCTTTCTCCTCAAAGCTCCGAAAGGTCCAGGTCATGTCTTAATAGACTTTAGCAGACATAGAGCATTCATCTGTTTGGGCTCCCTTTGGCTAAGAACATTTACCATAGAAATTGCCAGTTGGCATCTCTATGTGACATCTTCTGCATAAAACTCTTCATTTTAGGATTTTGCCGTCTTGTGGTGGGGGCTTGGTGGTGCAATGAGGCAGTCATTGTCATGGTTTCCTCTGTCCTGCTCGTCCTGATATCTCTGGTAATGAGCCACATTCTGCATCTCTGTGGGCTAACCCTACCTCCACAGCAGGTCTACGCCCAGGCTATCCTTCAAGACCTGCATTATTTGTGACCAACTGAAGCTCTGCCCTTAACTCACTGTTAGCAGGTCTTTCCAGCAGGGACAAACCTTCCATAGAGGGGCAGAGCACCATTGCCATGGCAAGATCCTGTACAGGGCTAGAGACCCCCACCTGGACTGTAGTTTTCTGGATTTAAGCCTTAGCTTTTATCTTGGGATGCTTCCTAGAGGTGGCCAGATAACATTTGCAGATTGCTAAGTAAACATTACACACATGGTAAAATATGGCAGTTGTTTCCTTTGCCACTGATAATGCAAGAAAATGTATAACACCATTTGATTTGCACTTGTAGGTGAGAACCCCGAATCCGTCATTACGACACTAAATCTGATTTTTGTTTGTGACCAGCATGAATGCTGACCTCTGCCCTTTGAATGATCTTTCCGTCTCCCAGAAAGTTCATGAAAAGGTCATGGAGCCACAGACTCCCTCCTTGTGCATGGACGTGCCTTTGCTATTGATCTGGAAAAAGACCATTCAGTTGCTTTGCTTGCTTCAGTATTTAATAGCAACCTGATCTGTAATTATAGAATTTTCTATCCAAATTAACACCTGATTAAGTACAGAAATCTACCCTCATTTAATGTCTGTTATTTAAGCCTGGACACATCTCCCAACTAAATACATTTCTTGAGTCCTTTACAAAGCCAAATATGCCACTTTTTGGTCACAAGATTAAAACAGGACAGAGGGGGAAAAGATGGCCTAATAGCTAAAAATAAAAACATCAGTGAATTTTTCTTATGGATTCCTTCATGTCAAATTCACATCATGAGTGACTCTGAGTTTTCCCTTTAGATCATCTTGGCATGATCGAGGAGCAAAAATAAAAATGATTTCTAGTATATTCTTGAGGTGATTCCTTCTTTTGATGCTGCCTGTCACTGTAAAAGGGGTTATGAATCTCTAGAAACCTGTTCTGCTGTCAGCAGCATTGGCCCAGGTTTTCAAATCAGCCTGCTGTAACTGGCCCAGCTTGAAGGCTTTAAATCTCTACCAGAAAACTATTGCCATTTACAAAGCATGAGGATTGTTCGGAAATGGTGAAAAATGCACCAGCGTCATACTTAGAATGATTGTGTGTGGAAGATATAACAATGCCTCTCAAGACGGTAAGCAATACGTATATTCATATCTGGTGCTATTTATCTTGTAGATATACAGCACTGCAAGTTCTCAGCGGCTGGCTGTTAGGCTCATAGCACTGAGAAGGAAAGATCCCTGGCTCTGTCACCACCGTATATCACTGCAGCTCTGCCCTTTGATTACACTGGGGTGCCACCGGTCATTAATAACGGCGAAAGCTTTTTGTCTGGCAAATGCGTCGCTGTACAGTTCTTTCTTAACACCTAGGCATCTTGATGGGGTGGCAGAGCTAAATTAAAGAGGAAGCTTGTTTACTTTATGGCTATGTTTGTGAAGATAGAGGTGGATCTTCCAGAACTATTGAAGAAAACGACCCTCCCTCCACCCACCCTCCACCCCTGTCTTATAAACCTGAAACATTTTCATATTCTGTCTTTGCTCAAGGGATTCCTATCATGAGTCTTGCTCAAACAAATAATATGAATACCATAACAATTATGCTTTTATTTTCATCACTGCCACACATATTTGTCTACCAGAGAATTTTAGAGAAATCAGAACTCAAGAGGACAATTACTTTGTAGACTTGGAAACTCAGGTATGGTCAGAGCTGAAGGTGTCTTGAACTGAAGGTCAGAGGATGGTGCTTCCCACTGAGGAGAAACAGTCAAAGACAGTGCTTCCTGGTATATGGCAGACACACTGTGATAGTCACTTCTCTGTAGCTATGAGAAAACACGATGACCCAGGCAACTCATAAAAGAAAGCTTTTCGTTGAGCTTCTGGTTTCAGAGGGTTGGAGTCCATGATGGCAGACCAAAGGCCTGGTATCAGGGACAGCTGAGTGCTGGAGGGAGGGTAGGAAAGAGAGGGGGAAAGGGGAGAGGGAGGGAGGGATCGAGAGAGAGAGAGAGAGAGAGAGAGAGAGAGAGAGAGAGAGAGAGAACTGGAAATGACCAGAATCTTTTGAAACCTTAAAGCTTGCCTCTAGGGACATTTATTCTCCAACAAAACCACACCTCTTAATTCCTCACAAACAGTTCCACACTGGGGACCAAGCGTTCAAATAGATGAGCTTTTGGGGGCCATTCTCATTTAATCTAACTAAGCACTGTCCCACTCAAACATCCTGAAGCTGACACAATATTAGGGGGCCTCATTCAGACTAAAACAACTCAGAAATGGGTTCATGAATGCCACTCCATCAAATCATGTAGCTCTTAAGTAGTGAGTGGTAAGGACCACATGCTGTCACTTTTATCTTTCATTCCCATGGCTTCTAGACTCTGCAAGCAATGGCCACTTCTTGCTGAGGCTCTTATGAGAGCTTTGAGAATTATTTGTCTGTCTGTCTGTCTATTTGCTTGTTTTACCTCCACTTCAGCTTTCCTTATCTCAGAGTCATTCTCAGTAGATTTCACAATCCGTTAGTGCAATTCAGTGTTTCCCCATCAATGTCTAAAACAGAAAGCCGAGGAAATGAATAGGACGGCACAAGGCAAGTCACAGCCATTGCACAGAAGAGTATTGCCACTGCAAACTCTTTCAGTTGCATTGGTCTGTGCATTCACTGTCCCACATGTACTTTCTCTGTAGGTCCTCAGCCACAAAGCTCACCTGCAGTAGTCCATTGTTTTCCGAAGCATGAGATGACTGTAGGCTATTGGTCTCATAATAAGAGAATAGGTAGTGATGATATTATTGCTTCTCAGATCTTTAATTTACCTAATGGGGTCATGAGGAAAGTCTCAGGTAGGTGTTGGTATGTTTTATACCTGTTGATTCCTTGCTAAGTTCTTTATTTCTATTTTCACTTTTGTCTATTTATAATACAATGAAAACAATCCTCAGGGTCAGAGCTCATGGGATTTCATGTAGCCCTTGGCTTCCATCTCAAGATTGGCCTTGAACTCTTTAACCTCATGCCTCTGCCTCCCAAGTTCTGTGATTACAGGTATGTGCTAACATGCTCTCTCAGGGGCACTTGAACAGAAGATGAATTGAATTTGACAGTGTTTTGTTAATATTTACTTTAATTATGTTTGTTTGTATGGTAAGCAGCACTGACTTCATATTGGTGCTTGTCAATAAAGTTTTAAAATAAAATCAAGTTTATTTAAAAATAATTTGAAGAGAGCCAGTGATAAAGGCACTTGTCTCAAAATTTTGGGAATTAATTCATTCTACAGTTGCCCTACCCTGACCCTACACATATACATGATTATAGTCTGGGAGGAGTTGAGGTAGAAAAAGGATGTGATCAAAATATATTTAATGAAAAAAACAGTAAGAGGAAAGAACCAGTCAATTAAAAAAAATGTTGAGAAATTTGGAATTTGAGAAGTACATGGGTAGAGAAAAGAACCAATTGTGACTGACATGGAAATTGCTCCAGCTGAGTGGAGCAATTTATTTATGGGTTTCCAAACTTCGGCCAGAGGAGTCATCGTAAAATTCGAATCAAGTTTCCTCCACTTGTCTATGGAATCTGTCAGCAGACTTCCTCCATCTGCAGCTCTGCTTTTCTAAGCCTATCTTTTTCTACACTCTCACACATGAGCTTATTTTGTTCCTTCTGATGATTGGAAGGCTCCAGTCCTAACTAGTTGTATAGATCCAGTGGCTGGTGTACCTGTTTGTAGCTTATAACTTTTCCATGGTATAAATGCCCTTACTACTGCTTCGTTCAAGCTGTAGTAGCATCATCACAAGAAACGTAGTCACTGAATGCAGAGTTGGAAAGAGACAGTTGAGAGACAGTAGCCACGGACTTCCTAACTGGCCCCACAGATCGTTTGTGTAGCTTTAAAGCTCAGGGTTGACAGGTTGGCAGGTGCCAAGACACAGAATGTACCTCATTCCTCTGTCCTCCATTCTTTATGGCCAGCATCTTCATACAGAAGGTGGATGGTAGCAGTAGTGTTTACCTCATAGAAGGTCACGTAAGACAATCATTGTAAAGCATTTGGGATGAATCTCTGGTGTATTTCTCAAGTATATACCTAATGACACAAAGAGGTACAGAGATGGCTTTCAAGTGAGAGAATCCAAGATGGAAGAAAGAGATTGAAGTTTTCTATGGAGTAGGAGTGTAGAAGTGGTATCCTAAGAGTCTTGGGCTGGGATAGTAAAGCCAGGAAAGTAGCAAGGAACAGATCTTCTTCAGTACCACACCACTCAGTTTGGGAGCATGAAGATGATGCTTAGGAAGCAGGATGGGTTGTGCCAAGGAGTCTTCGATGCCAGAATGGCAGACTAGCTTTAGAAGGCGATGAGTTGCCACTGACTTGGAAGCAGAAAAATGTCCTGATTCTCAGCATTCCCAATAAAGCTTCTTTAAACTAAGGGAAGTTGTTCTGATTTTCTCTTTCTATAACAAACACCATGACCGAAAGCAACTTGGAAAGCAAGATTTATTTTATCTCAAAGCTTACAGAAAAAAAAACAAACAAACAAACAAACAAGCAAGAACTTGAAAAAGGCAGAAACCATGGAGGAGTGCTCTCCTGTGGTATGCTCAGCTTTTCTTTTATACAGCTCAGACCCACCCACCTGCTTAGGGATGTGCTGCCCACATGGGCTGGGTACTCTCACATTGATTATCAGTCAAGAAAATGCCACACAGGAAAGCCACAGGCCAATCTAGTGGAGGCAGTTCTTCAATTGAGGTTCCATCTGCACAGGTGTGTCAAACTGACAAGCGAGATTAGCCATCACTGTGACATAAATGTCCGAGTGATATGCAGTGATGGCTTCAAATCATCCTTTGGAAATCTGTAACTATCATAGCATGAAAAACAAGCATTAGCTGGCTCCATCCTAGAACAGCGCTGATCTGAAGGACGCTGAAACAGACCAACTTCCATATGTTGCATAGTGCTTCTTCTGTAAGTACAGTTGATCCAATGAAAGCTTTCAGACTGATGCATCTTACTTATGTACATCATAGAAATTTCATATGAAGTCCTTTTTATAGAGATGGATGACCTCACTGCAGTTCACAGAATCACTAACACAAAATAAATGTCTGCCTTGTAGAAGTGAATTACAAATAGAACTTCTTCAAACATTGCTGCTTGACTTTAAGCAGAGCTGATTGAGGAAAAAATTGCCCCATTCACACTGCTTTCCACAATGTTGCCTCTTTAGAAAACACTTTATTTCACAATGGCTCATTTGCCCTGGATCTAATTTCTATTATTCCAGGCTTTGTTTTATGAACAATATTCAAGGAGCTAAGTTTTAACAGTTTACAAATGTCACCAAATCACATCGATTTTATAATAGCCTTAACATTTACACAATGCCTGCTGATTCTAATTGTGTCCTAGCAAACATGGCCTCTGCATCCTGACAGTAACCCTGTGAGATCGGAAATACGGGGCTTAGAACTGGGTAGGACGAAGGTAAAGGCTTTCCATCATTATATAATTCATCATTATTCGGATTGCTAAATGTTTGTGACATGAGTTCTTGGCAGAAAACATGCTGAATGGATAAGAGAAAAGGTTTCTGTTCTCAAGGAATTTATATTCTCAATGGGAAAGCAGACAATGAGAAAATAAATTATCCTTTGGTGATTGTGATATAAGATCTAAAAGCCATAAGCAGAATTTGTGAAGGTGCAAATGTAGAAAGACCATATTGGTAACAATGCTAAAGAGACAATGTTTGAACTGAGATGTGAACAAAAGAGACTGAGCCAGTTATTGAGACCTTGGGTGGAGCATTTTAGGCAGATAGATTTTCAGATGCAAAGGCAAACAGAGCTTGGTGAGGTTAAGGAAGGAAGTGAGCAAAGAAAACAAGTTAAAGATGAGGTCAGAGGCCAAGAACTGAGGACTTCGTCATTCAAGTTGAGTCACTGTAGGGTTTTAAGCAGATGGGAGACATGCCAGTGTGGGGTGAACAGGCTCCATGATTGTAAGCCTTGAGTCCACTCCCCTAACTAAAGCCCAGGGAGAGAAGACAGATCCACAGGGTTGGATTAGTCTGAAATCCAGGCTTCCTACTGAAAGGTTGTACTCTTATACTTTGCAAATAAGACAAGGTCTATTGTGAAATATTTGTGTACACTGTAAAGATGTCTCTGCCTAAGGTGCCTTCTGACTGGTTTAATAAAGAGCTGAATGGCCAATAGCCAGACAGGAAGGAATAGATGGGACTTCCAGAGAAGAGGAAGAAGAAGAAGAGGAGGAGGAGGACTCTAGGTACTCAGATTTTGCCAGCAGACTTACAGCAAGTCAAACATGCTATACTTTGTAAGTGAGCTGTGTGGCAGAATATAGATTTAAAAAGACAGGTTAAGTTATAAGAGCTAGTTAGAAACAAGCCTAAGCTAAGACCAGCTTTTATAATTAATAATAAGTGTCTGTCATTATTTGGGGGCTGATAATCTAAAGATAGTCTAACAAAAGTGCTTGTTACAAATGTCTAAGGGACTTTACTGTTTGTACAGGAGCAGTGGGGAAGTTTATTATCTCAATCATCAAGAAAAAATATCAAATGAGTTTTTCACAGTATGTGCATGTGTAGCGTAGGCATCTGTGGGCAATCTACACCACCAGAGCCTATGTGGTGAGTTCTCTTTGTTGTCTACTTAATCTCTATTCTTTTTTCTTGCCTCTCCCCACAGAGCTTCATTTATTCAAGATGGTATTGTTTCTCAGTGTTTTTTGCAGTTAAGAAAAATGTGTTTAGACCAAGTAGATTTCTCTCCCACCCTGATATCCTGGTGAAGGTCTCACTTTGTCTTATCTTGTAGATGCTTTCACCTTTACATGGACCCATGAGTGTGAAAGGCCATGTGTAAGAGGGCAGAGCAAGTAAGCCCAGAAGCCTGGTTCTTGATGGCTAAAGACATTGCATTGCTCTGCATTTATTGTTCCAGAGCCTCAATACTGAAGTGATGCCAACTCTATGTCTGTACTAAGGCTCTAAGTGCAGCTGAGAAATAAGAGCTGACTACAGTGTTAGCATACAGTGAGCCAAGTATGTGAAAATACGCTGAGCAAGAGCTGTAAATTTTCCTAAACATAAGAGGTATCTTTCCCACTCTTTCTTTGTGTGTATGCATGTATATGTGTACGAAGGTGTGCTTGTCATGTGTACCAGAGAACAGAGGTTCATGTTGGGTATCTTCCTCTCTCTATTATTTTAGACAGGGTCTCTCTCTCACCAATTCTGGAGCTTGCTTTTTTGACTAGACTGCTGGTGAACAACAAAGCTTTATTTAGAAAAAAATATCTTGGGAATTTTTCTCTACTTGGGAGAAGTCTTAGTGGGTAAAGCGCTTGCTCTACAAGGATGAGAACCTGAAAGAGCTAGGCATGGCTGCAGCTATCTGTAACCCCAATCCTGAGAGGGTGAAAACAAGAGACGGGTAATCCCAGAGTCGCACTCTGTAGCCCTAGTTGGCTTGAAAGACATAATATAGACCAGACTGACCTCAAACTCACAGAGACCTACATGCTTCTGCCTCCTGAGTGCTGAGATTAAAGGCATGTGCCACTATTTCTTGACTAAGTATATATGTGCTGATATATAATTTTAATCCCAGCACTCAGGAAGCAGAGGAGCTTTGTGAGTTCAAGGCCATCTTGGTCTGCATAAAGAGTTCCAGGCCAATGAGACCTTTTAAGTGTGTGTGTGTGTGTGTGTGTGTGTGTGTGTGTGTGTGTAAACAGTCCTTGACTTCTTGTCCAAAGGGCATCCTGGAAAAAAATCTGCCTTTGTGGCAATAACTGGTTCTCAGGCAGTGAGGTAGTGACTTGAAGCAATTTCCAGGCCCCAGTGGGTAGAGGAAGACATGATCGTGAGTTTATCAGGCACTGAGGATATGCTTTTCAAAAACGCCCCGCTCCTCAAAGTTTAGCTTTCCCGTCACCATTTATATTCCTGAGGAATAGACGTGTCTCTCACTCTGCGGCAGTGTATCGTGACATTTGGATTTACAATGCTCAAGTTGAAGTCTCTAGCCCCTTGCAGTCTGTCAAAACCAGCTTCTTTGTTCATTTGTTTTTGTCTTCCACACCCAGTCTGAATCTCTTTTGTAAATTTATACTTGACAACCCTCGTATTTCAGTAGCTGGCTTAGGTTTCACAATCCACCTTGCTTGCTCACATACATTAGCTGAAACAACAAATTTAATCCATGATGTCAATAGTAAATTATAGCAGAGAAGTAATATATGTCTGACATCATAAAGGTCAAGGCTATGGTAAAAAGCCCTGCAAATTCAGGAGCCATTGTGTTTGACCATGAGGTAGATTCAGACTAAATGCTTACATTATGAAAATCAGATTAGCACTGAAAGCTGCATTTGGGTAATCTTATTTTTGTAAATATCTTTTTATGGGAAATTTCTAAAAAGCAGTAAGCTCTTCTACTCTATCCTGCACTGTGGATTTTGTTCCCATGGACATTGGCTGTGTAATTATATTTTATATTTGGTAGTGGATAAATAATTAAAACGAGAATTACTTTCCTGAAAAGATTCGTTTAGAGTCCACATTTTCTATTACCATAGCTGCTGGTTGGGGGAGGGGACACTGCCTCCTATCCACCTAAACTACCTTGCCATTAAAGTATCTAAATTACCTTGGTGAATTCCGAGCACAGAAGTGGTTGATGAATTGCTTTTGCATAAATGCACTTTCCCTCTGCTAGAATCTAATTTTATGAAACACTCATGTGTGTGAACACACATGCACACTTGCATGTGTGGGCAAGATCACGCACGAGCGCGCGCGTGTGTGTGTGTGTGTGTGTGTGTGTGCGCACACACACAGAGGGGGAGGGGGAGAGAGAGAGAGAGAGAGAGAGAGAGAGAGAGAGAGAGAGAGAGAGAGAGAGAGAGAGACTTATACCAGAGCAGCTACTGAATCCTCTCAGGAAGAAAAGCTAAATGCTGGAATTTTCCTTATATAATGAAGCTTTTAAAAAAAATGTTCCCAGTAATATAAGCATTTTTAAGGAAAGCCCAAATGGTTTCATCTCCTGTAGGGAAGGAGCAGTTCATGAATCATTGTTTCCATAGAAAAGCGTTTCATTCCTTTAACTGGGGCTATCAATTGTAGAGCTGGATTATTTTTTAAGTAACAAAATTTGATTCTACTTTAAACTCATTTATTACAAGCATAGGGGTCAAATCCTTCAAAAAGACTCAAATGGTTTGGTGAGTGAAGATGAGTTTACTGTCTGCATCCCTTGGTCCTTAGGTGGTCTGACCTTTTGTGGGTATTCCCAAACAGCCAAGGTGGCTTCTTCCTCAGCATCAGCATCTCTCTCTAGGCACAAATGCATTTTCTTTTATTAATTAGAAGCATTTGTAGTTTACATATTTTCTTGCCAGGCATGTTCTGTGCTAGAAAGAATATAGTACCTGAGCCCTCAATATATAATATTCTGACCTAACCTGCTGGTGGGCATTGCTTCATGGCAGGTTTGATGCCTCTTGTGTCCCTCAAAAGGGACAAAATGACTTTAGCCAGGAACCTAAGCTACTCTGAGGGATATGGGAAAAGACAGGCTGATAGAGGGGTCTCCTGTGTCCTTGGTTGCAATCGCTCAGGTCCAACTGCCTCTGCTATTGCAGTGTGTGTGCTGATCTGGGCCCTGAGTCAGGAAAGAAGATGTGTAGTTCAAGGTGACCCTGTGCCTAGGTCTGTTTGTCTGCCTCATTTGGGATCACTCACCACCATTGCTCAGACTGACCAGGGTTCAAGTTCACATAATAGTCAAAGAAAGAAAATGACTATTAAACACTAAGATTATTGTAACTAGGAAGTGTTCATTTTTTAAAGATTTCCTTAATTTGGTAATTAATGTTCATGAATATCCCTGAGAGAATGTAAATGAATAAGTTCTCTGCCTTTACTCTCTCTCTCTCTCTCTCTCTCTCTGTGTGTGTGTGTGTGTGTGTGTGTGTGTGTGTATGAGAAAGAGAGAGACTTTGCTGGATGGAAGACAGGACAGTGAAGAACGAGTGTGTCATTCATTATGGAGTTAGACCCAGTTTACCACAGAGCTCTTTGATACATTGGCAGCAAGTCCAGCATTGGTTTGTATTCCTTTATATGCCAACGTGAGATCACTGGTGCACATTATCCTGTCAAATGCATCATCAACATTTAATTGTTATTCTTTTCATAGTAAAAAAATTAATTCCCCAAATTTTTATTAAAAAACAGATGCCATTCTACAAATAAGGTTTTGATCAGATTGGCAGCAATTAATGTTTTCTCTATAATAATATAGGAACAAATCTTGTTTTCTGAATGAGTGAGTGATGGTAGCTGGCACTTGAGTCTGCCCATCCACAAATGGACTTCCTTACTCTGGGTAGTGAACAGAAGTTTTTGTAAGTTTACTTTCAAGACCCCATTTGGCCTGAAAGACGTGGACCCTTTGGGATATTTGCACACTGCCTTACCTAGCAATTGTTGCTGTCGCATACATTTGACACCTTTGACACTTCATATCCTCAACTCATTCAGTACCTGGAACAGCTCTGTGAGTTAGATGTTATTTTTCCATTTTACAAAGAAGAAAATTGACACTGCGAAGGTCTAGGTTAGAAGATCTCCATCTTCCGTAGTATGACCTGTCTCAAAGTAAAACAAGACAGACAGACAGATAGAAGACAACACTATTACTGTGCACGGTGAAGCAACCTTTCAAGGCTGCTTGCCCAGCGGGGCAGCTACTAGTTGTGAGCAGATTGCCTCTGAGTCAGGTATCTGTTTCTGCTCTAAAACTGCGATTGGTCCAAACACAAACATCGCATCCCTAAGCCCTACCCAATCCTGTCTCCTTGCTATCTGGCTCACCTTACAAGGTTCCTTTGACGTGGAGTCATCTTCCAGGATTTTTCTCACCCAGAGCAATCCTGGTAGCTCCTGCCTTTGATGGGGTACTGGGAACATAATGCTCCCCATTACCCCACTGGTCATTTTCTCTTTTCTTGTAAGCCTAACAATTTATTAACACCATTTAGGCTAATGTATAGTTACATGATTCTACAGTTACTCTATACTCTTCATATGATGACACGTTTAGATGTTTAGATCCTCTATGTGTTTTTTCTGAAGTCAGAAACTAGATGATTTTGACAAGATTCCCATGTAGACTGCCTTCCTTCCAAGAGCCTGAAGAGATGATGGCAGGACCATTGAAAATTGAGTTGGCTTGAGATGTGTGTGTGTGTGGGGGGGGGGTGGTATTTAGGAGAGACATTCATGGTTACTGCTCAGGTTTCCAAGATGATGGTAAATCTTGTGGGAGGTACAGGAATCCCAATTTTAAGTTCCTCACTATAGACAGATTTCATTTCATACAGCAAAAGTCTGTAAAGGCCTTTAGATGACATATGTAAGAAAACGATTTATACTGACTCTTTAGCAGAAAGGAATTTATTGCAAAATCACATGTGGTCTGGAATTGAGAAGAGGTAAAATGCTATGGCTGAAGGATGATGGAAGATGCATCAGCAAACCTTTTCTCTCTCTCATCTCTATTCCTTCCCCCATTTCCCTCCCTCTCTCTCATCCGAATCCCATGGTATTAGCTCTAAGGAACCTCTGTCTCCTCCCCGGATCCACATTCCCACCTAGCTGCTCAGCTTCTTCCTCTCCTCTTCTTCAGGCTTTAGAACACAACCAAGGAGCCAAGTAATGTGGGGAGATGCCTAGGTGTAGAACAAATTTTGAACTTGATTTTCAAAATTAAGTTGTACCTTATTTCCATGTAATCACAAAATTTTAATTTATTCAGATGGCAGCCATAAGACAGCTACAATCTGTATATATTTACATATTCCCTCTGTGCCTTCAGCACATTCCTACATTTTTTGCCATGTCCCAACTTTCTGTAACTCCATCTCACCCTTGTTGTACCAATCTACATAACAGACCAGTCTAAGGTGGTCCATAGACTTCCTTTTCGTAAGTAGGAAAGCATCGAGCGATGATCTGAGAGGGCAGAGCATCTGTCCTTGTTGCTATGATTTGTTAATATGTGTTAATTGACTCAACTCCCTTCCCCACAACAAACAAATCCAACCTTCTCTCAGCACAAGTGATGACTTATTGCTTTGTAGTCTGTTCAAAGACCTCAGCTAAAAAGCACAGAGGCTAAGCTATGAACCATTTTTATAAACTGATTTGAACAATCCATGGATCTCATGTGAATATCTATAAAGAAATACTTTCAAATGCAGACAAACGACTTGGATTCTTGAGTGAGTAAAATAGCCAGTAGACACAGTTAAGTCACCTTGAGATACCTGGGCAGGAGCAGATAAGTTAGGGAGGCTTTGAAAACACCTTTTCATTTTGGGATACAATAAAACAGTCCATGATTTTTAAAATGTGTGTGGTCTTTTCATACTCTTATAAAATTGGCCCCTTTTCTTCATCTTTGATACACCCACCAACTCTATTAATGCACCTGTTTCATACTCTTCCAAACTTCTCTGCCAACAAAGAAGTTATAAGGAAGGAGGAGTACTTTGGCTCTCTGTGAGCTCTGGATGCTGAGGCCAGATCTCTCAGGAGTTCATCTCATAAAAAGATAGCAACCATCACTCTCAAAGAAGCTCAAAGCAGAAAGATTTTCATATAGGCAGCAAACATCATAAGATATGTTTACAAGGAACAGTCTTAGGCAGTTCATAATTTAACTTAATTAATGTCAATAATTAACTTTGCAAAGAACCCAAAGCAAAGAAAACAATTAGACAAAAAAATCCTAGTTCAGGAAATGCAAAATTCTGCAAGCGCCTAAGACTCATTGGAGGGTCTCACAAGTTTCTTAATGGAAACATTTTTTACAATGTTATTTTATGTATACTTATTTTATTTTCTATGTATGAGAATTTTGTCTGCAAATATATTTGTATGCCATGTGCATGCATGGTTCCTAAAGAAGTCAGAAGAGGACATTGATACACTGGAACTGGAGTTATTGCTGGCTGTGTGCTACCAGGATGGTGTTGGGAGCCGAACCCTAATCCTATGGAAGAGTAACAAGTGCTAACTACTGAACCATCTCTCCAGCCCAATACACACAGGCTTTATACTTCAAGAATGTTCCACTAAGCTTTTTAAAAGAACAAAAGGAGACAAAGGAACCGAGAATAAGAGGCTATGTCCTTTACCTGTGGGTAGATGTATCTGTAGAGCCTCTACAGCACACTGCTGCCATGGCTGGGGCTAGGGTGTGACCAGTGGAGTCTAAAATGATGCCCCAGAGACTAACGTAGCAAGTCTTGTTCAACCAGCTTTGTGTCATTCACTTATATTAATCTAATAATGGAATTTGTGCTGACTCCTCTTAAATTTTATTACATCTATTTTATTTTGCCTGGCAATTTGACCTAGAGAACATTTCAAGCATTCTATTTCTTTCACTGACCAATTTTTCCTGCCACTTAGGTGGTTTAGACACCAGCCAGCATGGATTTGAATCTTAGCCTCACCCAGCTGTGAGACCTCGAGGAAGTTGATAACTTTTCCATCTGTTTGCTTTGGATAATTACTAATTATATCATAGAATTTTTATTCTTAATAAGATGAAATAATACTATACAACATTTAGGTCCAATATAAATATATGTTTTTTTTATTTATTTGTTTTTACAAAACAATTATTATGTATAACTTTGCTTTGAAAACCTCATGAGTATGATAAGATGGTTCATCTGAGTTTTGGGGAAAGTGTCGACCAATAAATTTTCACATGAGAAACCCAGTAACAAACACTTTTCTAAACCTAAGTTTATACAAATGGGTGGAATTATGAAATCTCAGCTGCAAGAGTCCAAGCATTGATCTCAGGTGTATGTTCATTGTAAGAGCTGACTTTAATTACTTTGATGAAGAAAAGCAATGCTGGATTCATACAGCCATCAATATTACTCAGACTGTGGTCCAGGGACCAGTGACCAGTGTTAGTGGTGCATCATCAGTAGACTTAACCCCCTGGATAGCTATCAGAAAGTATTGACCCATGAGGTGAGTTATATATGATGAGTAGCACAAATGACTAAATGTAGCTAAAATATGTAATATTTTAAGGTTGATTTGCTAATTATATCTCAAAAATCTATAAATATAAAATTTTTGTGTGTCTGAAAGCTGATCTACATTTAAATATAACTTCTCAAAATCAATGGGTGACACTAACTTGCTTGTAAATAGTTAAAATTGTTCCAAATAGATTATATTTTATTTGGGGGAAGAAATGGATCCCCTGTATTCTCCTTATTATACTTATGAATATCTCCAAGACTGGTTTCTGTTTTAAGTGTTATTAAAACATAGAGTCAATTTGATATACATTATCCCCTATGAATAACACTGTCATCAATCTAACCCAGATTAGATAAATTAACAAGTAAGAGGAAAGCTCATTCATCACATTAAAATTAAATATTGATGTATAAAGTGTTCATTAAATGTCTGCATGTAAGAGTCTAATGCAAGGTTTGCTCACCCATAATTTTATGGCATAATTGAAGAAGTAGCAAAAATGTGAATGTAAAAATAGCTTACTCTATTTGTCTTTATAAACGTTTTGGTGAACAATGTAACCATAGTGGCAATCACATATAATGCCACTATTTGGTAAACTGAGGCAGGAAGATCCTGAGTTCAAGGCCAGTTTGAGTTACATAGTGAGGCTCTGTCTGAGAAACATTTCCTCAATTTGTATATTATTTGATGACATTTATTGAAATATGACTGTATCTTTTTAATCTATGTTGAGGAGGGGGCAGGTATTCTGTAGGTCTCTCTCTCTTCCTCCCTCCCTCTCTCTCTCTCTCTCTCTCTCTCTCTCTCTCTCTCTCTCTCTCTCCCTCATAGTTTAGTTTTATTGGTTCTACAAAGATGACCAATCTCTCAGAAATTGTTTAAAAAATCTGATTTTTCATAATAGTATCTTTGAGTAGTATCACTGCATACTATTTTCTTGATTCACTAATGCACCAAAAAAGAAAACTAACAACTCCTATGAAATTAATATAAAATTAGTTAATTAGTATAAAGCAGCTATAAAATTAATATTTGCCTCATAAGATTCAATCACCTATAAAATGATTGCAGTTGTTTCATATAAAACATTGTATGGCTGGATATTGTTTATGAATCAGATTTGAAAGCATCTTAAAAATGACTTTTACTGTTAACATTCAGAACAATGTCCACCAACTTCCTCTGTACTGAGTATTAAAAGTGGAAGGCATCACAGGATATAATCTCTTTTAAATCACATGTCCACTAAGCCTACAACCAGAGCATCAATCAGTCACCTGAGAAAGCAGTGAGGACCCTGCAGGTGGCTGGAGAAGATGTAGGCATATGGACCTTCATTCTCAAAAAGAAAAATTTTTTTTGTATGATTTTTCTTGTTGACCCAATAACATAGACAATACAGACTGTCCTGTGTTGTCAGTTCTAAAATTAGAGTAAATCTATAATTCATTACTCAATACTGATTGGAGCATAACTTTATATCCTGGAGTTACCAAGACTTAAAAAAGGTAAAAGCATAGAATAGAGATAATCAATAGTAATTATAATAATAACAAGATTCAGTGTATGATGTTTTAAGAAAAAATATGTAAGTACATATGTAGGGCTGGAGAGATGGTACAATGGTTAAGATTACCTGCTGTTCTTGAAGAGGACCGGAGTCAGGATCCCAGAACCCATATCAGGTGGCGCACAACCACCTATATGTAACTTCACCTTCAGGGGACCCAGTGCCAGCCTCTGTCGATTACCACATACATATAGACACATGCATTCATATACACACACATGCATCATACACACATAAATAAATAAACAATAAAATTTAAGAGTACAGATGCTTTTAAATCCTTAGAGATATAACTCAAATAAAATTCATTTAAAGGGTACAGTGTAATGACTTTTGTGATATATACAAGATTATGCAGCTAACAAAATTAAGTTTAGATTACATTAATATATTATTTTGATACAACTATTAATCATGCTCACATATATATATTAACTGAATGAAAAATTTAATTCAGTCACTTTAGAGAATCAATGTGATGAACCAAAATGAATTCATGGTTCTACCTGTTGCTCTAGAGCCAAACTTGAGTTAGATGAGCAGCTCCGGGCTGAAGATCTCACAGGCCCTGACACCCTCCTGAATGTGGGTGACTCTGGGCCATTCCACACAAATTTCATGGCTACCTCTCGCTGCCTTGCCCTAGTCTACTCTGAATGCATCTGTAATGGCCATAGAACATCAGGTGATGGTTTTACTTCTCAGCAACCTGGATTAGAGTCACATTGCAAGTCTATGGAGAAAATCTAAAGGTCCCCATTCTTCACCCATCTTCCAAATCCTAAATTCTCTGAACCACCTTCTACTTTCAAATGAGGTTTCTCTTCCATCTCCATCCCCATTCTAACCCTCGCCTTTTCCTGTGACTCTCTGGGGCACTTATTGCCGCTCTCGGAAGGACATCTGGACCAACTGTTTCGTTGTTATTTATCTTTTCAGAAACTATTA
Organism: Sigmodon hispidus; assembly: GCA_004025045.1. Classification (NCBI taxonomy): domain Eukaryota; kingdom Metazoa; phylum Chordata; class Mammalia; order Rodentia; family Cricetidae; genus Sigmodon; species Sigmodon hispidus. The sequence continues at coordinate 154,671 of PVIH01001324.1, forward strand.
CTATTTTAGTGCCTGGACATTAATTCAAGGAAGTCTTTTCCTTAATGCAAACACAGCATTACCTTTCAAGTGTTACACTTAGAACATCCCAGCCATAGCCCATGTGGAATAAAACAATGAAGGTACTCATCTGGGGAGACAGAAGAAAATCTGAGTGTTATTTTACTGGAAAACCTAAATGATTAAAAAATAAATGTAGGAAAAAATATAGCTCCCCAAGGTACAGTTCACCATTGAAAGACAAACATCATAAAAATGTGGTCTGTTTCAGGTAGTCTGGAAACAAACCTTATAGCAGGGTCTGGGGAGCTGGCCCAAGTATCAGCAGAATTAAGGGACGAGCCTTGCTTTTAAGGATCTTATAGTACCTCCACTTCCCCCTCTCAAGTGGTCTTCTCATCTTATAGAATGTTAATGCTGGAAACTTGATTACAATGAACAGTTTAACAAGGGGCATTGTGGCTAGAGAGATGACTCAGTGGTAGGAGCACTGGCTGTCTTCCGGGGGATCTAGGTTTGGTTCCCAGATACACATGGCACCTAACAACTCCCCAGATCTCCAGTTTCAGAGGATGTGACATCTTCTTCTGACCTTCTTGGGCACTGCATGTTAGCGATATACAAATACACATGCAAGCATACCAATCATACACATAAAATCTTTAAATAAACAGGAACCAGTGGCTTCATTAACATGCATGTAAATAATTTCAACTTGCAAATGTTAGACACAAACAACACTAGTTTTAATTTTCTTTGACAATAATGAAACTGATGTCACAAACAGGGTTAAGAATTTTCATCACATGAAATTGTGAGTCAATCAGAATTCTTCCACAATGTTTTAAGTTCTGGGCTGGAAGCAGCATGGCTCTGCCTTTGATCCCAGGATGAATGTTCTAAAGATTAGCTGTAACAAAGCAAAAGTGTGCTGTGCTGGATAGGGAACATAGTTCTGGGGAAGATCTCAGCAGAGGAAGGACATCATCACAGGGTCCTAGAAAGAGCATGATATCAATAGCAAATGCAAACATGCTCCCATCTTCCACCAGGTCAGAAACTCTGTCCCAAAGGCAGGAAACTGCCAACGTAGAAATGGCATCCCTTGCACCTGAAAAGAGTTCTCAGCATGCAGCAATGTGACAATGTGACATGTGACAGTTTTGGTTGTCTTTCTCTAAGATGTATTAGTCTGGATTGGGTTGGTTTTTTTTTTTTTTTTTTTTTTTTTTTGGCTGCTAAGAACTTCATTAGAAAAAGTCAACTATTTACAATTCCCCATTATTTAAACATATTGTCTCTTGTGGGTGATGAATTGGGCCAACTGCAGTATCTGCCTCTATTTTTTGTCCTGGTCAGTCATAAATCCTAAAGCCTGTAAGTGATGATGTGGTGTGGCTCCTCCTGATGGTGCTGGCTGGAGCGTGGGTGCTCATGTCTCCAGTTTTATTGTGTTCGGAAGACAGACAACTCTTTCAAGATGCTGATGGAGATGTTGGCCATGGCCCAGCTCTCTTGGGTGATGATAGTTGGATTGCTCTTTGCTCTAAGGGATTGCTTTCCCTCGGCCAGCAATTCCCTTCATGGCATCATGTCCATCCTCTTAGAAGACTAAGAAGAAAGCAGAAACACTTTCCTTTTCATTGGATGATGAGAGGGTGGGCGTGAGTGGGGGTGGGAATGTGTCTGTTGGATTTGAAAACACAAAAGGAAGAGAGTGGCTAGAAATGTACACATTGGTTCAAGCCAATACTCCCCACCCCTGTTCCTTTCTACATGAATTTGTCAAACACCTTATATACCTTTCACTGCACTAGGCATCAGGAAGTCCTAAAGCAGTTCATGATCTGGCATGGAAAAAGCAGCTATAATTTGGAAAAGCAAAGCCAGCTGAGGGTTTATATTGTGTTAGTTGGGAGAACAATGGCTACTATAACAACAGACCAGCATTTCAGTGAATAACAGAAACGATTTTACAGTGCAGAGGCAAAGGCAGTCCTTATCTACAGAAGGCTTTCTTTCTGCAGGCATGAAGGAGTGAGGCTTCTCTCTTGGGGCTTGGCTTTCCTATTTCTTTACAGTCATTTCCAGACCCTCCTAGGGAGCAGAGCAGGCAAAGCCACTTCCCAGAAATTCCACTTCTGTTCATTCTCCAGGACGAAAACTTGTCATATGACCTTGGCTAAAATGGAAGGAGGCAGAGAAGTGCAGAGTGAGCCAGACTGCTGCAGTAGGGAAGGAACTGGACAGTGAGCCACAAGAGAACATGAACTCCCCTCCCTCCCTTCCTCCTTCCCTCCCTCCCTCCCTCCTCCTCCCCCTTCCTCCTCCCCCATTCCTCCCTCCCTCCCTTCCTCTCTCTCTCCTTCTCTTTCTGATAATAGAAGACAATAAGAAAAATTGAAATGCATCAGAGGTAAAGTGGAAAAGGAAGAGAGACATTTGTGAGTCCTGAGATTTGCACAGGCAGATCCAACCTGTTTCCTCAGTAAGACGGCGTGATATTGTTGGTGACAATTGTCATTTTCAAATTGTCTACCACAGTGTGATCTGCCTCATTTTCTCTTTTTTTTTTTCTGAATGGCTCATAAAAATTAAGCCTAAAACAAATGTGCTTCTAGGAACAAATTTGGGTGCAAGTGAGGAGTCACTTGCAAAGCTCTTTCTAATAGGTCTTCCTGTCAGGGAAATGAGCCTCTCTACCTTACCTCAGGTCTGTCAGCCTCCCCTCCTCCAATCCCCTCCATTTTTCTTTTAGGCCCAGTGATCACGGTTTCTTTCATCTTAATGTGGTCAGAGAGAAGATGAAAGGAAAATTTCCTTAATTCAATAGTGAAACTTCCCAGTTGTTGGAACACTTTGAAATCCAAACTAATTAATGAGCACAGCTCTCCTCAGAAGCAGTAAGGATTGCTCTGTCATTTTCCACAGCTGAGAAGGTTGCCCATTAGAGCAGCTTGCCCCAGGCTGAGAACCCAGTCTGAGAACTCGGAGGCACCAGCCTGGAATTCTCTCAGGACACCATGCTGCCTCTCTGGAGAGTAATCAGCTTTTATACTGGTTGTAGCTAACAGTGACTCCCTCAGAGACTCCACAGTGCCCCTGGCACCAGCTAGGCAATTAGTAATGTTCTTGTCACCAGCTTTGAGCAACCCACCAAGGAGAATAAAGGAAAAGTGATTCGCTGAATGCCCCCCGCACTCACAAACACTTTGGGAGATTGGAAAAGACTTTAACGATCATCATGAGTGGTGAGCTGAACTGGGAATCAGAAAGACGGAAGCATTTTGTTCATATCTTCGTTCTTTGAAGAGCTTAATGCCATAGTTATTGTTATTTCACAGACATAGAAATTGACCAGACATCACTGTTCCCAATGGTAGCCATCAATAAGCCTTTTGCTAATGCCCTTATTTTGGCTCAACAGTGTAATGTGTTGTTGGCACATAGCACTGTGGCTATTTCAGTAAGAAACAAACAAACAAACAAACAAACAAAACACCCCCAACTATGAAACCAACAACAACCACAGCGACATTTGGTATGAGGATTCCCTGGGCTCATCTTCTCCCATGAAGCAATTGGTTCGGAAGGGCTTCATGATTGTATAATTGCAAGTTGACCAGAGCAGTAATTGACTCTCTAGCTCTCCCATGGAGTCCCAAATGCTTGTAGTCTACCATAGTTAGAATACTTATTTTTCTAAGACTGTATCATAGTTAGGTTATGAGATATAGGGGCTGTCATTATAAACACTGTCCGCTGTCAAGAATAGGAAAAGTCCCTAACATGGGACGTGAATCTCTTTCTCCTTGAAGCACAGGCTGTTTATGCTGGTGAGGGATTAATAGGCATGATGAAAACCAGCTGGGATAGTCTGGCCTCATTTTACTTGGGATCATAGAGAGATTTGATTTGGATGTCACAAACCTCTGTGTTTAACATGAAAGCCAAGGGCTCCCCGTGGCTACTGAGTACTCCAAAGAGACAAGTGCAAACTGGGATGTGTTCTTTCTGTACGACAAGTGTATATTGATGATTTTACATGGAAACAAAGTTGAAAATATCTGATCGTATATACAGTTTATTACTGGTTGAAGCTATGCTATTTCAGAAGGACCGAGTTAAATGCTATATATATATTTATATATTTTAATTGGTAGCATTTGTTCTCTGTATGTGAACATTTCAATTGTACATGTGAGTCACATGTTTGCATGGGAAAGTAGAGCTATGAATGCTAACCTAAGAGCTTCCTAAATATGAACATGCATTCATTCCCCCAATCAGACACACAGCCCTGCAGAAATCTCTGCTGTGTGCAGCAGCCCCCTTTAGAATGAACAGAAAGACAGCGTTCAAATGAAAGAATGCTTTCTGACTTTTACATCTGCATCTACTGCTTTGCTTTTTAATATCACAAAATAAATTAAAGCTGATATCTTTCTCCTCCTCCTCTTCTTCCTCCTCCTCTTGGTCTTTCTTTCCCCTTCCCTTCCTCCCCTTCCTGCTCTGCCCTCTCTCTCCCTTTTTGTTTTGATTTTCAGGGCGTAGAAGGCCTATGCCTGCTGTTTAACTCTGCATCACCAAACCCATTCCCATATATATATATAAACACACACATACATGCACGTGCACACACATACACACACATACACATACACACACATACACACGCATACACATACATACACACATACAAGCACATACACACACATGCACACACACATACACACACACACGTGCACACACTTACATATATCTCCTCTCACCTTCCTGTCTGACTTAGTCCCAAATACGCCCCAGAACAGCCCCCACCCCTTCTCTTAGCCCTCCAGCCCCAGCGCCTTCCCATGTTTAGATGCTGGGCTGGTTGCATGTTACCACAGCCAGATTACACCTTCAGTCAACTCATCTCTTGACCCCATTTCCAGTTAAGTTTCTTATGGCCAGAGATCTCCCCCTTGTTGTTCTATTTCCCCATCTACTACAATGCCAGGAGTGTTCTCATTATGTGTTAAATGACTGTTTAATTGAAAATTAAATCAGTGAAAACAATTCTTTAATTGATAGCGTTATTTGGTACTGTTAGTGATAATGATTGGGGCTGGAGAGATGGCTCACTGGTTAGATGCAGGGGACCAGAGCTCATTTCTCAGCACCTAATCTAGCATCATCTCACAACTCCCTGAAAGTCCAGCTTCTGGGGATCCCAACATTATTTTCTGACCTTGGAGGGCACTGCATTCATGTGCAGGACCCTCTCCTATAACATGAATGAATGTACACATAATTGAAAAACAGTTGATGGTTCATTGGCAATTTAGGGGAAGATATATTAACTGACTTGACAACAGCATTTTGGGGATAATTTTTCCTCATTAAAGACATCATCTAGAGGCTACAGAGAAGGCTTAGTAGTTAAGGGTACTTCCTATTCTGGCAGAGGACCCTAGTTCAGGTCCCAGCACCACGTGATTACCAACAGCCTGTGATTCCAGCTCCAGAACACCTGGTGCTTTCCTATGACCTCTTTGGGAACCCATACTCACATGCACATGCGCAGATATATACAGAGTCAAAAATAAAAATAAATCTTTGATTAGAACTGGGCAGGCGCGCGCGCGCGCGCGCGTACACACACACACACACACACACACACACACACACATTTGCACCTTGTGGCACTGACAGTTATGTGGTGGGGAGTGGGAGGCTTGCTTGCTACCCAGGACCCTGCACTCAAGGGCTGTCTAGATCTGTGGCCCTGCCGCAACTTCTGTCTGTGTTGCTGTTCAAGTCTCCAGTGATAACTTGATGAGGATGCCTGGGCCCTGGGCCACCACACATGGACAGGGCTATGCCACTGCAAGGGTCATCTTAAAGTGCGTGGCCTTAGCTGCCACCCAGGACCTTGGAAACGTCAGAGCTTGCGCTGCAGGCAAGGCTCATGTCTGGGTCCTTGGCTCTACCGAAGCTGGGGCCTATTTTGAAGTCTGTAGCCCCTGTTACCATCGAAGGCCATGTAATTGCCCAGAGTCTGGACCACCACCTGGGACCAGTTGGCGTCGGAGGACCACACTGCTGCTGGGCTCATGCTGATCCTCTCAAGGCCTATGCTGCCACCCTGGGCTATGGTGACATCTGGGCCCAAGTTGCTGCAGATGGTCATGCCCGAGTCCATGGCCCTGAGACAGCTGGAGCCTGTGTTGATGTCTGTTGCCCCTGTTATCACAGAGGCCCATGTGAACCAGAATGAGGGTCGTATTTAGCTGGTCCTTCTCACTTTTCTGTGGAAGGCCACACCCTGCCTCATTAGAGCGCTGACCCCTCCTCTGATGGGAAATACACACACACACACACACACACACACACACACACACACACACACACAAAAACTAGCCTCATTCATCAGCACTGGCTTGGAAGAGGTGGCTCCACCCTTCATCATAGCGGCAGGATCTCCAGGACTCTGAGCAACAGCAGAATATCCAAGAAGAGTTTTGGTGAGAGTCTAGTATTGATGGTATGCCTGAAGCCAGAACCTGACCAACAACACATTACACAATGAACACTTGCCAGTAATGCTGTTTGGACAAAGGGGTCCGTTACACAGCAGCTCCCAATGGCACTGAGGTGAGTGAAGAGTTGACAGAGAAGCAGAAAAGACAGAAGTAAAGTTGGTTTTTGTTTGTTTGTTATTTAATCAATATTATTATTTGTTTTTCATTTTTATTTTAATCTTTTTTTATTTCCGTTTTAGTTTTCCTTTTGGAGGGGACACTATAAGGGGAGAAGACAGATATAGAAGGGCTGAGAGATGAATGGGATTGGGGTGTGCAAGACACAAAATTCTCAGACTCAATTTTAAAATGTTTTCTAAAAGATTTTTAAACACTTCAAAAACAACTTGTAGGCGTTTTAAAGTCATCTTCTCTAGGTTGCCTATGCATTGGTGTATTGTTTGACCTCAGTGTGTTAACAACAACAAAACCATGCTACGAAGTTGGTCAGAAAGTGTGGGGAGTTACAGGGAGCAAATGTTGATGGACAGGATTTATATACATTGTATGAATTATGAAACGTTCAAAGTATCAATGTTTAAAGAACTATCTTTTGATTTAATACTTTGAAGCACCACATTTTATTAATTACTATTTTTATAATTACTCTCATTAACTCAGGATGCTGTGAAAATAGTATTGATGACTACAGAATGCTATGTGAAAATTACAGAGTGTAAATAATAAAGTAATAAGTAACTCCTTTGTATTTGTATAGCACAAGCCAGCAAAGTTCTGATAGAAAGGCTGTATGTATATTTGCATACACTGAGGGTCAAGATGGTTCCTACAGAAAACTTAATATTGTGTTTAAGGCATTGAATAACTTATTGTTTAAACCCAGACATGCAGAGAGCTGGTGGGTGTGATGTAATATTCATTCATTCTGACACAAAATGTGTAATACAGACTTCTGTGAGCAAATCAGAACAAGGGCACATGGTCACCCATAGTTATATTTAATGAGAATCATTTTCAAGACCAAAAAAAAAAAAAAACCTATAGTGCAAAAACAGTGGATGGATGGACGGATGGGTGAGTGGGTTTCTCCTACAGGATGATGGGAAGGAAGAGACCTTCACTCATAATGGAAGTCCCAGGAGTTAGGACCAACGGTCTAAGAGCTTGTCTTTTATAATGGCCACCTCCAAGGGAGTGGATTCCCCCAGAGTCTTCTCTACAACACCATATGAGCCACCTATGTAAAGTGCCAGTAAATCACCACTCTCACATCCAGAAATCAGCTCAGATGGTTTCCCTTCCTCTGGTGTGTGTGTTTGTATGTATGTGTGTGTGTGTGTGTGTGTGTGTGTGTGTGTGTGTGTCTTCCTGGACCCCTTTCTACCTGAGCCGATACCTTTCTCTTTTTGTTTCCTGCTCGTCATCACAGAAGCTGGAAAGAGACAACTCTAGACTTGCCACTCATTAAAGACAGGAGCCTGTCGTGGTTCTCACTTGTTTCTTCCAGCCTTGGAGAAAAGCTAATAGCTATGTTCTCTTGATCAGTGCTTCCAATTAAAACCTATGCGTGCATCATTATCTTCACTTGAGAAAAGAAGAAGTTGTGGTTCTGAGGCATGAAGAGATTTATCCAGAGGGTGAGTCATGGTGGAACTATCTGAGATAGTCTGCGGGCATTTTCCACGGCACCACCCTGCTTCAGAAGAACCTCTCATGAAGAAAGAAGCACTGCCTTAATGTCGCTTACCACACAGCTTGAATTATTACAAAGTAATAAATGTGTGACTGTCACAAGGTCCTCTACCTTGTGCCATTCTTTTGAGTTGTTCCTTGGGTCAATGTGATCCCACGTAGCAATAAGCACAGAAAATCTAAGGGACTTCTGTGCTGCTGGTGCTCCACAATGCCGACCGGCATTATTTAAGATTTCATTCAAAACCTCCTTTAGGGCGACTTCTGTGCACCTGCAGTGCCCGTTCAAGAAGATCAACAAATGGCTGAAGACAGATTTCTCAGCTAGAGTAAAGAATTATTACCTTACCATCAGTCTAATGAAAACAGAGGTGAAATACCAACCCGCACTAGATAAACAGCAGGCTGAGCCATCCATCACGCTCAGCTGCGCTGAGCCCAGCGCCCTAACCAACTCCACCTGACTACTGCGCCTGCGCAGACAAGCTCATCCCATCAGAGTTGGGAATCTTTCCTCACAAGTTTTGTCTAAATAAAGACCCAGACAGGAATCATATAAGCTATTCTTTTTCTCTGGCATGAATTCTTTTTTATTTCAGACAGCAGCATCTTTGCAGGGTTTTGCTCTTTACTCATATTCTCTACTAAACTTTGATTGCCATCCAGAGACCTGTTTCTTCAGAATGGTCCACTCAGCATTTACTAAGGTTACTTTCTCAGGACCCTCTATTTCATAATTAGCACATTCCTTTGCTCAATAAAACCCTTCCCTATTCACTTTGGACCACAGAGTTCAAGGTGCTCAAAACTTATGGCAAAAGATAGCATCACTTGTTGTATCTTTACAATATAATGAGAGGTAGAAAAAGCATCGGTGAGCTCACTTGAAAGAAAGGAAGCTACAGGCTAGGCAAGGTCACTCAAAGTCATAGAAAAAAAGCTAGAACCAAGACCGATTTTCAGCTGTGTGGTCAAACTGCAGACTACCAACTTCTGCCTCTGCTCAGCTTCCTGCCCTGCATCAGAATTTTCAGATATTGTTTCCAGATGCCCTTTTCCTAAAAACCAAATCTCTGATAGCAGCTACACAACTAGATTCCTCAGGGACCTCTCCCCAACTCCTTCACTTCTCTTATTCTCTTGTAGAAGTTGGCACTGACTGTCTCTTGGGCCCTTGACAGTTAGTTCCAGATGCACTTACATTTAGAGACAATGACTCCATGTGGCTACTTCTAACCTCAGCACCCAAGGCAAATACCAGGCTATGTATGGTTCTTAGCTCTAGATCTAAGTTTGTTCTGTTAAAAATACTCAGTGTATCGAATTCTGAGCATTTTCTGTGCCAAGACTCTAGGTTATTTTGCTGGGTGATTATTGCAGGAAAGGTGACATTCCTGTTATTATTAGCAATGCCAGAAGGAGATGCAAAGAGGTGGGGAGGTGGGGAGCTCTTTATACTAATTGAACAGAAAACTCGATGAAGCTAGATTCTGGTTTTGATGATAATAATAGCCAGGTATCACTTCCCCACTCAAGGCAGCAGCCCACAGTTTATGGGTGAAGTCAGAATGTAAGACCCACCAACTTACCCAATAAGACTTGTTTTCCTCTTTCAGTTACCCAAAGTCAACTGTAGTCCAAAATGTTATACAGAAAGTTACAGACATAAGAAGCAACCTATAGGAACTCAATCATGTGTGTGCCCTTATGAATAATGAGATGAAATATTGCTGTTAGTCTTTGCATGCACAGGACAGAAATCATCCCTGTGTACATTACCTATTGGTTAGAGACTTGGTAACTATGTAGACTCCCAGACTGGCTGTCACAGAACCACAGCGCTGTGTTTAATCTCTATTTTACTCCTCATGGCCCCAAAACACACAAGTAAGAGTGATAGCAAAGCTACCATAACAAGAGAAGCCAGGTGATGCCTCATTTAAGTGAAGAAATGAGTGTTCTTGATTTAAGGGAAGAAAAAAATCAGATGTCAAAGTTGCTAAGGTCTAGAGTAAGAATGGAGCTTCCATCCATGAAATTGTGGAAGAAAAGGAAATGTATGTTAATTTTGCCTCTGCCTTTCAAACACCATGCTGCATCCACAGGGAATAGTGTGCATAGGTAAGATGAAACAGGCATGTACAATGGGAAATGTGCATTACAAACAGGAAAAGTATCCTACACAAAAAGTTCAGTCTGATTCTCAGCACCATGCATATCTTGGGCTCAGAAGAATTTTCAATGGGCTGTTCCACACTGGTCAGCCTTTCCCTGTGAGTTCTTATTCTTTCTATGATTTGTATTTAAAAATCACTCATTGTGTATTGGGATTTTTTTATATTGAATATCACCAAGCCACACTTAAATGTTGACCTTTTTGTTTTCTGAGTGTGTTTATTGGAAATTAAAGAATAACTGTGACAGTTTTAAAATGTAAATTTAATGCTTTGAAAATTATTTGCTTGTTCAAACGCACTATTTGCAGTGAGGCTAAAGAGCTACTTTTAATGTTCTCAACTCTGTATTTTTCATCACTGTGTCGTATTGTAAGGAAGTCTAACAGCTCAACCAAGTTCTTATTAATGTTTTGAGATCATCCTCAGCCCCAATACATTCTGAACTTTATTGATTGGATAATAACATTGCCCTATGGTAAGGGCATATGACATTCCAAATAGTCCAAGCATCTACCTACTCCTCAGTGATGGAAGTGGCCCCATTCTTAAGGCATTCAAGACAAACTACAGATTTCTCTATCTCTGGATACTTATTTTGTGTCCTGATACAGTTCACCCAAGGTCACACACTTTTTTTTTTTTTTTTGCTAGAGCCATGTTGCATTCTCAGGGTGTGTATGTTTTGAAAATTAGTTCCTTACTCTAATGAGTATGACTTTAAAGGAAAAAAATGGAGAGTGAGTGAAAAAATTTGTTTGTGAAATAAAAATACAGAGTTAATTTGGCACTGGGACTATAAAGGTGACCTCAGTCTGTTGTTTGAAGCACAAGAAGGATTTGTGTCCCTGGTAATGATGGGCTGTACCCCTGCTTTTTCTGAAACATTTGTTCACAAATGAAAAGGAAACATTTAATCCCCTTCAATTGTGTATTTCTTTAAGGCACTTGAGGTCTATAGGTCAGCCATTTGCCCCTTTCTCTCCTGCCTCTAAGCATGCACACTTGGTAAAGAATAAAGTTTAATCGATCAATACTGGAACTGTGACTAACTGTGTTAGCATCTCATCCACCATGGCTGTTCCATAAAACAGACTGATAACAAGATCTTCGGTTTCTGGAATTTCCTTCCATGGCTGCGAAACCTGGAAGTAATCCAGCCGTCAGGTCAAAGATAAACTTCACCTGTATGGGCTTAGATCCATCAAGCATACAAACTGGAAAGATAAGGTTATACCCTGTGAGGTGCTGAAACATGGGAAATGGAACAGAACCCAAGGGCCATGTTAATTAAAGCAGAGCTCTGCCAAGTAAGGCTTATCAACCAAAGGGACTGTCAACTCCCCAAATGTGCACAGTTCAAGATCAAACTCAGCAAAGCACTGCATACGACTGGAGGACCTGTTTGAAGCTGAACCTAGCCTTGCTGGCATCCACTCAAATGCCTACAGTGGACTTTGATCATAGAGCTGCGCATCACAGGATTTGAGACCAAACTTGAACTCAGCTACCTTGAACTTTGACAAAAGGATAGATTAGAAGAAAGACTTCAATTCACATGGAGTAGATATCACTATTGTGGGTGCTGGCAGTGCCCTGCAATCTGCCTTCAAACTGCAGGTCAGAGCAAGAGCTACCAAAATCTGTCTCAACTGGTATCTTCCAAGATATTTTTCAATCTCTATTTTCTCTTTGAGGAGCTCATGGATACCAGTAGCAATATATAGAATATCATTTATTTCTCTCATGTATTTACATTTTCCAGGTCATGCCATGTGCTATGCCAACTGGAGACTTTTGATAGATGCTGGATAAACATAATAAGGAATTGGTTTTTTGTTTTTCTTCCCCCACCCCCACATCCCGCCCCGTAAGGCAGAGTTCAAACTGGTCTCACTGTCTTAGAGAATGATGTTTTCATGATTGTATATTGCTCCTGTTTTTTGTGTGCCTTGATCTTACATGGCTCCATTCATGGCTCCGTGACTGGCTGGGAGCCAGGTGTTGAAAGAAGACAAGCTGGTGTGTTAGGTGTATGCTCATGAAGTGTGGATGACCTGGGGAGCCATCAGCCATCAGTCCTGCTACATGATTCTCTGGGCCAGATGTTCTATGCAAGAGGAATTTGTGGAGCCCATGTCTATAACCTCTGGAGACTGTAGCTATAGAGTAGCATATTAAGAAAGGATATTTTTATACTTGGACCCCTTTCTGGTCTTTGCAATATTTTCTCAGTGCATAGAATAAGCATTGCTGACTCCCCAAGGAAATTGTTACTTTAGTTGTTAGTTACATCAGTAAAGAAGAATTTACCCATGACAGGTTTCTACCCCAGTAGACCAAATGCAAGCCCAATCTATTAGGTAGGTGTACTTAATCCACTCAACATTTTGAACACTTCAGTTTAGCCTCCTCTACTTTGAATATGCTTAGTTAATTTACAATGACATATGACTGGGTAGAATTCATATCACACAAAGACCATTTTATATATGGCATAATTTACCAACTACTATATTGAAAGTGAAAAACTCTTATTTTCATAAAAGGAAGAAAATCTTAAGTCAAATCACAGGTCTATATGTAACTGTCAAAGGTCAAAATTTCTGAATAATTGCGTCAAAGCTGCAACAATTTTCTATTCTGCCCTCACAATTATTCCCATCTACTTTCCTTTATGAATGTGAATTCTAAGTTAAAATTCCTTTGTGTACGTGTATGTGTGTGCATATGTATGGAGGACAGAGATCAACACCTAACGTCCTTCCTAAGGAGCCATTCATCTTGGTTTTTAAGACAAGGCCTCTCATTGGCCCTTGTACTTACCAAGTAGGCCTAGGGATCCTCTTGTCTCTGACTCCTCAGCACTGGCAATGCAAGTGTGCGCCATCAAACCAATGCCTTTTAATGTGGGTTCTGGGGATCGAACTCATACCCTCATGCTCCTACAGCACTTCACTGGCTGAGTCGTCTTCCCCGGAAAAACAAACAAGCAAGCTCTGTGGTAGCAGAAAGCACCCACTTCCATGTTCTGTCACATCCACACTTGAGTGTCCAGCAGAGACACCATGTGAGGCCATGAACTATCCGTGTCACTAGTGGCACATCTGCATTTTGCATGAGATTGCCTGCCAGGTAGCACTTGGTGTGTTGGATATTGGTATTCAATAAGCTTATGATAACTGCAATTGTTTATTGTTGAACCATTACCACTGGATACATCTTTGAAGTTGCCATTTAAAATAGTCTTTAACGCCTAAAATGACAGCCTAGCCTTACCTGACATTTACGGGTTATACACTAGTAAGTAACAGTCTTCCTACAACTATTCATTACAATGTAGAGTCAGTGCTCTTCCCTCTGGTTTCTGCTGGTTTAGCTCCACTGCTCTGCTGGCTGAGAAAAGACCTCCATTGGCTCATGTGTTCCAGCCCTGGTTCCCTGTTCCAGGAGGGTGTGGAGCTTTTGTAGCAGTAAACATGGCTGCCAGAGGAGAGTCACTGGTGATGGTTATTTAAAGGTTAGAACTCAGTGCTACCAATGACTGCATTTCTCTGTATTTGTTTTGTTGTTTTTATTTTTGTTTTCTGGTCAGCATCACCTGGAAAGCTTTTGCTGTAGTGAGATGACCCACTACTCTGGCTGCCATGCTTTCTTCTCTGTCCTGATGAACCCAAATCAATGAGCCAAAGTAAATCTTTTCTCCATGAAGTCCTTATGTCCTCCAGGTCTCTGTTCCAGGTTAACCACCTTAGCAGGGTTCCCATGACTACCTCATCTAAAGTTCCCCATACATTTGATACTTCCTATTTTTCCCTGCTTTGTTTTCTTCCAAGCATTTATTGCTACAAGTATATACATATTCCATATTTTACATTTAACTCATTTAGTGTTTATTATCATAGCCAGAATTAGAGGTCAGATAGTTTCTGTTTTGGTCCTTGTCACATTGAGGTACATTGAAGGTAGATGATAGGAATTTTTGAATGACAAAGCAATTATTGAATAAAATGAGTGAGAGTCATGCTCTCGTTCAGATGTCCAACATTACCTCTATCTAGGCATCTTCGCCATAAAGACCCCAGCTCAAGCATCCAAAGACCATTATAGACAACCAAAATTCACGATGATGATGATGATGAAGGCCCATCAATTTTACCCAATTGCCATTTAAGTGAGTGGTATTTATGGTGGAGGATATTGTCTATATGAGAAGGAAGAAGGTGCATGGGAGGGCTTTGAACTTTTTGCTTAGTACTGCCTTACAAAATAAAGGAAGAAACCGAACAAATGCACACATAATTTGTGAACAAATCAAAGTGTCATCAAGATAAATGTGCTGAAAATGAAAAGGATAGAGTCCATACTATGAAAAATACAAAGTGCATGGAGAGGGAAGAGACCATAGGCAAACCAAGCTCTGGCTTTTTCCAAAGGACTAGAGAAAATATGACAGGCTGCAGGGTCTATAGTTATAACAGCAGGTCTCCGGGAGCCTAAGCCAGGCCTCTAACATTGCACAGGGCTTGACAGGAGGAAACAGGTTCTCGAAGATCTGCCAAGAAATCGCCAGGAGATTGAGCCTCAAGGAGCCAACAGAGAATTTTTAAGCAAATTGCAAGATCAGAATATCATTTTAACTTAATTTAAAAGAGACAAGACAAAAGGTTAAAAATGGAGCAGATCTCAGTGCATACACATTGTCTGATCTGCCTGAGTGAAAACCAGCCACCGTGGCAAACAAACCTAGGAAGCCCAGAGGAAGGGTTCAAATGAAGCCCTCTTCCTGGAACATTCCAGTTCCAGAACACACGGAGCCCATCTCCAGCTAGGTTCCCATTTATTGGCAATATTGTTTTCATCTAGCCAAACTTCTGCTTCCCTTCTGAAGAACCTTCACAGCTCTTTCTGGTCTTTTGGAGACTTCTTCTGATGTCCTCAAGTGCTAAGAGGCCTGCCACACTCTTCAGCTCTGTATGGTCTACCTCTTCATTCATCTGATACATTGTACCCAAAGCAGAATGTCCTGTCCTTGCTGATAAACCTTTGTACCATCTACCTCCTTTTCACCCACCTAGACAAGAGATGAAAACATTCTTCAAAAATATATGAATTAATTGAGGTACTGATTACACTATTCCCTGATAGTCTGTAATCTTAGAATAATGCTTAGCCACTTGAACTCTATGGGTAAGACCATCTGAGTATAAATATGTCAAGAGGAAATTCGAGAGGAAAAACTAAACAGACATCAAACAGACAAACAAAAAATGCCAACCACATAGGACATCGGATAATTGCCATAGATACATCCAATGTAACCTGAAAACAAGCTTCAGTGAAATCTGGGCACCTGCACAAAAATGACTGCCACCTCCCTACCATCAGTACTGACATACAGAGTTATGGATGCATAACAGCAGCTGTAGTTTAGAGACATGATTTGATTTCTGTCCTCTCCATCTCATTCTCTCTACTATTGAAAATATTATGAACAGGTTCCTTAGCGATTACATCCTGCAGGAATTACTCCAGTGTTTTTTCTTTGGCTGCCCAAACCCACTGAATGAACCAACATAAAACAGTGAATTAGCCCTTAGGTCCAGTTTCAAACTCGAAGTTTATTGCAGAAAACTAACTTTTGAGAGTGAAAGCTGTGTTTCTAAAGCCTTCCAGACAGCAACAATATATGATCTAGGTCAAGCAGTGTGTTAACCATTCCAGGTTCTCATACATAAAAGTTACATCAGGTTCCCTCCACCTCAACCATGGGCCAATTATCCTGTTTGTTTTGGGCGTCAGTCACAGAATGATTGGGGGTGCCAATCACACAGCTCCACTTACAAGGATGTCAGCACTTCTATTCTAGATCCTTGTGTTCAAGATTTTAAAACTTGGCCATAAAAACTAATCACAACATGAATCTTGGCATCTAAAAGCCACTACCAAGAATAATAATAAAAAATAAAACCAAAAAACACCTCTGTATATTATTGGCTGCTATTTGTACATTCTCTAAAGGTCCCAGAATGGATCAGCAAGGATTTCCCCTTATCTTATGAAAATTGAATGCTTCAGAGCTTTTGGGTTAGTTTCTAATCTGACTTGAGGCAAAAGTAAGTATAGGTCTCTCATAACACACAGAAATATTTTTCTTGAGATGGTAATGGGGGAGGTATGCCAAGCTAACATGGACACATCAAGTTTTCCATCAAGAATGTGATTGATTCCAATTGCAAACAATATGCAATCATTGCTTTTGCAGGCTCTTTTCCAGGACAAACCTCCCAAATTTTAGAAAATGTAAAAGTATGAGAACAAAGTGTTAGCTTCTTTCCTTCTGAACCTCCAGCATCAGATACTGTTCTGGCCAGGCTGTGCTTCAGAGAACCATAGATATTATGCTATTGATAGTTACACTCATACATCAAAGAGATATTAATAATAAACTATGTTCTATGAATGAGGAAATCAAGGCTCAGACTAGTAAAACAACTTATAGATGGTCTTAAAAATGAAGCTGGATCCCAAACCAGGCTCAGAGGTAAGAGCTAGATGGATTCTCGGTCCTCACAGAGGTAGTGAGTTCTTTACTGCGGCAGCTCCTCTTAGGTAAAACGAATTATGCACAGTTAGATAGAACCACTGGGACTCCATTTTGTAAGCAAGGGATTTGGGGGGCTAATTCTAGACTGCGCTTAAATGTCGTACATTATTCACCTTTCCCACCATTTTTGTCAATTTCTCTAACCATTTTCAACTCAAAATGGTATGCTGTGGAGATAAGTGATCCTGATGACTAGTAGGTAGACTTAATTCTAAGACTGAAATATTTTGTGCTCAGTGAGGAATCTCATACAGGATTCTCAGACAGGTTCTCTGTCTGAACCTGGCTCAGTGCATCGCCCCAAGTCCAAATGAAGATTTAAATTCATGTAAGTCGAACAAGCAGCTTTTTAAAAATTGCTAATGCTTTGTGGTTGTTTGGAGATTTTTTGTTTTGTTTTGTTTTTGTTTTGTTTTGTTTTTGAGATTGAGTTTCTGTGTGTAGCTTTGGCTGTCCTGGAAGTAGCTCTGTAGAATCATGCTGGCCTTGAACTCACAGAGGTCCTCCAGCCTCTGCCTCCTGAGTGCTGGAATTAAAGACATGCACTAACACCGCCCAGCACAACCGCTCATTGTTAAAGTTCACTTTTCTCACCCCGTCCCGAAACAGTAGTAGAAACCCAGTTTACTAGACTTGCAAATTTTTTTTAATTCACTTTTCCTTCTTATATTTAATAACCTTAATTCAAGGAGACAGAAAAAAATATTCTCAAAGGAAAAACCTTTACCACCTTTTGTTTTTAAAGATGAAATTTGTATATAATGAATTCACTGATTAATAAATATGTAGATCACATTTATAGAAGTTTATAAATGTATAGCCCAGTTTATTTTATCATAAACTCAATATACAAAGACTAAATCAGTTTCTGAATTTGGCATAGCCCCTATTGTAATATCAGCACTGTATAATCAATTATGACTGTAAGTTATAGCGTTCTTATCAGATGAACATTATTTTCTAAGCTTACATAAGATGCTGGAGATTTTTTAGATGAATTTTTTAAAAGTCTAAATTCACATTGATGCCAAAGATGTAGACATAATTATCATAACTGTTCTTGTCTCTTGGGTCAGTAATATAGTTTACAGTCATCATAAAATTTCATTTCTAATTCCTCTCCATTTGCCAGAAGAAAAATATGGATGCTTATTATCCAATTAAAATACTCCTGATGCTTTTAAGGTAGATGTTATGTGGGTTTTGGAGTTTCCCTAAAGATAATTTAGAAAGCAAAGGGCAGCTGGGTGTCTTCAAAGTGGTTTGAAGTGCTCTGAGCCTGCAAGGGTCCTTAGATACTCTCCCCTAAACTGTCATTTTCTTGTGTATTTTGTCTCGTCAACAAGAGGCCACTAAAATATTTTAAAGGTTTGGGAGCATGTGACTAAAGGTAGGATTTTTATTTCACTCAAGATCCACTTGAAATAAATGTATGAATCTACATTTCATCCTCTTGGTTAGATGTAGTGTCCCTTGCCTTGGGAGACATAAGGGGAGTGCCTTTGGCATGGATGCTGTCAAAAGGTGTTCATTAAAGTGTTTTCTCTGGGTGACTCATATTATATGACTGAAGAACAACCCGGCAGGTGCCTACACCCCAAGTACAGCTGACTCTGCCAAGCTTACACTTCCTTGCAGAGAAATTAAATGGGTCAATGTGATTTGTATCCATACAAAGAAAATGCAGAGGCATCACAATTGTACCCCGATTCATTGTGAAAGAATTATAAACAGAATGTAGGCTGACACTCGTTTTGACGTGTTCAACTTCTAGCTCATTATTTGATTATAATCTTATACCAGAACTGTGTTATAATCTCTTGGATTTTCCCTCTCTCTCATTCATCAGAATGTCTTCTGTCTGGTGCTGGTAATCAAACTCACAGGTGGGCAACCTCTCTGTCACTGAGCTGTACATCTTTCCATCTATTCATTAGAAAGCTTTTATTTGTGCACACAGGCATCCAGTTCTTTGAAGAGAAAAATCTCACAAGTTCATAAGCTTGCAAATGTTTACTTAATAATTTCTTGAAAACACTCTTGAAAGTTTCAGTCTGTGAAAACTCCTTTTTTGAGCTCAAGGTTTCAAAGAACCGGTGGTCCTCCAAAGAGTACAAACTGGGGCTTTGCAGTGCAAACTGAGGAATTAATGAGTTTACAGAGAGCTGTGTGTGCTCCGTGAAAACACAGAAAAAAAGCATATCTGCCATTGTTAGAAACAAGTCACATGTATACTAATACACTGGTGTGTGTGTGTGTACATAAGAGGGGGCATTTTCTTTTAAAATTGGCCATCATTTTTACTAGAGACATTTAATGGAAGGTTCCATATCATTTAAGATGATAAAGTAATGGACCACCTTCAACTAAAAATTATCTTTTTTTTTTCTGTTAAAGAACACTGGTTGGTGAGTTGATGAGTTACATGGCTTCACCAACTTTGGCATATTTGGCACCAGTTACTGTCTTATTCTCTGGCGGGAGACACTCACGTCTAAACACCAGTTACTCCCATTCTCAAAAGCCACAAGTTTTGATATATGGTCCCTTATTACGAAAGCTTACCTCTTTACGACTTCATCCAGGTGAGTGTATGGCTCCAGGCTTTTCTTCTAGGCTCTTGGACCTTGGAATGAAGCTCAGATCAGGGATCCTCAGGTGCTGACTTGCAGAGAGTCCCACAGCCTTAGGGAGCACTGTGCTCTGGGATCCTGGAGACTTCAGTCAGCATATAGAGTTACTGAATCTTTAACAGGCAGAACAGAGCTTTAACTGTCAAGGGGACTAGCCAGACAAGGGGCAAACCACTGGACTTCAAAGACAGGAAGTCTCTCCAAATGTTAAATTGTAAGGGCACAAAATAAAATAACTTACATTAAAAAACAACAACAACAACAACAACCAGTGAGCCAGTAACTCAGCATCATGTTTGTTCTAGTTTAATGAACCTTGTTGATGGTATTAACTGGTCCTGTCCGACCCAACTCTCAGTAGACGGCAGCCTTTCTGCCTGACACCTACACTTTCAAGATTTTTTTTTTTAAGTTCACCTGAGTTCATATCAGATTGAAGTTACTATGTAAAAACCCTATCTGAGCACACGGGTATGGTTTGAAGTTACATTTCATCAAGAGACTTAAGAAACTTAATGAAAATGTTTAAAAGTTTCCCTGAACACCAAACTCGGGGAAGGCAGAAACTGCATAGGGCAGTCTTGGGAAATTTAAAAACAGTCCATGGGAGTCCCTACCTCCAGCTTAAATGCATGGGATTCCTTACATGGTTTTCCCCAACTCAAATGCAAAATCTAGGTGGATTTTGACATTTCCTTTGAAACCCTGAGGCTGAGGATGTGGCATTTGAAACTTGCATCAATCACTGCTAAACTCCTGAGAGTTTATTAAATTAATTCACTGAGAATGAAGGGAAGGCTGGGTTGAAGGTGGTGAAGAGCAGAAAAATGACAAATGCTGTTTGCTTATTGCAGGATCTCTGCATCCCCAGCATTTGGAAGAATTGCTGAACAGCTGTAGAAGCAGGAAGGAAATAAATGAGTGAAAGCCAGTTTGACCTCAGAACACACACAAAAAGGTGTTCTTCGGTGTTTACACTTTCAAAAGTGAAAATCTGAAAAAAGATGAGATTAGAAAATTCCTGAGTAACTGGAGACTATCCCAAATTCCTTCCTTTTGTCAAGTTAAGCCTCTTCCAGCAAGGCCAAAGTAAGCTGCGTTCTCATTACAAAGCAAATCAACTTATTTGGGACATGTCACTCTAAACCACAAGGTTCCTAAGGTTGACACCAGGGATGAAATATGAACAGAATCGACTCTCTTGACTTGGAATTTCCTCACTTTTCCTGGTCTTTAAACTCGACTTTTATACATTTGTGCGTAATTGATGGAACCAACACAGAGAATGATCTTTTTCACCAAACACTCAGTTCAGAGTGATTTTGCAGTTAACAAAACTTAAATAGGAACTTTTAATGTGGAAAGTGTAGTTTTTCCTTTGCAAGTTTGAAGCCGATCTGGAAAAGTGATGATCTGGGCATAAGATTTCTGTCAGAAACTGAAGCCGAGTCTGTACTTTAAAATACAATTTACAGTGCTCATTTGCTTTCATAAGCTAATCTGCTTCTTATATGCTTAGCCTTAGTCACCTTAAAAATACATAAATTTGGTATTTGGTTATTGAGTTTTGAAGTTGCAAGGTAAAATAATTTAGAGACTCATAAATAAAGAACACAAGAAAATCCTTCTGTGCAAAGGGATCTTAAAATGATCATGCAAAGAATAACTGATAGACTTCATGATTTAACCTCAGCTATTAGTCATTTTATTCCTTAATATACGGTTTTCAGTATAAAACTTGCACCGTCTTAACATTTCCCTACAGTTTGTCAAGTCTAAATTGATTTCAATAGCAGTTCGGGTGCATAAAAAGTGAGACCAGGATCAATGCCATGTTCTAGAAAGAGAAATGAACGTGGGTTGTTTTTTACTCTAAGGCACATGTTCAGATCCAATTCATGGCTATCAAAAGAAGATTAACACAAAGCACTTACCAGCTTTTTTATGTGTAAAATATAGAATAGAATAAAATTCAGTAGTTTCCCCTAATAGCAGAAACATATAAATATTTGAAACATTTAAGAGAAAAGCCAATAACTAAAATATTCATACTGATTTTAAAGTTAACTTCGGAAAAAATAAGTACTTGACATTTTACTAATCACTTTACTTCAGTAGTACAGTGCTTTTTTTTTTTTTTTTTTTTTTTTTTTACAAATTTCTTGCTTTTCCAAGTTCTGAAAATATAAAAAGGCTAAGAAATTTTTTTAGTTTCCTCACGATGTATTAAAAGATTTCTACAATTTTAACAGATCTAATTACTTGTGTAACCTGATATCAATTACTGCATTTTTAGATAATGAGAAAAATAGTCCCTGAAGGTTTCGCTTTTGGGGGGAAGTGGTATGGTATAGGGAAACCATTTAGTAGAGTATATTCTTATATTTATTTAGAATATTTACATCACCAAGTTTCCTTGCAAAAACATTTGACCTTAAAATTTAATATAGATTATATTCACAAGCTTGGAAGCTCTCCCTCTCTCCATTAGATGTCTTGATTGGATTGTATCAGTCTTCTCTAATTTAAAAAAAAAAAGGACTGATTACAACAATCTAGCTGGAGGGAAATAGTGGTTTTTTAATATTTATGAATTTACATTTTAAATTGAAGAATGGATTAATTCCAATCCAAACTGTGAACATGGAGCAAAATAACACAAACATAAACTTCCAATTTGAGCTTCACAAATGAAAGAAATCAAGTTTACAAATTTTAAATGAAAACTCTCAGTGTGACCCATTGGGAAGAAAAACCCTACGCAATAAAGATCTTGCCTCTGTGCGTCTGCGGGTGTATTTGTCCTATTTTTGAACAGGCAGCAATGACCCAGCACGTTCACAGTTGCTGTTTGCCACCTGCCCCATTCTCAAAGGCAGACACATTGCCTCAAAGAGAAACTGTATTATTTATATCCATTCCCTTAAATTCTGTTTGTACTAGCCCTCAAAACCTTTGCTGGCAAAGGCCAAATCACATTAAGTTGACTTGTTTGCCTTTTTAAAACCTAATGCTCCAACCTATTTAAAATTCAACATCGTATTTCCCAGATGACAGGAAACATTGTCATTTAAAACTAGTTAAACACCTTTCTCATATAGCTAGAAGTGTGTAAAACCAGGGTCAGTCAGGTCCTCTGCAAACTGTTCTGGAGCTGGAGTTAATACGGGTGCTCAGCTCTGCTTATCTAGACAGGCTGGGGATCCTATTTGCCCTTGAACACTCACCTTGCCACTTTCTAAGCTACTGTCCTTGACATCTGGAAAATTATAACTACAAGCGGTCTTCATTCTAGTAACCCCTATAAGTGTCTACCGGAATCCTTAAGAACCCTGTGATCGCTTTAATTTACCACTTCAGGTTTAGTGGGATTTAACTAAAAACACATACTTCCTGGCAAAATGCTTAATTCTTACCAGCAGCCTTAGATCTTGGACATCCCTAATGCTACGAAACACGTCACTGACCACTCATTTCCTATTTCACTAACTTCCAATTAACACAAAAACTCGCTGTCTTTAGAGGCAGTATTGCCATCATTTGGGAGCTGCAGAAACAGGTGACGTGTTGATTACCTGTGGCTAAAAAGCACTGATTTTTCACTGGGCACCATGACCGATATCCTTCTTCGTAGACAATACAGATACATAACTTTTCAAACCTCGCACCCGTCTCTTTACAAACCTGAGCGTGGCGCTGCGGGGAGGGGTGACGTGGGTGAAAGCCATTTCTTTCTTGCAAAACGAGGGCCACCTGCAAAGGCCAGGGCTTTACGCTCCAGCCTTTTCCTGCCCATCAGGGTCCACTCGGAGTAACGTGGAGTGGCAGGTGTACTCTTTCCCAGGCAGAACCACTAAGATAGGATCTGAGGAGACCCTTCTTTCTCCGTGGGCCCGGGTGGTCCATACCTGTCCAGGGTAGAAGGGGGAACCCAGTTCAGCTGCCCTCCAGATCCCGCGCGCCTGGACAAGGACCTGGAGCCAGACAAGTGGTCCAGCACTGCAGGAGGCAGGAAGTAGGGAACCAGGGCGGTGGGTCACTCTGAGCTCCCAGGACAGGTCTAGGCAGGGAGAACATCGCTCTGAAGCTGGCAGATGCCCTTGTCCTCTGCGGGAACGGACTTGACTCCCCCCACCCCGCCGCCGCCAGCTGCTGGTATGCCCTGGTGACTTGCGACAAGCTGGACATCGGTCTCGCAGTTTCTTCGACCTCGCCTTGGGTGGACAGTCACTCCAGGATCTCTGGCCTGCCTTCCCACCCCCATGCTTTCCGAGGTTTAGCGTCGCGGTAGACAGAGCATCTTACTCCCAGGCTCCTGATCCAAGGAGGGGACTGAGCGCTGCCTGCGGCAAAGCTCGACCTACACTTCATTTTCTTCCGATTTAGAGAAAATGTCACAAGTGTGTGTGTTGGGGGTGGGGGGAACCCTCGCACTGTAAATATGATTTGGAGGGGGCGAGGCGAGGAGCGCAAGGCCCCGGGCGGCGTGGGCGCCCTGCCGGAGATTCCCGGTCTCGCAGCGCACCCTAGTGGACACCCTGGCCCGCGCCGCCGCCCCCCGGACGCTGGCTGGGTCTCTCTGCGCGCCTTACAATCTGCAATATATTATTTCTTGCAAAGTATTGACAATGTGCGAGACTCTAGTAACCCCGGAGCTCTTGTCTGTAATCAGCACACTTATTCACAAGGGGTTGGGGTCCGAATTAAATCCCCATGACCCTGATTAGGTTACAGTGTCATTTTCCCCCGGATCCTCTTTTAAACCCACTCCACACTGCTTCACTGTCTATTACATGCTAATTTAATTTTACTGTGGACGATATTTTCAGCATTTGCTGAGGACAGTAAATTTTGTAGTTTATGTTATTTCACTTTTTATGACTTTTTAACACTTAATAAAATTTTATTAGAGCACTTTTGTGTTTACAAGGCCACAAAACTCTTGGCAGGTTGTCAGAAGTCCTTTTTATTATGATCCTACTGATATACTGCGAGTAATGAAATAATCATGTCCAGAAATGTATCAAAGGCCAGAGGGATTATCCCACTTAATAGCTCCACAGATGCGCCCAGAAGAATGCGGACTGCGCGGGACGGGCTGGGAAGCAGCAGGAGGAAGGAGGCCGTCCCCCACTCCTTTCTCTACCGTTTCTGTTGCTTTCCTAAAAGGAATACATTCAGGGTCATGTGACTTTCCGCGGTCTCAATAAAAAAAAAAAAAAAAAAAAGAATTTATTCTATTGCAAAATGTGCTTTTCTTTTTATTCTCCTTGTGTGGGCTTTTAAGGCCCTGCTAGTGGCAGGGCAGCTGGCTTAGCGGATCCCTGTCAGTCAGTCAGTCACTTTCCTCTCTCGTACTAAGTGTACTTTCCTGCAGCCGATGGTGACATTGGTGTTGGGAGTGCAGCTTCTCCAGCTCATCCTGCAGGCTTCCCACAGCCTTCAGGAGGGCACGAGTTCTTTTAAGGTCTGTACCCTCCAGCAAACCACAGACTTTGTTGTTGCTGTCTGGTTTTATTTTGTTTTGCAAAACAGAGGACTCTGCCGTCTGCTCGACAGAGAGCCACAGTGTTGTCTTTACTTAATTTTTTATTTTTTAATCTTCGAGGGGTTAAGACTTGCAATGAGAAGGACTGAGATGTTGCAGCTTTTACTTCCTCTTAAAAGCCAATTTTCTATTTCTTTTGAATAGATACTTGGTTATTTGACATACCAGTGCTAAGTTCAGGCTTGCTACAAAAGAAGGCCATTGTACTTCTTGACCCTGGAAGCAAGGTGGGTGGCTTTGTTTTTTTTTTTTTTTAATTAAATTTTCTGTCTTTAGCTTCATATTTCTCTTTCTCTGTTATTTCCTAAATAGTGTGCCAAAGTGATAAAAGAGATGAGAATTGGACTCATAATGGGGTGATTTTGAAATGGCTGCTGCTTTGCCTGAAACACGTGCTCTCAAATATTTTGGCTTTGAAGGACTTTGGCAATGGTTTTCAAAAGTGTGTGTGTGTGTGGTTTCCAACACATTGAGTTGGGGTTTTGTGTTATGCCATTATTTAACACGACTCCTAGGAAATGTGCACCTTTCCCTGGGTTGCCTCCATCACTCACTGTGTATATAACTCTCCTCTCCAGATGTGCATGAGTCTGCTCCTGAGGACTCTTTGATTTCAGCTTCAAGGGAGCAATTTTAGTTTTTGTGCGGCATCTGTTAACCAGGAATCAAACTTAGTACTTTATCTAGTAGCCTACTGCGTGGTTTTTGATGGTCTAGACTCTAAAAGAAACACAATAAATGATTGTACTTATCCTTAAAAAAAAAAAAAAAAACTGATGTGCTCAAACTATTTCAGCAACCACTTTGCTCTCTTTATAGATGTGTTCAATTTGCAGATGTGTCAGATTTTTTTTTTCTTCTTTGCATGATTTTCCTTGCAGTGGAAGGGCCCAGAAGTGATGTTGCATTCTGAGGAAATAGTCTTTCTCCATTCTGGTTATAGCTGGTGGTTTATGTTCTCTGCCCCTTATTGTTAGAGATGGAGAAAAGGCTTCAGACTGTGTCACTCTGGATTTCATAGGGCTTTAAGTAAGGCGATTGATGCACATGTGTGGGGATTAAGAGGAAACTATTCATTTTCATTCTGTATAACAATTCAGGGAGCTTATGTCCAGCACAATTTAAATAATACTTCAAAGGCTGTAACAGCTTTCAAGTTAAATGTTGGTTTTATTAGATTATGAAGTAAATCTCTTTTGTGGTACATGTATTTTATACATTGGAGTTTTGCAACTCTTATTTCAAAGAGGGGGGATGTGTTGGCTGAAGTAAAATAACAGATGACCCCAGCATGGCCGGGAGGGGTCTTGACAGCATCCACAGAGATGCCTCAGTTCCTTCTGGAGCCTTCAGCACTGAAAGGAAAGAAAGAGAAGAGCTAGATTGTTTAATCTGGAAAACCCATCTTCAGAGAGCTAAGTTAGGGAACCAAGCTAGAAGCACAGAAGGTTCCCCTCATCTGGCCAGATGCAGTCAGAGGGCAAGTGGCTTGTCTCCTGCATTAGCTCCAGAAAGCCTCCAGTGGGACTGTTTCCATTCTGCTGTACATTTTGGGTGTGGTTTTGAATATGCCAGGCTCTCTGTGGTTATTTTCTTTGACTGCAAAGTGGGGCTGATGTGAGTGGCTGTCACTTCATTTTGTTGGAAGGTGAAGAGTTCACTTCCTATACAGAATTAGAAATGACCCAAAATGCACCTGAAAGCAAGTCCTAGGAAGATTGGTCTTCCAGAAACTTCTGCCAGGAGTCAAGCTTCATAGTACCTGGCACAGAGCAAGCTGTTAAATGGGTGTTTAATGCATGGCTGTCAGAAGTTGCTTCCTACATCACCCTGGTGGAGGCAGGTGTGGTCACCAGCAGTACCAGAGGGTGTATGGACCTTACAGTGAACCTAATTCTACTAAGAATGGGAAGAGTATTATTCAGGGTTATCTAGAGAAACAGAATTTACAGAGTATATCAGGAAAGAACCACAACCCCACTGATACTTGTAAGACCCCTGCTGACCATGCTGGATCATGCATTATCATATTTCAGCCAATCTATCCTCTCTTCCTTTGAAATAAAAATTACAAAATTTCCAGTGTATAAAAGATGCACCACACATCCCAGAGCATGCCCCGCTATATCTGTTGCTCAGTACACAGCTTGCCAAATCCTGTGCATGTGTGCGTATGTGTCTGTCTGTGTGTCTGTGTTTTATTAGAATATTAGAATGGTTTACAGGCTGTGGTCCAGCTAATCCAACAATGGCTGTCTACAAAGGAAAGTCCAAGAATCCAGTATTAGTTCAGTCCACAAGGATGGATGCTTTAGCTGCTCTTCAGTATACGTCAGAACCTTGAAGAAGTAAGCTCTAAGCCATTCAATGGGTAAGAAATAGGAGCCTCAGAGAAATCAAATGACTTCCTTAAAGTCAAACAGCTAACAAATGATAAATCTGGGAATTTAATTCAGGTTTGTGGAAATGAAATGCAGTTAGTGGTACTCTGCATTGTCCTGTAATGTGTTTGATGTCCTAGATCCCCAAGTCAATTTGATCATTTAGAAGTGTTAGATAAACTACAATAAAATTGAAATGTTGGAGGCTGAAACCCAGGCCCTCTGTCTCTAAGTCATCTTGAATTTTTGCTAGGGAATAGAGCACTGGGCATAGAGGTAAGATGCTGGCCTACCTCAGGGTCTTGCTCTGCCCCAGAGCCTTGCTTTGGGGTCTAGCCTTAGCTCATTCTACTACTACACATCTCAGATAGCCAAAGAAGTGAGAGGTATGCTTTTCTTCTTTTAAAAAATTAAATTTATTATTTTTCAAGACTACAGTGAAGAGACTTATAATTAAAGTGCAAGAAACCAGATATCATGAAAGTGGGTGGCTGAGAGATTTTTTTTTTCTTTTTTCATTTTAACCTAGGGTTCTTCAGGAACTTTAGAAGTCATTCTGTCAAGATAAGTGGTGGGATTATGACCAGTTCATGGAATAAAAAAATAGCCTGAGACAGGAAGGAAAGCCTCAAAATGTGTGTAAGCTTACTAGTAAGCAAATAGAGTCACATGCTAGGATTTTAACTGAAATTAGTGGCTAGTTTTGCACCCCTGAAATAAAAGTGCATAGACCCCCAAAGAGGAAGCTAAGTAGCCCATGAGTTTTTCCAGGAATTGTTCAACATCCTCTGAATAAAGAATTCATCCAAGAATGAATTTGGTTGGGTAGAAGATGCAATGATGAAAGCCCATAGAGCCAGCATGCTGTATCCTGAACTCTCTGTGAGAAAAGGTGAGGTTGTGGTCCAGGTGCTGTGGTCCACAGTGATCCTCTGCCATGGCCCAAATCATCAGAAGTCATCTTCAACATGTGTGTTGGCAGGGAGGGAGGAATAAAACCTACTTCCAAGAAACATGTCATGTCTACATGAGGACCATGCTAACTGAACAGATCTGACAGCAGCCAACTCTAAGCCCAAACCAGGGAAATAGCAAGCTTTGGTGGCTTGCTCAGAAAGGGGGCTGGGTTGTCACTTTTCTGTCACACTTCAGCTTTTCTATCTCAGTTTTTTCCTGAGAGAGAAAAATAATTAGACTTTCAACTCATAATTATGAGGTTTGGGAAATTAAGAATATGTTTAGAGTTAGTTTTGAATGCTTCATTATGAAATCGCAAAGAAAGTCTATTTTAAAACAATGAGAAACTTCGTTTCTCAATAAATACTAGAAAATTAGAAATGCCACATCAATGCTAAAGTCAGTGTCAGCAAGATAAAATCCACAGGGCTACATACATTAAGGTTGAGGCTGAAAATTTTTAGAAAGAGCAGGAAAGGAGTAGACGGCAATGGATACCTTAAGTCATCACAGCTTTTCAGGATCTTGAGCCACTTTCTTCAAATTGGACTTCTCCTTCATTCTGCTTCAATAAACTAGCCGAGTTAAACTTTATTGCCACAACAAGCTTTGAGTGACAAGTACATCCCTTCGAAATAGGTCTGAGTACTTTTTGATTATTGGATAGAAAGGATGCAAGCTTTTTCCCTTTTATGTGTCTTTCAAATCAACTGTCCTGATGTAAATAACACCTTTTAAAAATATATTGGCTCTTTTTTAGGATAAGATCAAATATTTCTTAAAATGTGAACATCCGTGGCCCATTGCTAAAAGGATGTTGTGGGTGAAATGATACCTCAGCTCTTGTTGAGGCAGATGGCCTGCAGGTTAGACATTATTCCTAAATGTTTCAGCATCAATAAAGTCAATAAGAGAAACCATGCCCAATGAAGTAGCCAGCACAGCCAGCTCTCAGGACAGGAAGCCTGGGAATCCTGTTGCTAGGAGACACTTGTCTTTGCCTGGCAGCAGGAAGATGTCCTTGAGCATGGCTTCCCCTGTTGGCTTTGGACAAGCTGTGAATCAGACTGTCCTTGTCAGTGCCATTTTCTCATCAGGACCAGCTAGTCCACATAGGGGTAATGCTGGGTCCAGATCCCTTGGAAAATCTCTCTCACACACCATGTTTTGCTGATGCAGTCTTCTTAAACCAGTACATATTTTATATGTCTACTTTGTACTATGAGACAATGAAAAGAATAAGCTCCTGTGTGATGTTTATGCCTGTAAGAATGTTATGAAATGAAATCACACTTCATAGTGTATCAAAGAGTGTACAGGGACTTTGGGGGGATTAATTAATGGTAATTAAAAGAGTTTCACAGGAGAAAGACTGAAACTGAAACACTAGCCCCAGAGGAGGATGGTTTCTTCAGGTGAATACTACCCAGAGGTTCTCCTGGAAGGTACCAAATGGCCATGAATTTGATTTCTGCTCAGAGAAATATTCCCCAGCCTAGCATAGTGCATGGTAAAGAGCTCTTATTTGAGGTTCAGGAGCTGGAAGGTACAAGGGAAAAGGTTCTAGGTGGTGCGTGATGATGATATGGGATGCTGCTATTACTCCAGGGAAAAGTCAGGTGAGAAAAGTTGAAGTGAGGTCTGATATTGTGTTATGCCTCCGTGTATCATAAAAGGACACAAAAGGAGGTGGATGGTTCAAGGTCAGCACCAATTACAAACACTCTCTAAAACCAACCAGGAAGTGACTTAAAACAAGGTGGAGCTAATATGAGACCAAGTCTAGAAGAGATCAAAGTCTTACAATCCTCACACAAACCTCTTCCAAATGTTCATCTCCCAAACACGTGTGCTTATTACACATCAGTTATAACTGTCAAACTGCTCAAAATACACTATCTCATTAGATTATCATTATTTGATGAAATACTCAGTATTTCCTATCTGCAGATGAGGAAATGGAAGCCCAGAGAAGTTGATGTTTTACCTGGGTTCTTGCATCACAGACAATAATCCAAGATCTTGTGTCTTCTGCCGCTGTGTCCTTCATTGCTCTGTCCTAAAGTCCCTTCTACTAAAGGAGCTGGAAGAGCAGCAGCCTGCAGTCAGGAAGCAGTGGCAGATGGCTGCAAGATAACCACAGGGCTGGCAATGAGGACCAGAGGGAAAACTGTCCCCTCTCTTTCCTTGATCACTCTGCTCTTTATACAGTACTTGCTTTAATTCCCTCAACTCAGTATTTTTTTGGGGGGCGGGGAGATGCTGGGGGACTGAACTCAAAGTCTTGGGCATGCTAGGTGAGTGCTCTGCCACTGACTAGTACCTGTAATATTCCTTTCGTTTTGAGACAAAGCCTCTCAAGGTCTCATAGATTGTCCTTGAATTCATTTCACACCCCAGGCTAGCCTTGAACTAGAGTTTCTCCCATCTCAGCCTCCTGAGATTCTCGTTTCTCCTTCGTGTCTCACCTCTTAGTGGCAGACAGTCCTGCTTCGCTGCATGTCAGTCAGCCATAGGGTACCGCTAGAGTTTGGAAAGGCAAATACTGTTCTGGTCTGAAGGACTCTGACTGCCCGGGAAGGTCTAAAGAGACAGGGACAAAGAGCAAGACCCATAGCCCACAAAACATTGCTAACATTTGGATAATGTGTGAGGATTATATTTAAACATGAATTAAAAAATCTCCCAGTGGCCTTCTAGATGTAATATCAGAGATACTTTCTTATGTTTCTGGACTCAGGTAAGCCCTGAACACTCTTAGGTCTCAGTTTCCTCAAATATGAAAATGAAATAACAAGAAGGTCTGTTTCATTCGGTATTGAAGACCACTCAGATTTTGACTGCTACTTGTTTGTTTATTATTTGTATGTGTGTGTCCAACACATGCATGTGTGTATGCACTCTCTTGTGCATTGAATCCCAGGGCTGGATTTCTCTCACCTTCCTCTGTTGCTCTCCAACTTCCTTTTTGGAGGCAGAGTCTCCTGTCGAAGCTGGAACTTGTCATTTCTGCTGGATTGATTGACCAATAAAGGAGGCCCTGGGAAATCCTGTGCTCCCCAGTCTCATCCCCCTTACTCCTCATGCCTCTGAGCTGTTACAGATGGTGGGAGCACTACACCTCATTTTTATATGAGTGCTGGGATCCAGACTCTGGTCCTTGTGCCTGTGAAGAAGCACTTTCCTACTGAGTCATCCACCCAGCCCCGACTTGAATATTTAAGGGTTCAGTTCTAGCTACCAGGGCATTTTAATTTAGAGTATTGTGGATATCAGAGACAGATGGCCATGAACTTGGGATCCACCTTTAACCATTTGAACAACATTTCTGGTTTTAATTTGTTACTTAACCTCCCTGATTCAGTTACCTCACCTATTAGGTGGGAACAATGAGACCAATTTAATAAGTTTCCCATAAAAATCAAATAACGAAGTCCTATGGGACACTGAATATAGTGCTAGACATCTTCCCAATTTTCATTGTGAGCACGAACCTCCAGCATTCCCAGAAACAACATTCTCTCAAGTGATCTGTCCTAGACAGTGGCATTAAAGAAAAGTAGCCTGCACTTTTTAGCTGCTGGACTTCCCTGGCTGGAGTGTCTATTTGCCATGCTTCCACTTCATCAACCACTTATTTCCTTCATAGATCTGCCAGCCATGTTTCCTTTCTACCAACACATGTGCGTAGGGCTATTTGACAAATGATACTGAAGATTTTGGGGGGATGTTTGTTGATTGAACATATGAAATAAGCATGACCACATCTACAGCCAGTACCTTCCTAAGAAGATTCTTTGTTTCATGAGTGTTGGAGTGACACAGTATGTATTGTGTATGGGTGGTTCTGTGGGGTTGGAGACTGCTACCCTCTCATGTTACCCATCCTGGAATTTCTCTTGCAAAGCAACCACCTGGACAAAGAAATATATAGCTGACCAGTGTTTTATGAAAAGCATCCAGTTTAGCAAGAGGTTTTTTTGTTTGTTTGTTTGTTTGCTTGCTTGCTTTGTTTTATCGTTTGATTCCTTCCTCCCACCCCCCCACTTCCCTCTGGTCTCACAAGATTGACTCGTTCTTCCAAGCATCCAGTTTTACCTGGCAGCATGTTGGAGACAGGGTCCCTGTTCAGTGTTCCTTTTGTTCCCAAGGCTCTGTCAAACTGTTCTGGAAGGAGCCCAGTCTCCAGGTCCCCTCCAGGGAGCCTTGCTGGTTCTGACAGCCATTCTACTGCGGAACATCAGTTTGCAGCATGGATCTAGAAATAGTATTACCTCAGTGTCAAGTCATTGACTATGTGGTGCACAGGCATAGGAAAAAAAAACTAACAAAGAGAATCAAGCAGCCTACCCAGAGAGAAGACAGTTTGGTCAGTGGGGCATCCCCTCTGGTGCTTTGTACTAGTGACTAGGAACAAGAAGACTTTTTCTAAGGGTAGACTTGGGCATAGAAGCACCTGTTAGTCTTTCAATGGCTCATGGAAGGTATAAATTTTTTTTAAATGCGTCTGAGTTGTAAATGTTCTTTTATAACCAGGATGTTGTCTCCAGTTTCCACCAGGAATACTGGTACCAATCACAATTCTCAACAGATTATCAGGGCCTGGGAAACTTCAATGGCTTCAGAGGTCCTGATCTATAGCTTAAATCACCAAGAAAGCATCCAATCTAAGACTGTGATGAGTTAGTGACCACCATGGAGTTTGTCTTAGGACATCTCTCCCTGGATGATTCAGGCTGTATACCTCTTTGAATGTACTTAGCTCAAGGATCCCATTCTAAGCAGGTGTTGTGCTAGATTACCAGGGCTGAGAAACACTTGTCCCCTCAAGCACCTCCTACCTGTCCATCCATGTTCTCCTCCATCTAGTTTTATATTCGTCCACATGTTCTCTTCCATCTGTTCATCATCCATTCATCCACTCATCCATCACTTCAACACACATCCTACACAGGCGGTACTCTCTGGAAGGTGGCCACAGACACTTGTTTTTTGTTTTGTTTTGTTTTTTGTTGTTGTTACTTTATCTCTAAAACTTAGTCCAGGCCTGGCCTAGGGTAATCACTAGAGCATTGTCTGTTTAGTAAGTGAATGAGCAGTGATCAAATAAATCCCTAATGTGTGTCAGAACAGGTGGCAGTGATATGACTCAATGCACCTCCTGCTTTTTGTTTCCCAGTTCAGAAATATGTTCCAGGATGACTTTGTACTCATTAAAAAACAGAGCAAACAAAAACCACAATAGCAAAGCAGATTTTGAAGCTTCTAATGATGTATGTATGCAGTACCTTTGTATGTATGTATGGGTATTCAGTTGCCTTGTCTCAGGATGCTAGTTACATAGAAGGAATGCTCAGACCCCTTTGGAGGGAAGCGGGACACAAACAGAAAGGCCACTTTGCATCCGGAGCCTCTGATCTCTCTTCCTGAAGTGAATGCCACTTCCAAACACTAATGGGTCTAAGAGACTTTGGGGACACTGATCTTAATGTGCTGCTTCCTACTGGTCTTGTTAGTCACTCAGGCCATCTGTAAGGAGTTATTGTATTTGGCTTTCTGAAGCCATATTTCTTAAGCATGGACATTAATTAGTGCTTGTTAAGATGTTTCCAGTGCCTTGGCTGCAGCCCTCACCCCTGCTGTTTCTTCCTGGTCAGCATATTTTCTGGAAGTGTTGTTTCTAGGAAAGTGCATGGGAGGCTTCTGTTTGGAGACTTGTTACATGTGTCCACATGAAGCAACATCTAAGGAAGAACTGGAGGGACCAGAGCATCCAACCAGCTGTACAGAAGGACCTCCAGCTAACAGCAGCTACTTTGAGAGGCCTCTGGTTGTGATATTTCTTAGGAAAAGCTGAAACCTCAGGATGGGTTTGGAACTGAAACCTGTAGAGCTATATACTGAGGCCCTACACAAGGTTGTCACAAAAAGGAGATGTACTTAAAATATTAAGACTAAACACCTCTCTCAAAAACTTCACTTAGAAGAATATGCCTAAAAGAATATACACTTTAGTCACTCAAAAAGGTGTTGGTTAAAACTGAAAAGAAATAGTTCACAGACACTCAAAAGTTCACCACATCTCACTAACAGATTAAACACACCAAAGATAGTTCTACTTTGACTTCATAAAATTAATTAAAATTTCAAATGGTTTCACACAAGTCACGTGTACTGTGCTTCTTCCAGATTCCTAATGTACTTTATTCTAGACTATCATGATATTTTTGTTATCTTACAAATCACAATGCCGAATACAAAAGGAAAAGCACTTCAAGAATATTTTGCAAAATTGAAGAAATGAAGGAGTATGTGCCTACATAGGTTAAGAAATTACATACACATAGCATTTATCTATCTATATATTTACATATGTATGTTCATCTATTCCCATGTATACATTTATATTTTATTGAGAAAACTTGCCAGCTTGTTTTCTAACATTCACATTGAAAGAAAAATAGCTTCAAGGTGGTTACTGTCTTAATCACAATGAAAACAAAATCCCTTTGTATTTGAATTGTAATATCTTTCTTTAAGATGCCCTTTGATTAAGAAGGGAGGACAATAAAAGTGGTATAGCATTTGGCAAATGATAAAGTCTCCATATTCCACAAGTAAGGGCATTTCTATTGGAACCCTGCTTGCCTCCATAATCTAAACACTTAGGTATATTAAAGGCTTCAGTGATGGATTGATGTTTAGCACTGGGTGTCTAAACATTTCCTGCTGGGCTCTCAACCACTAACAAGCTTTTGTTTGTGAGGAGGAGTTGGGAGGAGGTGATGGAAAGGACTGGGGAGAGAAACCAAGTTGCAACTCTTGGCATCTGGAGTCTTTATCAGTTGCAGCAACTTTTTGGTTCACACTGATGGTTTGTGGTACCGTTGTTGATCTGTCCATCATTTCTTGGATGCACTGCTCAGTTGTAAATGTCTCCAGGCCATCTGTGGTCTTACAGGGTAGTTGCATCCACCCAGCAGACATCTGGCTGTTGGTTATAATTGCATCCCTGCTCCCCAGGTTGTTGTCAGATATTCTTGATCCCCTTTGAACACAGTGCTCTGACGTACCAAGACTTCAGGCTGTTGATGTGAGAGACGGAGTCAGTTCCTGGCTTTGGCGTACTTGGGAAAGATTTATTAAATGAAGAGGGGTCTCCATTCTGCTGGAGGGGTGGCTGTTTTCGTCAGTACTCTGTTTAATAGTACAGCCATTTCCTCAGAAGCTTGTAGAAGTCACCCTTTGAACATGGAGAGAAAGAGTACATTCAAAAATTATTTTCACAGTGTTGCCACGTTTACTGTTTCCTGTTGTCTTTGCCCAAAAGTGTCTGAAACAAAATTAGTGTTGGGGGAAGAACTTGTGAGCCGGGGGATAAAAGGGGCTGGTGCCTTGTTTCCCATCCAGGTTCCTGTGTTCCCTTTGGTTTAAGCACCGTAGACCCCGGACAGGATATGACACCAATTAAAAACATGAAACTTAATTTTTTATCTAAATAATCACAGAATCCTTCTTCTAGTACCTGATTGGGAGCCACTGACATGGCATTTATTTTTCATTTGCGATGTTAAATTTATTGGATTGGCTTTGTTTGAGGTACACAGAGCAACTAGTGCTGGTGCATGGAGAAGCATAGCCAGGTCTCAAATTGTAAAGCTATATAAAAAAGAAAGAATATATTTCACATGGTGGTGTATAGCTCAGGCCAGAAACCTAGGTACACTTGCCTCATGAGTTCCAGATTCATGATTGGAGGCAGATGATACTGTTTTAAGATTTAAATTTTATAACAAATTCATTAATTTCATCTCAAAAATGTAAAACGAGAAAAATGAATGTTAATTTCTTTTTCTTTGCTTTGAATTACGTCTCTCTTGGGCGCTTTAATCACTGAAAATCAACTTTAGATAGTATCACAGAACAATGCATTTATGCATTTAAATTATAATATTGCATGCTTGGATTTAATTCGAATGCCAAGAATGAAAACAAAGACTTTCAGATATAGCCATTTGGGTCAACCTCCGTCTTTTGCCGTTGACACTATGTTTGAGTCTAGCTAATGATTCTGTGAAATAGGTATTAGCATTTTCAGGTCAGCCCCTGGTGGTCTACAGTACACATTACATAACCTGCCCCAGGTTCCAGCAGGTGATTCCTCATCCGCAGACAGACAAGGAAGAAAAGAGTTTTTACTGTAACCTGATCATTACACGCTTGAAAAGAGTGAAAATATTTATAGAAAAAAGTCAAATTAAATTTTGTGGGACACTTTAGTAGGTTTATAGGTTCAAACTTGGTCCTACTACACAATACCAAACTCAAATCACATTGCTTGAAACAACAAAAATAGTCACCACCTGTGACTTCGTTATGGAAAATTAGCACAGACTGCGTTTTCTAGCCAGGACCAGTCTCATTTCCCATGTGCAGTTTGTTGGTGCCTCGCTATATCCTCAAGGGCTGCAGAAAAAAAAACAAATGAGAATTTCCACACTAGAAAGAAGCCATAGCAGTATTTAGAATCACGGAAAATAAGAACAGAGGAAAAGAGAGGGAAGAAGGTTTTCTTTCCCTCCCCCATTTAAAAAAGAAAAATGAGCGGGGGGGGGGCGGTACGCCAACGTGAAAATTGAGTATGGGTTCGCTTTTAATTTTTAGACAATGTTAGAACAAGAACAAAACAAAAAACCTTGCAAAATCTTTAAAATTTCTGAACTCAGATTTGGAAGCGGTGAATGCAGAATTGAGCGAAACCATCAAGGCCAAATTAGTAGGCAGCTCTATTGAAGGTTAGAAGTGGTTCCAGGACCAGCTGTGCTTTTGCGTGGGTTTGGTCCCTCCGCCTGCGTTCATTCCTGACTAGTGTTTGGCCAGTCATTTCCTCCCACAGACACGGGCGAGTCCTTAGGCAGTGAGCACCCACCCACCCACCCACTAACATGGACATGTTCTATACATTTCAGCAAAAACAAAATCCTTTAAGGCGCCTGACAGCATTTTCAAAAGCAGCTTGAGTTTGAGGTTGGAGAATAGAATACTCTCAAACACAGAGCTGCCAGGCACAGTGTGTTTACTGTTTCCTGTGCCGGCATTTTATTGTGTGTGAGCAGACAGAAAATGGTGATGCTGCCTGCTCACATGTAACCGGTTAGCTTCCCATCACAGAACCTGTTTGAACACCAGCAGGAGAGGCAAATTTCTCAGGCCGGGGGACCGCTCAGACAAAGCACACACACAATCCTTCTACTAACTGCTGAGCCGATGTGTGGGCAAAATTTAAAGATGGTAAATATAAGAAAAGCAAAGTTCCTGTGGGAGGAAAAATTAAGTGCAGCATCACTGAAAAATGATGTCTCAGTGAGATATGAAACTCCACAAATGAGTATGTTATTAATAGAACTTCCTGCCTCACAGTTCATAATATACCTTAAGAAAAGGATCTAAGGCAGAGGTAATATAGAGGAAGGGTGTGCCTCACGAGTGAATAAGCCACATTTCCAGATCGAAATCGGTCATTGGTAAGCTAGCGCAGGTGAACTCACTCCAGCTATTTTCGAAGGAGAATCAAGATGCTAATTTAAGACAAAATATCATTGCATTTTGCGTGTCTTGATTAATTTCTTTAAAATACAATTATTAAATAATGTTCCTTTGCTAATGGTATTTGGCTCAGATTAGCTGCTTGCTTAACAGATTCAAAGCTTGGATGGTCTCAGACTCCCTGGAACTGGATCTTGAATTGAAGAGAGAACTTTGGCTGGAAGAAAAATTGACCCACTAGTACTGACACTACTGATTACCACTCTCTTCTGTCTAAAGAAAAACATTTTCTTCCCTATGAGTCTTAGGCTTTTAAGAAACAACAAAAATTAGAGCAGAGTATTTTAATTTTTTTCTTTTGGACTGCAGGTGCCAAACACTAGATTATGAAAATGATAGTGTTGTGTAAAGCGAACTTGCTGCAACACCGTTTATAGCACACACAACAATACTCTTATCTGCTGTTTGGTGTGCAGAGTTGTAAATGGAAAAATGTGTGAGCTATTAAATCTAGTAGCAATAGGAGTCTTGAAGCAAGGTTTATTATACCAATGCCTGAAAAGCCTCAGGTTTTTTATCTCAGTGTGTTAAATTTTGGTGTTTGCAACAGTATTTTACCTCTGGAGCTATTTATCTGGCAGCATCTTTGGAAAAAAAAAAAGAAAAAGAAAAAGAAAAAGAAATTGACAGATGTCCATAAACAAACGGCGCCACCTGGTGGTAGAGAAGAAGTAAGAAATGTTGATTTTGAATTATTGTTTCAAAGACAAACAGTTGGAAAAGAAGTGTGTGTGCGTGTGTGTGTGTGTGTGTGTGTGTGTGTGTGTGTGTGTGTGTGTAAAAAATTGAATTATTCCCAAAATTTGTATTTCAACATTGTTCTAGTTTTTTAGCTAATATCATTTGATAATTTATTTTGTAATCAATCCTTCCAAACTTACATTGTAAATATTTTATTCCCAAGACATGCATCTGAGCAAATACCAAAATATGACCCTAAGACATATTAAGAACAATACGAAGCAAAGTGCCTCCATTTTTAAGCACCTTACTTTCGAGTTGAATGCTGTCCCAGACAAATTTAAACAAAGCATTTGCTGTTTGCTGCAACAGAGTTGTTCTCAAGGCGTCTTAGCGGCTCACCTAGTCAGAAAGCTGTGACAGGAACATGGGACAAGCTCAGTCACTGCAGGGAAGAAATGGCCTCACATCCACGACTAAGAAGCGGGGAAATGTTCATTGGAAAATGTCATCTGTAGCTGAGGCGTTGAAGAATTTACATCTATGTATTGTGACTCTTCCACCTTTTCAAATTCCAAAATTAGGCCAGGGAATTACATATATCAGATGCTATGCAAAATGTAAAATAGGTTTGCCATTTATGGCTCTCTACGTAAGGTGTAGATTAAATCTTCAGCCTCCAATAAAATTGTATTTCTGTAATAAAACTGCTGCACCTTGACTCGTGACTACATTGAATTCCAAATTAAACACCCCATTTACTGTACTGTAACAAGAAAAAGGGTTTGCTACACTGAACAATATTACAGATAGGGAAAATGTCTTACATTTCACTTTACCTCCTACACACAGTTCACAAAAATAGGCCCCTTCCCCACCTTATTAAAAACTACAAAATATAAGGAGAAAGGAAACATGTAAGCTTTGTCTTTCATTGCTAACATTTATATTTCTCTCTAAATTATCTAAATCAGCCTAAGTGGTGAGGCCTAAAAAAAGTTAATCAAGAAGTGTATTTACTGCCAAATGTCCTACCACATTTTCCAGATAACTCAGGCTTCTAAGCAGGAACATCTGGTGTGCTAAAGGCTAGGTACATTTCTTTATGCATTATATATAATGCAGGCACTTTCCCTAAAATGTACAAGCACCATTCACTCTGCCACAAATACTTAAGGCTGTGGAATCCATCGATGTTTCAAATTCTTTTGGTCTAGTTAATCTCACTCAACAATGACTTCGAGGACTACAACCAAATGTTTATTTTTGACAGCCCAATAGGTCAATTTCTTAGGACCATCCTTTAACCTGGTCAGCACTGACTTCTGACATTTGTAGAGTGGTATCATTAGAAAAGAAAACCATATAAGGTAAAAATTGAGAGCCAGGGATACTGAGGCTATGTCCTCTCAACATCTGAAGGGCAGTCATGAGGTCAGGGAAATGAGGGTCTACCCTCCAGTCCTTCTTACTCAAGAAAACCACCCTCTAGTGGACTGAGGTAGAAATGTCCTCTCTAGCTGTCACACATAGGACTTCATTTCATAAATATGGTCAGTCCCTTGCTCCCCTCTCAGGAGATGGCGGGCATTATTAACCTTCAAGCAAGACACAGAGAGAGGTGAATGTTGACCATGAACGGATTTCTAATCGAGTTTAATGGTGTAGTACACAGAAGAAGTTGTGTTAGCAATTTCCATCTTGCTAAAAATGCTAATTGTTATGTTTCATTTGATAGGTGAAGGCAGGAACGGTCACAGATTTAATGGTTCAGGTGGGAAGTTGTTATGTAGAATTCTGAAGTAAATGTGAGGGAGAAGTTGGATTTCTTAGTGTCTGACCGATCAAGAAGGTAATTTAGGGCTTTGGACATGGGGGAATTGAAACTCAATAGAAAGAAACCTTCTGTGGGGAAAGACTTGCATGTGTGTATTGGAAGTAAAGTTTCCTGTCTAACAAGGTGTGTGTCTCCTGAGGGATACAGAGGCCCATAGCATTGTGGCATTGAGCAAAGATGTTCTCAGCACTTGCAGCCTCCCAGGTTCCTTTAATGGCTCATTGTCACTTTAGCCAATAGTGGGGAGACCAACTGGAATTTGGTTATTTGTGGAGAAAGGTTATTTGTTATTTCCTTGGTTGTTCTTTCATTGAAGTATGAAGTCATTTGCTGCAGTCTGGTGAGAAGATGTCCTACTGTCCCTACAGTGCTGCTTCCTATCTTTCAACCTGGGCATGTCGTGAATTTTGGTTGTCTATAATGGTCTTTGGATGCTTGAGCTGGGGTCTTTATGGCGAAGATGCCTAGATAGAGGTAATGTTGGACATCTGAACGATGTCTTCAGTTTACGCTTTGACTTGACTTTGATGACTGAACTATTCAGCTGTGACTCTACCTAAACTTGTTCTAGAAGGTCATAGGTCACCCCTTACTGACTTGGGAAGGATTATGTTGCAGTGCAGATTGCTACTTGGTGGTGAGGCATGAGAAAATTCTTTGCACGATTGTGTTGTATACCTCTAGCCTAAGTTTGGAAAAATACCTAAACACAAATTATCAAAAACCATCCACCAGGGAGACAAGCTCAGGTGGATACAGACTATTTCAACTGCATCATCCCAGGCTTTGTCATCAAATTTTTTAAAAAATAGACTTCTTCTACAAAATGAATCCTGTGTAGAGCAAACATGAACAAATGATTCCCAGTGCTAATAGGAGATATGATATCAGTGACCAGCATTATTTTCCCATCAATAATGATAATTATACTAATTAGTTCAAGCATCACACCTGTGCACAGCTCTCCTTCCTATTTACAGGTGAAGTAGCTGAGACACCAAAGGTTAACTGCTTGCCCAGAGCCATACAGCAACTCAGCAAACATCAGTCTTCAAAACTAATTTGGCTGGACTACTAGCACTCTTGCCTCCTTGGCAATGGAATGCTTATGCCTCTCTTTAAAGAAAGAAAACTGCCCACTGCTTATGTCACAAGAGACCGGTGTTGATGGACAGGGAGCCAAAGGTCACAACATACTTATATTTCTAACACTGTCTCCATTTTATAGGTTAAAGTTACTTTGGTTTTCATAACATTCCATGTAGACCCTCTGACCAGAGCCAAGAGACACCCGTGTCAATCAGGACATGGCAGAGACAGGACATGACTAGGATGTGCTGAGTCTGGAAGGTTAATTTTTGAGATAAGAACTGCCTTTCTTCTTTGTTACAGAAGTGTTTGGGATCTCTCTCTCTCTCTCTCTCTCTCTCTCTCTCTCTCTCTCTCTCTCACACACACACACACACACACACACACACACACACACACACACAACACTTCAGTAAAAACTGCAATTAGGCATTAAGAGTCAGTTTTGTGTGTATGTGTTCAGAGACTAGTATGGAAGAATTATTCTTTGAGGGGAGGAGGAGAAGAAGAAGCCAGCAACAACAAACTTAAAAACAGATGGTTGTGATACAGTCTGATAAGAATGTAAACAGGAAAACATTTCTGTTGACTTCTTTGTTGGGAGTCGGTAGGAATTAGTTATTATCTACAGATGAACTGCAGATTTTCTAAATCTGGTCATGAACAGCCTTGGCAAAGTGAAACTTAATTTCTGACGTGGATGAGGACTTGGTGACTCCCGAGGCTCCCTCCTCACCAACATTCCTCTTGACTGATATAAAGGTCTGAAGCCCTCGGAAAGATTATTTATGCATTCTTTGTTGTTTCTTTTGTCATGATTTGATTTAGAAACATTACACCCCACGGATGAGTCCCTGTATGGGTTGAAAGGGGGTATCTTAGATAATTCCCTTTTCATGTCTTTGTTTTGTTGTTAGTTTGGGGGGCTGTTACTCTGGACACATATACAAAGTATCTCTTTGGAATATGAACTAGTATTTGTATAAGCTCATTACATTTATTTGTCAAATACTTCCTTCCCTGAGGGTTACTTAGGTTCAATAAATAACGTACTGAGTCTTTCCCATTTGCCTAGCTCTGTGCCAGGCTACTACAGCACAGCCCGGAAGCAGACACACTTTGCTGTTACTCAGCACCGTGCTTTAGAAGGAGAGAGTCTGCTCAGGTAGGAGGGAGGAAAATGGACTCCTTGGGAAAGCAACAAGCTTTGCAGAGGAAATATCTGGTATTAAGTATTGGCCTGGCTGCAGACACACACAGGCTTTCTGCAATGACATCATGAAAAACAATGGAAATTTAAGCTTCTTGCCAGCACTTTGGGTCAGATACATTTTCAGCTTTTTGGATAGCAGGGAGATAAAAGGTGGGATCCAGCCATAATCTTGAGGTCTAGAGAGACACCCTTCTTTTCAATATGCATCAA
This sequence comes from Sigmodon hispidus, assembly GCA_004025045.1. Lineage (NCBI taxonomy): Eukaryota > Metazoa > Chordata > Mammalia > Rodentia > Cricetidae > Sigmodon > Sigmodon hispidus. The sequence goes on from PVIH01001324.1 coordinate 197,823, forward strand.
TTATAGAAAGGATTGGTTGTATTCCTTCAGGGTAGCATGCCCTTGGGAAGAGCAATCCCTTCTCTAATGTGCTATTCATCTACTTGCAAAGACTTTTCAATGGACTAACTCAGTGTATGCGGTATATTCCAGAAGCCTCAGCATTTCACAATGGTTAATCACTAAGTTCTTATTTGGCTTTAGACATTGCCCTATATATTTGGGCTAGCAGAACAAATAACGTATTTGAGTTTTCTTTGGAGATCATAAAATCTGGTGGGGAAGGACAACATCAAATGGATAATTACCCAAATTACTCATTGATGAAAATGTGACAAGTGCCATTACAAACAACAAATGCCGCTTTCTCTCCTTAGCTTCTGTTCTTTCTTCCGGCACAGCACCACAATTTTCTTTTGAGAACCTCCTTCCACCACCACACACAACCTTGACGCAGCTGTCACTCTCCAGGTGCTCTGTCCCTTACTGGAGATACAAGCCATGCCACTAAGATGTTTGCCCTGCTCCCCGCCTGTGGAGAGTTTCTCTGTCCCACTAGTTTGACAGTCTGAATGTCTTGGAAGACTGGAGTTGATTTATTCTTGGCCTTCTCCTTCCTTTTACCCAGTATCTTAGTGGCAAATGTCTTAAGTTAAAGAGTTTTGGCTACTTATGTCCAATATCTATACAACTATTATACTTACACCAAGTACTTGTAACACTGCCCCAAATACTATGACTCAAAGAGGAAGTAAATGTGGTAACTTGATGGCTTATTGGAACTCAAGAAATGATGATCCATTTAACGGAGATGCTTGGAATATTCTATTTTGAATACCATAAGTTTGATGATCAAGTATTTCCTCTTGTGTCTTTGGTGAGTAACATTTCCATATTAATAATATCAGAAGCCATACTGCTTACAAAACAGAATCCGACTGTTACAAACTCTGATGGTGTCAAAGAAAAGCTACACCCTGACAAAATTCCAGAGGTAATAGCTAATGCATGTTAATATTCCATGAGTATGAAGGTCAGTAACTAGTTCTTAAAGCTAATGGATCCTGAAATAGAGGTGTAATTAAATCATGTAGAGTTATACTGTTATCTAGCTAAAGAAATGGAAAAAAAAATCAACAATTGACACAGAGAAAAGTCTATAGTTACTTGATTTGTTGAAAGATCAAGAAACAAATATTCATGATGTCTATGTGTGTATTTATATGTATGTGTCTGTGTACAACCATGTGTATGCACATATGTATGTGTCTGTGTACGAATGTGTGTATGTGTGTGTGTATCTGTGTAGTGTTAGAATGTAACTAGAAATCATTAAAAGAAATAACATAGGACTTTTTAAACAGTGGCTTCCTATATATAGATGAAGTCAATGGTAGCAGACTATCATCTAGCTAGACATGGTAATTGGACATAAAGCTGGCTGGTGAAAATCTTGAATTCTAGAAGTCTAGAAGTTTCTAACCTGGTGTTAGCCTTAGGAATATAGTGTTACCCTCTTGCTAACACAGTGTCATTTGTAGCCAGGAACTAACCTTTCATAGATTTTATCATGGACCAAGTTCTTATTTGAATATAACACATTGGGTCTATAACTGAAAGTTTGTGTGTGATAATTAATCTATAGGAAGAGGAAAATGACACAAGGATTGGAGACAGGGTTCACAAGGAAACAAGCCGAAGTTGTTCATTCTGAGGGGAAAATGGATATCAGAAGTTAAAATCAAAACCCTTTGAGCAGTGAGGCAGAGCCTTGGAACTGTCGTCAGGTTCCCCTTCTCCTCAGACAGATAAGAGATGATGGGTTACAAATGCAGCAGTGAAGTCTTTTTAAGACCAGGCAGACTGTATGATTTTGTGGTGTGTAAGTTGGAAATAGTAAATGTATATCTTAAAAACTTTTGGAGAACATAGGAAATAAAATCTAACTTCTCATTTTCAAAATAAATGTTTGTGTCAGTCTTAAGGCATTCTTAGAAACATAGTAAGAACACTATCTAGTTAGAAGTCTTGGATTTACATGTGGAGGAACATTAATGATTAAGTAGCTGGAATAGTGACACCTTGGCTGTGGTTCCCAGGTAATATCTCATTAGAGGCAAAAGAAATCAATATCCACATTTTTTCCTCTGAAGTACTGTGCTAACTACAGTTTCCCTAAAAATATATATGCGCACACATATTACTTTATATATCATGCTTTAAAAGAAATTCACATATTATGCGACAATTATAAAGCTCCTACTTTGTACCCATATTAAATAGTTATTATTTATTTCCCTAATAAAAAGAACATGCTTTTAATGACAACAAGCTTCTGAAATACAGAACGTATGGAAGCTATAATCTTTTTCTCACTGTACAGTCAGCAAGAAAACAAAACATTGCCTTGTGTCCAGACTGCAGCAGAGGTGGTCCACGCCCGTCACTGCCTGGTTTCTTTCTGGCATGAATCTGCCCTGCCAGGCACATCTTTCCAAGAACAGTCAGCTGCATCTGTACCCCTCACTGCAGTTTGAGTTGCTGTTCCCCATCTCTGACACGTAGGTATGGAAGTAATGATGAGACATGCAGTAACGGGATAGTGACCTACATGACCAGTATCTGACTCACGTCTTCTTGGTAGCAGCTTTTGTGGTCTGCATCTAGGAAGCTATGGCCCTGGGACCTTCTAGTTAAATGACTAAAGTTATCATCAGGGTGTTGCTTCAGATCCTCTGTTAAATACCTCTGTCAGTTGACCTTAGACTTTGGTTACCAAGGCAATCAGGAAGGAAGTGTGTGTGTGTGTGTGTGTGTGTGTGTGTGTGTGTGTGTGTGTGTGTGTGTGATGATTTGGTAATCTAATCAACAGTGGCTGCTCCAACAGGGGTTCAGAGCTAAGAGAAATAGAAGCCATGGTGGATGGATGTATCTTATTGGCCAGCTCTTTCTATGTATGCACAGACTCAGTTAGGCCTTTGCTTTATTCATAGCAATGAAATTCTCACTCTGCCCATCACCCTAACTTACTCTTTTCAAAGCAGGATGACATTCTGGTTTGTCTTGACTTTCCCTGGAAAAGATTCTTTGCCCACGCTAACCTCTCCTATTGAAAAAACAGCTGCAAGGACTTTGGAGGAGATACTGTCCTCCTTTGTCCAGCTGTTAATCCAATGGGTTTGAATAATTAACTCCTTCCTAACCACAAATTTTTGCTGGCTGTGGAGGTTGGACCTGAATCTGCCCTGAACACACATTCAGGGGTCACACAATTCCTCCCTGACTGTGCATACTGAATTGGACAGTGTTCAGAGCTACCGAGAAGCATTTCAGAGGACTTACGCTTTGAGATTTGGATCTTCAGATGAAGAATACCCAAGTATCACAGAGACTAGAAGTATTGCCTAAGACCATGGAGCTGCTTACTTTAAGAGCTAAGACTTCAGTCTAGGGCCTTTATTTCCTGCAATAACACTGGGTTCCTTCCAGAAAGAACAGTTACGGAAGCCAGCAGCAGCTGCATGCTCTCAGCAGCCCCCCCCCACCTCTTTCTGTTCTACATACACATCGCCAGGGCACAGATGTGTTCTCGGGTTCCCACGAAGTGCTATTTTAGAACTTACCAAAAATCACTTTTCTGAGTATATTCTCTGTAACTGAGCATGACTATTTTCCAAGTAGATATTTAGCATTGAGGTTGATACTGTAAAAACAGGTATTTTTGTGTTTGTTTAAAAAAGGCGATGTACCTGGACAAAAGGTTACTTTTTGTTTCCAAACTCCTGAAAAGCAAATGATTCTTGACTTTTTAGTATATGCTTCAAAAAATAGCCCCAACACTCTTTAAGAACTTCAAAAATATACTTGAGGACTAGCAGTCCGGTGGTAGGATGTTTTTCTACTCTGGTTTGAACTACAGTCTATAAGAAGAACCCAAAACAAAACCCCTAATGACTTTAAAATTCTGCATTTGCATTTTCTAAAGAGCTACGATTTGAGTTTTTTAATTTTGAGTGGTTTGTAGCAAAGTCTTTCTAAAGTGGGATCTGTCTCATGCTGTTTAATGGGACAGGCCTGGTCTCCCTTGGCAAGACATGAGAGCATCGAACATCTGAGTACATAGTGACAGTGACATTCTCAGGACCCCAGGCAGCATTTATTTCACTTAGCTTTTGTTACTGTCATAGCACAGCTTTGTCGCAATCTTACACTCCTCCTGCTTCAGCATCCTGAGTACTGGGATTACAGATGTGCAACCACATCGAGCTTGTGAGTTCCTTTGTTGGAAATGGGTGATAAAATATCCTAAAAGAACAACAGGAACTGATGTAGAGAAGGCTGAATCACCACTAATGAATTAAGAAATTGGCTGATGGAAATACACCAAGTGCCCTTTCCCATTTATTTTTTTTTCTACCCCTGGCATCTCCTTATCTCCTAAGTAACTTTCTCTTGTGCTGGGCTTCGTCTCCCATTTGACTCATTTAACTGGTGGGAACAATACAACACAGATATTCTTGAGGCTTTGGGGATGGGGGACAAAAAAAGAATGTGGGAATGACTAATAAGCTTGCTAAAGGCACCTAAAGATGCACATCTTGTCCAGCTGTATTCTGCCAGGGCTTTTGATGGCTTGGTTCACACGGGTAGTGTTTCTCACACTCGTGTATTTCAGAATGGCTTCAAACTTGCTAAGTCGCTGAGGATGACGTTGAGCTTCTAATTCTCCCTTCCCTATCTTCTAAGCTGTGATTTAGAGATGTTTGCTGTCATTCCTAGTTTATTCAGGCCAGGATGGACCCTAGGACATCATGCCTGTTGGGCAAGCAGTCTCCTAACTGAGCTGTATCCCCAGTGCATGTAGAATTGGCATACACGATAAAATTAGCAGGATCTTAAGTAGGTTCTAGTCTTCCTTTCTTAGAATTGTTAAGCTTTCTTCTATCACCCCTGATGTCCCTGACACTGTGTGGGGGGCATGACTGTAGTATACCTTCTCTTTGACTAGTATAAGAGAAGGGACAGACACAGAAGGCCAAGATTACTCTCTTGTCATGCTTTTAAATGTGGTAATGACACAGAAAAACCACTCATTCTAGTCATTTCTACAATTTACAAAAGCTCCATTTATAGCACTTTGAAAACATATATTTTTCACATTATAAACTGAGAAAACAGGAAAGAATATCTCTACATATACACATATTGAATACACATATGGAAAAATACATATGTGCACTGGGAAGTATACAAACACATGAAGGAAAATCATAGATGTGCATTTGAGACTCCAGAGAGAATTAACTTATTCTATAGAAATAAAATGATGAGGTAGACACAGGGAAAAAAATCAAGAATCTGCCAGGGAGTGGGGAGAGACATTCTGGAAGAGTCTCAGAAGTTAAAAAGAGACTTTGGAGAGCTGTCATAGAGCAGGCTTTGGGGAGATAAGGTGAGGAGTTGGTTTCACATTATTCCATGCATCATCTTGCCTCTGCCCCACATTTTGCCTGACTTCCCCGTTCTAGATTGGGCTTTCAGTTGAACTGTTTCCATTTAGACTGTAGATGTTTTCATTGACATGACTATAAGGTCCCCCCTGACCACATCTGTAACCCAAAGCTGAATGTTGTCCCTGGCACTCTGCCTCTGCTAGGCTGTTGCGGCAGGGGGAACGCTGCGGGCAGAATTAAACTAAAGAAAAGCAAGAACATTTTAGCTGCTCTGTCTAATTTTGAAAAATCAAACAGTCTCTCTGGACCTTCCTTTCTGTGCCTGTAAACCAGAACCCTTGAAATACTGCAATTCTGAGCCTCTGGGCATCGAGCCTATCAACTACTTCACCTGTGGCACAAATGACATTTTTGGAGCAGTAGTGAATGTTGAGTTTGTTAGAAACTGTTTGCACAAAAAACTGATACATGAAGTAGGACTGCCTGCCAGCTCAGACAATGTACTTTGTCACTTCCACAGACCTGATTAGTGCAACAGAGACCTAATGTGCTCTTCTAGCTTTACCATGGCACCAGATCAACTCTGAACCTTACCCAGATAGTGTCAGTAGCAAGGCTGCTGGGCTGTAGGCCGACCAAAGGGAACCAGGAACACTTCTGTTTCCTTCTCTTTGGGATGGAAAATTCCATCCCAGAAAGTAAGGCTATCCCAATCTTGGGGCTCCACCTTCAGCATGGAAATGTTAACTTCTCTGGTTACCCTCATTTGTGGGACTAAGAGTATGTCAAGAATGTTCCTCCCTGTGTTTTGAATTGCCCTAATAAATTCACCCACAGGGACAGAAAATGGAGTATTTTGGTTCCTGTGATCATTATAGCTCATTGTACTTTTTTTTTTAAGAATTGAATTAGAAAGTATTAACATTGAGGGCTGGAGAGATGGCTCAGAGGTTAAGAGCACTGACTGATCTTCCAGAGGTCCTGAGTTCAATTCCTAGCAACCACATGGTGGCTCACAACCATCTATGATGACATCTGGTACCCTCTTCTGTATACTGTATACATAATAAAGAAATCTTTGAAAAAAAGAAAGAAAGTATTAACATTGAAAGAGATTTAATAGGCTAGAAATAATATGGAAGGAGTTACATGGAGGGGAGACAGCTAATTGGGCCAAAAAGCCACATTCTATGACTCCCAGAGATTTTTCTAGGACATGGAATTCCAGATTGGAGGTTAGTGATGTTGATATGGCTAACATGCCAGCATACAGTTAGTGCAAATGTCAACAGTGAATTTATTTGTGTAATCAAGATGACCTTTTGTAATTCATGTTTAATAAAAAATGAATAGCTTATTAAAGATGGGTTTGCACTGAGAACAGTGTTTACTGTGAAATGAGCGAATAGTGCAAGTCAGAAGCCAAAAGGATAGGAGCCCGGCTGAGCATAGGAAGAAGTTGTCACTGTGGAAATTCCTGCTTGTTCATTGGGTGACAAGTGCCGCATGTTTCTAGTTAGACTAGCACTGTTAACAGGGGGAATGTCAACATTTCAGAAATCAAGTGTTATACACAGACCTTCTTAGGATGTACTATAGACAACTGATCACATACATTTCCTTCTTAAAGAGCATTTAAAATGGGCTATGACAGATACCGAAGGCAGTATATTTGCTCTCCACATTAACTTTGTCTAATTTTTAAAAATTACAATGAGTTGTAATGGTCTCAGGAGTCAAAATATGACTCTTTCTGCCTTCTTAAAGATGGAGATACCCAGCAAAGTAATCATGGAGAGGGCTCCTTGATGTACTCTGAGCCACAGTGGGGGACCGGAAAGCTTTAGCCCATCCGCCATCTTGTTCACTATTATGTGGGTTTAGATCTCTATGTGGGTTTAGGTCTCTTAAACCTCAAACTAAAGCTCTGAAAGAAGCACAAACACAAATACCCTCAATCAAAAAGGGAGTTTAATTATGCTCCAGTAAGTAAATGAGCAGCATGAATGGGCTTTTTTGTAAATGAGGAGATCATAAGAGTGGTTATGAAACTGAAAGGACTGATAACTGAGTTTGACGGGTGCATGATATAAAATCACCAAATAATAAATAAAAATATTATGCAAAAAAACCAAAAAGGGGCTGCTTAGCTAGCTATCTTAAGAAAAATATAGTTAAGAAAACCATTACAGACAATTATTTTCTTTAAAATAAGTTTATTATTTGCATTGGGAGGAATGCCTAGAATATTAGGCATCCAACTTATTGCCATTTAAAGTTATATTAACAAAAGTAAAATGTCCAGTAACAAAAGAAAGTTGATCGGTGATCTACATTTTCTATGAATCATAGAAGGGCACAGCGTAAGTTAAAAATATATAAGCCAAAAACCCCAGGTTACTGAATGAGAAAAACAAAATAAACTTCCATATATTTTGAGAACCATTGCCTGGTCTGAACTATTTATAATACTTTAGAGTGCACTAGCATTTTTTTGGTAATATAAAAAGTAATAGAATTTTAGTAATATGAGGTCCCACTAGAGATATTTGCTATTAAATTGTTGCTGAGTGTGCTGGGGTTTGGGGGAGAATTATCGAATTTGCAGATTAGCAAAGCTGGTTCTGGCAATGTTTTAAAATTGAATCAGTGATGCTTTAAAACGGGGTATATTTTAAAGATTCACAAAAAGAATTTAAGAATAGATGAAAAGATGGGCTTGTTATCTCTAAGCAATATATGTTAATTAGTATTTTTATGCAAAATGGCTTCTTGTTTTTCCACAGGTTTAAGCATAGCCAAGAAAGGGGGTGAAGGGGAGGCAGAGCTCAGATTCTAATTAACATTGAGAAATGACATTAACCATATATGTCTTTCTTTATTGTTTGTTTTTTTGAGGTGTTCCAGGAGTCTAGTATGTAACTCAGGTACATATAGCTTATTATTATTATTTTTTTATGTAGCCTTAAACACATGGCAATCCTCCTGTCCCTGACTCCTGAATGCTGAGAGGACTGGCATGAATTGGCATGGCTGCCATTAATTTCAAACAAATATTTTCCTATTTTATTTTGTTGTTTTGCTTTAGTCCTGTGTATCCCCAACATACACAAATACACCTCCTTCTTTTTCAATTATTAGCAGGGCTACAAACACAGGTTGGCTCAATTATGTGGTATTAGTCTTTTGCCTGTGCTTCTAGCTCGGAATGGAATGGGCATCTTTCAGTTTTACCCTGTAAATTACCAGTTTGAATTCTCTCCTGAACACTGTAATCACTGGGGAAATGCTGAAGAAAGAGACATGGGACATGCAACCTCTTCGATCTCTGGAAGAGAACTGCTGCGTGTGTCCTCGTAGACCTGTGTTCAATAAAAAGTGAAACTGAGAACATAGACTACTTGATGAGGGCATGATGATGCTCTCCTAGCTGTGCTTGCCTGCCAGTCTAAAACAGAAGAGGTCAGTGATAAGGCAAGGGCACACTTTTGATGGCTGGCATACAATGCTTCTAACCGTTTTATTGTCCCATCTACACTAGGGTTATCAGTGATAAGAGAAATAAGTGCTTTCTGGAAGTTGAAGGGGACACAAGTTAGAAGGTCTTCAGGAAGAGTGTTTGGTGGTTAGTTTATTTTGAAACTATTGTTTAACCCTAATTAGTTATTATGCCATATATAAGGTAGTTAGCCTATATGATATGATTATTCAAAGGGAGCCTGTAATTAATTATCATGAAATATCTGTACAAGAAAACAAGTTCTTTATAAATTGGACTAATTTGCATAGCAGTAATAATTATATTTATACTTATTAGTGGTGGAGCTCTCGTTAACGATTCACATTAATTGTTGTTAGAGGGTAATCTTAGATTTGAAAGCCTTTCTGAAAGGTTCTCCAGTCTTGCTTCTTGCCTTCAGAAATGATGAGGCTAAAACTCCATCTCCTCCAGGATGCTTCCTTCTTCCCTGCATCCTGGGGATTTCTTCATTTTGAATTCTGGGTAGAATCCATGCAGAATATTTGCCATTTAGGCTTGGTTTCTCTTGGGTTCAGTTTTATGTGTTTTCTGGCCTCCTGAACCAGAGTGTTAGAGCTGTAAAGACTTGCCCCATTCCATCCTCAGCCTCAGGCAGAGGTCTTTCATACAAGATGCTCAATATGTATGGAGGAAGAAGAGGTAAGGTTGACTTGAAAACCCTTTAGGTTTAAATCAGGTGAACAACATAGTATCTAATGCCATATTAAATCATATATCATATATATTATAATACATACTATTTTTATTTTAAAAGGGGTGAAGTATATATAAGTCCTAATAATCTCTCCATATTTGGCAGACAGTCTGAACTGAAAGATGTTAAAGGTGTTCAGAGCTTAGAGATCACCTAGCTCAGCCTTCACATTCCTGAAAATAAAATGACCAAGGCATAAAGTCATATTTTTTATCCATGTATATCCTTGTTCAAGTTCCCTTCCCCCTCCCACCTCTTCCAGTGGAAGGATCATTTTTAAGCATTCTCAGTCATGTAGTTAAGCAAGTTTGTGATTAAAGTCTCTCTGGCATTAAATAATTTCTCCACTCAGCAAAAGATCCCATGGAGCTTGCTGATCACCCATGTCTTGTATTGGATTAGGGCTGTAAGTATTCAAAAGTCAGTTTCACAATTTCTTCAGTTTCACAGTATTCCTGTAGATCCAAGGAAGCTTCAATTCAGCTGACCTGGGTTGCCAGTCACTGCTGGCAGTGTTTGGTGAAGGACAATGCAGAGGGTTTTTTTTTTTTTTATGACAGATATTATCTCTTTTCTAAGTTTTGTTCAAGTTATTTGAAGTGAAGGAAAAGCACCACCCTGACAAACTTAAAAAAAAAAAAAAAGATGAAAAGATCTTAGCACGAATAATAGCAAAAAGCACATGACAATCTGCAGCTTTTGAACTTCAGAGAGCTGGGATGCCAGAGTGATTTTCTTTAACCACTTCAGTTCACATGTGCATGCGATCAGAGAAGACTGTGTGATCTCGAACACTCCTGGGTCCCATGGGAAGTCTCTATTTCTCAACTATCTAGGCAGGCTCTCTGTGTAGAAATTAGCATTGTACCATGAGCCAGCACTTACACTGAGCAGTTACCCTGTCAACTCTCCAAATCCAGTGCCTTGAAATCCAGTTTGGGTTTAAGGACCAAGAAGAGGATCCAATGAATCATTCAGTATTGAAAATGTAGTTATAGGTGCAACCAACCTGTAGCAATCAGAGTAGGAATGAGTCAGAAACAGGCCGTGAAAAGTTCTCCTGTGACCAGCACCACCCAGGAGGAGTCCCACACCAGCAGAGCAGATATGGGTGTTTGGGAAGCTTGGTGTAGGTGGCCAGAGAGTGAGAGGAACTCCTTGGGATCTGTAGTTGCTGGTCTCACTCTCTGTCTCAAGGACAAGTCCTGAGGCATTGGTTACCTTACCTCAGAATTTGCAGTGAAGTTCCCTCAAAAGATTTTGAGACTAAGTAATTTACCATCTGTCCAGTGAAGACAGCCGGCACGCCTAGTTTTCTCTTCTTTATTTCATACAAGAAAGGCAGTTTCATGCAGTGATATGAGAAGACTATAATCTAAGAGCAAAACCTTTCAAATAGAATGCATTTAATTTTAGGAAAGAGACTTCATTGTCTCTGTTAGAAACAAACAAACAAACAAACAAACAAACAAACAAACAAAAGTCCTTCTTTGTCTGGACTTAAGAAAGTGTTTGCTAGAAGTGCCTTCGGATTGTGACTGCAGAAAGAGTAACATCACTAAACTCTCTCCATGAAAGTCCCAAGCAAAATCTGGCTCCCAACCCAGGCCTCTGAGTGTATTAGAATCCATGTGTAATGTTCTGACTGAATGATGCTTCACCCTGGCCAAAGCCTCACTCAGCAGTGTGTGTGGATGCTGCTGGTACCATCACTGATCTATCTGTTTGCTAACTAACTAGCCAGGCTATGTGCAAGAGAAATAAAATAACATAAATTTACTTTCCTTAAAGAGCTCCAAACTCATGCTAGATAATTTATTATTTAAAAGAAAGCAACAACAAAATCTGAGCCACCAGGACTTACATAGATGTCTGTAGACCTTGAATAGAGATTCTGACTTTCTTACTCACTCCATCATTCAGCCCCTCCCCTCTTTTTACTACGCTAAGAAAAGATTCACAAAACAATTTGACTAAATAAAACTCTGACAACAAAACTCAGCAAAATTGAAAATTATTTGAGTATCAAACCCCTAAACAGTGTGTTCTGCCCATGGATTGCTTACTTGGTCAGTGTGGTTTACCACAATAGCTACTCAGCTCTTTCTTTCTTCCTTCAAACACCCCAAATATTAACATCAACAACAATAAATAAGACAAAAAAGATAAAAAATCTTAGAAATATATTATCCTATTTTCTGCCACAATAAAATTAAATGAATGTTTACTAAGTGTGTATGGGTGGATGTAAACATATATTTACATAGTATATATCTATTCTCTGATTGCTTGTTGTGACTTTTGTGCAGCTGACAAGGCAAACAAATTATAGGCCATTTGTTTTGAATAGAATGGTAAGCACTTAAAGCCATACTCAGTTCAATCCAATTTTTTGCAAATTTAAAACAGAAAGACTTTGCTTCTATTTCCTCTAGGTCCCATTTAAAGGCATACTGCTCACTGGAGAGGTTAAACAATCACAAACTAAACTCTAAGGCATCTTTAGGTAACTGATGCTATCAATATTTGACATGTTGCCACTACAGTGATGAAGACTAAATATTTGACTAATGAAAAGCTAAATATATAAATTTAGTTATTGCATTAAATTAATGATGTCATTCTCTATTTATGTGTTTCTTATAATTTATAAATTGATTTCACATTTTGCTTTACAATAACATTTTGAAAAAATTAACTTAATATATTGAATTCTGCTTTAAAGCTTAGAGAATTACTATGTCCTTGGTCTACAGTGAAAACTATAAAACAAATATGCTAGAAAGTGTAAATAATTAGTAAAACAGAAACATAAGTTGCATACAAAAATCTTAATGACATAAAGACAAGCTAAGGATATAAGCAATGTTTAATATATGCTGGTATTATTTTTATATAATCAGAGCGGAGTAAACTCTTAAACCATAATTCTACCTCCAATTAATGTTTGTTGGCTTGTGTGTGTGTGTGTGTGTGTGTGTGTGTGTGTGTGTGTGTGTTTGTGTGAGAAACAGAGAGACATGTATATTGTAGCTTTTCTGTTATTTCACAAACATGGCCTGACCATCTGGAGAGTTACAAATGTTTCCATCAGAGCATCAGTGCTCAGCATGATGTCAGCTACTCACCCAGCTGGACAGTACATTTCTCTTCCCTCATGGGAACCATGGATTTAGATCAACAGAGTAAAAGTAGTGATAAGTGATCCTCCCAGGTAACCACCCAACGGACACCAAACTGGCCCTTTCTGACTGTGCTCCTTCCTTAGCAAAAGCTGAGGATGACAGAAAGGCTTTCTTGAGGAATAATGGCCAAACATCATAACTCACACCAAGCTCCCAGATGGCCCAGCTCGCAGTTTTGTTCAGTAGTTCAGACAGCATCAACTGCTGTGAGTTCTGAGACATCTATGGGGGAAAAAAAGTATTTCAGCCACCCTAGGGAATAGTTGTGTGAGGGCTGATGCATGTTATGCTTGCAGTGAGTAAATGGCCAAATCCAACCTTCTATTAAGATTATTTTGGTTTTTTGTTTGTTTGTTTGTTTGTTTTGGGGTTTTTTGGAGGGGTAGATTGTTTCATTTCTTAAACATTTTTGTAGTAAAATGGGATTATAATGCATCCACAGAAGGTAAAATAAAGTCTGTGCATACACTGTGCATGGTCCCTATAAGATGAGTACTTGTCCTCACATACAGACATTTTCATTCCACCTCAAATTTCCTGGCTCCCGGTCCTGCAGTGGCCCAGAGACAGGCTCAGATTCTTAGTATTTTCGTCCTTCAACGATCGGGCAAAAAGATTAAAATGGAGACGACAGTTGAGAGGCTTCTTAGGTGCCTTTAGAAAGATTCATAAGAACATATAGTAAACAGAGATACTTGAAGGCTCACCAAGGGAGCCGGGGATTTCATAAAGAAGGAACTGGAGTCTGTGGACATGGAGCTTAGGCTCCTGTTCTGTCTCAGAAGAACTGGATAGCTACAGGAAAGTCTCCTAAGGCCTCTGCATTGTCAGTTTCCTCTTATGAAAATGCTAACATTACATAGCGCATTTAATGAAGACAGACAAAACAAGTCCAGGAAAAGCCTTTATAAACTATGAAGCAATGTCAAAATGGGCATTGTTACTAGTGATGGTGTTTTTATAGTACTTAGTATTTCTGTCATAAAATTAGTGTTCATTGCAGGAAACTTTACAATCATGTGAATTATAATGTGCTGACAGACCAGCTAGGGAGCTGTGCTATAGCTGCAGATACGATTAAGCCTCAGGCATCTGCCTCACATTTATGGAGTTTGGACCATGGCATTCTAGGAACGGCTTTGGCACTCTGGGTAACCACAGACTGCCCATAACACTAACTCCTAGGGCCACTTATGGACTTTTTTCCCAATAGCTCAGAGGTAACCAACCAGCAATACTGCGGATCCCATAAAAACTATGAGGCAGCCTCTGCGCTGGAAAGAGACCTTGGGGATGGAAATCCAGGGACAGAGCTCCTGTCCCTAGCACTGTTAACCCTTCGAAGGCTTGGACTTGAGCTTTCATGTAATCAAATGGCAAGTTTGGAGTACATTATAGGAATAGCTTTGATTAATCTATTAGTTAGTTGGGCTCTTCAGGCAGCCACAGAGATGAATCAGGAAGGCAAAACCCAGCTTGAGGTCAGCTTCTCAAATGCTTCCAAGTGCCTTCAAAACACTTTCTCTCCCTCCCCCTCCTCTTGTGTGTGTGTGTGTGTGTGTGTGTGTGTGTGTGTGTGTGTGTGTGTGTGTGTGTGAAATCTTAGGTATCCTTCCTGAGATGTTACTCATCTTTCTTTTTTGAGAAACTCTCTCACCAATCTGGAACTCAGCATATATAGTAGTAAGCCCTAGGGATACCTGTCTCAACTTTCTCAGTACTGGAGTTCTAAGACTGCTGTACCATGCCAGACATTTTTAATGTGGGTTCTGGGAATTGAATGCCTCATGCTCAGGCAGCAATCTCTTTACTGGCTGAACTATCTTACCAGCTCACCCTCAGCAGCTGTAGACAACACACCTGTTGAGGGAAGAGGACTCAGTCAATACAGATCATCCCTTAGGATTGTCCAGTTCCCCAGTTGCCCAGCTCTCTCACTGTTTTGAGTGGTTTGAACAACTCCACAGATAAGGCTGGAAGTCAGACATGTGGATATAGTTTCCCATGAGCATATGAAACAGATCTATCTAGAGACGAGACAGGATCAAATGTGAGGGGAAAGAATGGAAATGCATCTGTTGAGCGGGGACTAGAATTCTCTTTGCCTTTAAAGGAAACTATAGTGTGTTTCAGGCCATTTAAAGATTGTTGTTCCAGGTAATGGACTGTATGGGGCTGTTGCACATTTGTGGAATGATATATTCTTAAGTGGGGTATCAGGATGCTAACAAGGGGCTTGGATGCTGGGGTTCTTCAACCCAAATCAGCACCAGTTTAACAATGGTCAGGTAGGTTTTTATAAGGCATTGGACCTTGCCAGCTTTTGCCCATTTGAGGCAATTTACTGGAAAATTGGGTCAAATTTCATAACAATAAAAAATAGAATCCTTTTTGTTCATTTAAACCAAGTAAGATATTTTCTGTTAGAAAACTGTCCAGTATTAAAATGTGACTTCTCAATAAAATAGGTTTGCTTTCACTTTAGTGTGAGAGCTCTGTATATCAGGCTCTGGGTGGGGGGGAACAAGCGGCTGTTAAAATGAATTCTTAAAAGCATAAGGAATCTAAGAAGTGGATTTCCTTGCAATGTAATGAAATATAAGTTGAAAGGTAACCTGCCAAAGTGACAGTTATTTGATAATATTACTGGAATTGTCTTTCTGACCGAATTAGTAATACAATATCTTTCTCAATTAAAAGAACTGATGTCCTGACATTAAATTCCACAAAAATATTCTTGTTATTTAATAGTAATTTATTGTAGTTTTACTGGAAACTTTACCCTCTTAATTCTTAAAAGGTTTTCTAGGCTCAATTAGCACCTTTTCTCCTAATAATCAATATTGATTTTACTGTATTCATTTTAGATTTTTTTTTAACCTAGAATTCAAATCTTAGCTGTTCTTAAAGCAGGTATCTTATTTAAAATTTCAGGATAAAAGGTAGACCTTCGTTGTCACCTGAAGAATGAATCTTTTGTTTGATTGGGTGTCTTTGTTCCAGAAATAGATGATCAATTTGAGACACATAAATTCTCTCAATACAGTAAGAATTGTTGGCAAAACATTAAGCAGAAATACACTATGTCAGTTTCTAATACTTCTTAAAAATTGAGTAGCTTTGGTTATTTTTAATCACACTGCAAAGGTCGTTTTTAGTCTGTGTAGTCATCGTTGTATGACTATAGTTGATGCATCTCTGAATTGATTTCCCACCTAGAACCTATGCTAATTTTTCAGAAGACATTGCCTGCCTGGAGATTTGTGGGGTGGCCCAGTGTGTTATCTGACATTCTCCTGAGGGCAATGGGCTGCAGTCAGGGACTGTGACAAATTCTTGTCCATTCTATGGGATGTGACAGTTATTGGAAACCATCTACTAATTTCACATTGTTAGTTCCCACCTCATATGCCTGACATTCTGTGATAACATGTGATTCTTCAAATTTGGAAAGCAAATCTTCCCAGAACTATCCCGTTAAATACTGCCAGTTTTGTTTACATGATTCCTGTGATCTTTGACATCACTTTCAGTTTTACCTTCTATAGGAAATTTCAACCTAAATCAAGTTTATTATTATTATTATTATTATTATTATTATTATTATTATTTTCAGCATTCAGTGATGTTAGTGAGAAAAAGAGTTCAGTTTCCAAGGATGGCCTTTTCTAGTCACACATTTCACAAACATCTGAGCTACCTTGGCTCGGCCAGGAAATGTCTGCTACCACATTAGTGATGTGATAATGGGCTTCACATATCACCTGGACATTAATAGAATGAAGTCACTTGCTGCCCATGAAAGCAGCTTTTTCTCTGTGGTGTCCTGGAGGCACTGTGTGAGCCCAGAGAACTTCTATTACAAAGGTGAAAGACAGAAATAAAACAGACTCCTATCACTGGAGTGTGTGCATGTGTGTGTGTGTGTGTGTGTGTGTGTGTTTATGCACGCGCACGCGTATGCCGTACCTGTATTTAATGAGTCCACTGGTACTTGATGGAAATGACCAAAATTCAGGCAATTGCAAAAGAATGTCTGGGGCTCCAGTCTGTTTCATTTAGTGACATGCGAAACTTCCAATGACTTGGGACCTCTAATTCAGCTGCAATAGCCCATCAAAGGTGAGGCTTAATTCTCTCATAACAGCTTTGTAATGTGATCTGCACACGTATCTGCAAACTTTTCCCTGAGCTGTGCAGATGTGGCCATAAAAGCAGCATGTATGCCATTGTGTATTTCCCACTTTCTTGCAAAAATGAATTTGCTTTCTGATTACAGCAGAGTAGCTGCTGTATATAAAATTTCTTACAGGTGCACACTCTCTTAAAGAAAATCCAAGCTATGAAAACCAAAATATATAAAATGGAAACCATTTCTGTCTACTATTAATTTTATAGAAGCCTTTTGCTTTGAAAATATGTTTGCATTGGATTTTTTAAAGATAGGATCTTCTAGTGCATTTACAGTATTTATTGAATAAAAATTAGATGTATAGATGTTTCTCAGATAAACTCTGGTCCTATAGATTAAAATGTAGATATTATTAAGTAATTACTTTGGGGATTCTTTTTGGTTGGGAAAAACTGCAAACTGCAAATGAATTTGCTATGCAGTAGGTACACTTAAAATTGTATGTATATATTTTTTACCTGAAAAAAAGTCTTCAGATTATTGTTCACAAAAACAAAATGTATGGTTCCTAAAACTCTGTTTTTTGGTTAACCTATTCTTCCTCTAAGGAACGTGGGCCAGTAAACAGCACACATTCTTCAGCTCACATCCAAAGTCTGATCTGAACTTCCCAGCAATCACATGGATAGGTGTAAACAGATAAATAGTCACCACACAGCATTGAATGCTGTGGCTCATTTTTCATCGTTTGAAATAAAAGCCCAAGAGAATTTTTGTCAGAATAAATTGGAGAATAAAAAAAAAGTTTTCTTTTGAAGTGAATACTTTGAACATGGCAGATTTGTGGGGAATTTTCTTCTGCCTTTGACTCCTTTAAGATCTAGAAAGCTCTGCAAAGCTACAGTTTTAGTATGTAACTCTATAAACAGTGTTTATCTGGGCCTGAGTTAAAGAAATGCTTTTTAGCCAAGACTGGCGTTGTTTGGGTTTGTGTAATTTAGATGTATTATCTGGTTGAACAATAAATTTAAACATAATAAATTAGCTGACATTTCCTTTAATTAGGCCCAGCTACATTCCTACAGAAAAGCCCCAAATAGAAAGACTTACATGTCTTCCTACAGGCATCCAATCCCATTATTATCTGAAATAACTCCTTCCTAATGATTCTGTGGACAATGAGGCCTGTGTTTTCTTTCTTCATGTAGACTTTTTCTAAAAACATAGTCAAACATCAAAACAAACATCAAAACAAACAGTGCCTTGATACCGAGAAGGTAAGCTGAAGATAGGAGTGAACCTGGGCCCTTTCATAACAAGCCTTTAGACTTTAATATAGAATTCATTAGAGATGGCACATTGCTTGCTGGAGAACTTTAATGCCTTTTTCATAAATGCCACCCATCAGACACCCAAAGAAGGAAAGCTGTACAGACAGAGAAGAATTCAAAGAAGCCCAAGGACACTGAGCTGTGTATGCTGTGTAATCCCAAAGATAAAATATGTACTGACTAATGACAAGAGCAGAACTAACTACCCCTAAAGAAGCAGTGGTTAGATTATTGGTCATATTTAAAACAACCCTTCTTTTATAAGGCCAAGGACATCCTACCAACTATGATCTTATATTCCTTATTTAAAATGAAATAAGAAAGCAATACTCTTAGCAAATCCCTTCAGACATTGTAAATCCTACATAAGATGCACTAGAATTAAGGAGCATTAGGTAGACTGTTGGATGCTATGACCACAGTGTTATTATCCAGCATTCTATAGCTTCTCTCCTGTCCAGAAAGGTTTATTTCCCTTGTAGTCAGTGTTTAACTCATTCTTGAAGTTGCCTGAGTTTTGACCTGGTAGCTTTCCTTTTTGAAAGAAATTCTGTGCAGAGAATTACACTTCACAAGATGACTGATATATGTTGATCTTGAATACAAGATTCTCTGTTTTCTGAAACTCAATTTTCATCTTCTATAGTTATACAATTCTTTGAGAACTACTTTTATGAGTTAACATAAAAAAAATCCTTATACGTGCCACATGTCATGTACTCATGAACATAAATAACATGATGTGAACTCAGATACACATCCTTTTCCCATTCGTTTCCATTCTCGGTGCCAACTTTGGCTCTAGAAACAATGACGCTCAGCTTGGTATGAAGAAAGCATCCAGTACATAATGCACAGAGTGGGGCCCAACCAAAGAAGGAAGTGCTTCAGTATGGCCAAGGGTGAGAACATCACATGAGGGCAGCTGTGAATCCACCTGAGGCGACAGACGGCAGACCACCTGGTCACATTTCAAACATGACCCAGGAATTAGCTTAGACGATAACCATAAGATGAGTTTGTTTAAACATTTGCAGGCTTGAACAGTTGGAGACTGCCCCCTTTGTTCTTTATTGCGCATATCCTGGCCTTCTCCATCCAAACACCTGAAAGCATTGATTTTCTTCCCACCTTTTTCCAATGTATGCCTCAAGTATTTAAAAATTCAAGGAGAGCATCAACTTGCTGGGGTTTTAGGATTTTTTTTTCCTAAGCAGCAAGGCCCCATGTGGCACACTGGATGAGTTTATTTATTGGATCCCCAATTGCATTGGCCTCAGAGAATGAAGATAGCCTCCATGGTGACATATTTACTCTCCATGAATAGATTGCATTAGTCCAGTTATTTGTAAAGCATTTTCCCACCTGGGAAGAGTGCGGTGTAAATTCCATTCTTTCCAGTGTCTTGGCTTTTGACAGGGGAGGAGTTTCCGAAGAAACTAGAGTGGTCTCTTTCAAACTGAAAAGGTCAGAAGTTCTCTTCTGCCCATTTGCTAAGTCTCCTGTGCTTCATGCATTTTAACACACTGGAAATATGGCAGTAGCAGAGTACAAGGACAAAGGACAAGGGCCCTTGGCCCTACCTAGTCCTTTGAAACTTTGTGGCTTCCCAAGATTAGGGGCTGACAGTTCAGAAATAGGGACCCAGAGCTAGTAACTTAGAATCACTTAATGAAAGCTATTTCTAGGTCTGAACGCCCCTCAAATCTTAACTTCATTCAGCATGGTCTCAGAGTCCCAAATCTTAATTTCTTTCTTTGTAAAAATCCCCAGAGGCAATATTATATAGTATCAAGTATGTACACTTTAAAACCCAATAACTTAGATTCAAGTCTTGGTGCCACGGTGTTCACGGTTAGACTCTGGCCAAATTGATTTCACCTCATAGCACCTCGGTGGCATCTTCTGTGAACTGGAAGTAAAAATAGTAATGCATTAGAGGTACTAGGAAAAAAAGGTTGACACTGTCATGTGCAATTCCTAGCATGGCAGACATGTTTCAACACTTTGTTAAGCTGCTTTTATTCTGTCCTTGACTAAGATTTTGCACACAGCTTGTTGTGTGCAAGGAATTCACACTCCAAAGTCTGTACCCTTGAGGACTATCTTCAATGACTCTACTTGGGTAGAAAGCTTGCTAGGCATAGTCTGAGAAAAATCCAAAGAAAACTAATTCACCACCTGACATGACATGGGAACAGCAACTATAAGCAGTTGTGTTAAATCCCTCTGAGGACATCATACATTGATTTTGAATCTTCTCTGGATATGAACCCAAACCATGAATGAATTTAGAGAGCCCAAAGTCAGAGCGGATCCCCAGGCTTTTAAAGAATGAAGGGAAGAGTCTCACAGGAATGCAAACGGTCAAAGTTTCTTTTATAAAGCAGTCTGAAGCATAGCTATGGATACAGATAAGCTGTATTGTCTATGATTTGGTTGTTTGAGAATAGCTAACTCATATTGAAGTTCATTAATGGCCAGACCCTGTGCTGATAACTTTATGCACATTATTTTATTTAATCTTCACACGGATTCTGTAAGTCTACTATTAATTTCTCAACTTTGAGCCAGGGATTCAGATTCCAAAGTCTGTACCCTTGAAGACTATCTTAAATGACCATCTGAAGACAATATTCACCGTCATCTCCTTTTATTGAAAACATTACATGTTTCTCAGTACAGCTTTTACTCTCCTAAGACATTATCCTTCTCATCACTGTCAAACACATTTGCAACTTCACTTATTAGCTGTCATAATTCTTCATACTGCATTGGCCAATTTCCTGGTAAGTTCCTTAGGCTCCATGTCCAAAAAGATGACATGGTTTTTCTCATTTATGGAACTTTAGAGGGGAGGTCATTACCATCCCCATTCTGCTATGATGGAAGCAGACCTGCAGTGTATCTCTCCATTGATGAACAAGACCAGATATAGCCTGAACTCAAAGTATCTTCTAGTCCAGATAAATGATGAAACAATTGTTAGTACTTTAAAATAGGAATAATTCATTTTATGGAACCAAAGCAAAAAATGATTTTCATCCTGATGGGAAGTCAAGATGTCGTCCCTCCTGCCAGGCTAATTTCTAACTCATTCAATAAAAACATGAGTGAGTCTTGCAAGTATTATGCATCATCAGGGAGGCAACACAAAATAGTATGTGGAACCTGACCTTGGGGTAATTATTTAATAGGGGAAATTAGTATCTTCTATCAAAGGTAAATAAATTAATTAATAAAATAAATACAAAAACATCAACGATAAATGCAATGACCATAAAGGAAGAGTTCATGGGCTAAGAGTCCCTTGTAGCTCCTTAGCAGAGGAAAGGCTGGTATCAGGCAAAGGCAGAGCTGGCCCTCTCAATAAAGGGCCACTTGAAGAAGGGAACGTATACAAGCTTTGGAGCAGGTTTGTAAGCAGTTATTGTCTATCTCTGTTACAAGTTATGATTTTTCCATAAATACAATATGGAATATTTTATGAACTCAAATAGAAGATTTCATACCCCAAATAAAAATTTCAAAAGTTTGTATTTTCAGAGTGTTGTTTTTTTTTTTTTTTTTTTTTCATGTTTACCCTTTCATTCATTTTAAAGCTATTTTATATTGTTCAACTACTACACTGGGCACACCTTTCTCTGTGTGATGTGTTTAGGCATTTTCCCTTTAAGAAAAGATTTTGAGTCTGTCTTTCAGATGGTCATTCAATGCCACATACCTGCAGGACTGAGATAAATGGTTCCTGGAAACATTTTCCTCTTGGAAAATCACAGATGAGACTAAATGAGACATTTTATATATATAGTAGCAAACAGTCATAGGTACATTTCATTTTGAAAGTCCCATCTGTCTTGCAAAGAAAGCAGGTCTGACACTGCAGAGCCATTGCTGTGCTGCAGACATGGGAGACTCGGGGACACAGGACGGGGAAGGGGGACTTGCTGCAGTCGGACCATTTTGGTATTTTGACAGAGCAAACATATCATTGAAACTGTAATGATGTCTCTTGAACTACGTGGCTGGGGCATTTTGCAAAGTATAATTTGGACACCTTAGCCCTTCATTAAGTATAACAGCAGCTCTTACAACAAAAGCGAGACCCAGCAAAGGTTTTTGTCTCGATTCTAATTTTAATTGATATGATTACAGCTAAAAGTTTGAACATGATGGGAATAATGACCGTGGCGTTTTCAGAACCTTATTATTCATTTTACATCTTTATGTCAGCTATGTGCTCGAGTCCACAGACTCTGTAATATTTAAATTAATAATGTAAATTTAAATGTTGCCATTAAAACAAAGAGCTAATTAGATCCCTGATGCTGTGTGGCCATGAAAAAAATGGTTTGCACTGATAGCAGATACTGCCAGAAAATGTGAGCAGAGTTCACCTGAGATGAGGCAACCTCTAAGATTCCAAAGGTGGGGATGAGAAAGTGTATCATCCTATTAAAAAAAGAAAGAAAGAAAAAAAAACACACAAAGAGATGCAAATAGCCCTCACAAAGAGTGAAGTTTCTCAGATGCTGAGACATTACACAATTACTCTGTGTCTCCTTTCAACAGCTTTCCATCTCAGCACTCTGGAAATGCAGTTTTTCTCAGACATCAGATGGACCTTGCACCTGTCTATTTTTCTACCTTCCAGTCCAGCAAACTGAGCTTTACCCATTTGCAAATGCCTTGTGAAAATAAGACCGAACATTTAGTGACAATAAAAAAGATTAAATGATGCTCCTGACTTCCATTATTTTCATTTTTAGCAAAACACTACTAAAATAGCCGAACTGGAAAAGGAAGAAAAAAATAAGGTAAGGAGAGCCTTCCTGAAACTTCTAAAAACAGGATGATTGAGCTTAAAAATGGAAAGCCACATGCTGGATGTGATAGAGCAAAGTCTTGGAGACTGTCATTGACTGAGTGAAGGATTTCTCTTATCAGCTTTCTTCTCAAAATGAATCCCTGCTTGTTCACTGTGGACTGGCTGAGAGGAAGCTGTCTGCAGAACCAGGACAGCCCAGCCTCAGTGTCCCTGGCTCTGACATAATGACTGGGTTGTTTGAACACCACCCAGGAAATCCAGCCTAACTAGGTATTCCCTCCTGCAAAGCCCAAGAGGCAAGTAATTGGTTCTGAAACAAAACAGGTGCTGGGGTGGTGGTGTGTGTGTGTGTGTGTGTGTGTGTGTGTGTGTGTGTGTGTGTGTGTTGGAGGGGGCTACCTCAACATACTACTTAAAATTAAGTTTGGATTTAATAAAAGGTGAAAATTATGTTCACTGAGGGATTGTTCCATATGACATGGGAGATGACTTCATTTTAAAAACAATGTTCCTGCTCTAAGGAAACTGGTTATTTCATGAGTCTCTTCACCTTCACCCATTAAATATTTGCCTCACTTAATTTCATCAAGCGACAGTTCATACATCTGTGCTAATGAATCCATTTGTTAAGATTATTTTTCTTACACACATGTACTCATGTTCTTCCATGTTCTCAAACCTTCCTCTCCTGATCACCTGGTGTTGAGATGTCTGGACCCAGGTCTCTGCTCCAATCTCCCTTCAGTGGAGACACTTCTCCATGGTACAAAGAAACGAACTCCATTAATCAAGACATTTGTTTATCTTCTTTTCCCAGCTGGCCAAAGCATTAACATCAAGAGACATTAAAAGTATATGCAGAAAGTCTTGCTCAAATTATTCTGGAATTTGTCTATGGGGCATTGGTAATTTCTGCTTCAGACTCCAAATGATTTTCTGGGTTTTTTATTAACTACTTTACTTAACATTATTATAGGCACTGCGACACAATGGTTTGCAAAATCCATAGCTGCCATGTATTAAAGGGTTATGATGATTTCACACACGGTGCCTTCTAGTCTTCAGGCAACTTTTGAAATCAAGTAGACCAATCCCATTG
Source organism: Sigmodon hispidus (assembly GCA_004025045.1). Lineage (NCBI taxonomy): Eukaryota > Metazoa > Chordata > Mammalia > Rodentia > Cricetidae > Sigmodon > Sigmodon hispidus. The sequence continues at coordinate 222,065 of PVIH01001324.1, forward strand.
CCTCAGACCTTAGCTGTTTTCTCTGTGAAATGAGGTAATAGGACCTTTAGATTATTTTGTGTAAGAATAAAAGGAAAATAAAATTGTGAGCTGACTGAGACCACAGCTTGTTGTCTTCACGGCCAATGCTTATTCTAGTCATTTGTAGGAAGTGTGGCCTGAGTGTCTTTCCTGCAGCACTGGGACTTACTATTCCCAACAAAAAGGTCATGTAGCAATTTTTGTTATATTTGAGCAAAAATAATTATTATGTCTAATACATTTTCTTTTAAAAGTAAGCTATGTTTCAAAGACCACAAAATTTGTCCTTTTAAATGGTCGCACGACCTCTCTGAAAGGTCTCAGTGGATGTCAGTATCAAGCAGCTCACATTCCATTCACTGGATGCAACAAGGTGGTTTTTGACACAACTTTGGGAACATGCTTAAGTAGTTACCAATTCTTAAGTATCTCAAATAATTATTTTCAAATTTCAAATAATATAATCACATTAATTTTGCCTACACTCCAGGATCTTCTTTAGGAATAACCTACAGAATTGAGAGAGATGACAGAAATGAAAGATGGGTGTTTATGGATCTATATTGCCAAATGGCTTTTCAACGTACAATGTATTGTGTAAATATAGTTTCATCAAACTCTGGCTTAAGAATGAGTTCTTTTCACTTCAAAAAGTCTTTAATTAAAAAAAAATTAAGAAAGGTAGCACTATATCAAATGATGTAAATATTTGTTGGATGATAGAATAATGGACCAGGAGCCCAAAGTTGCTAGCAACCTTGGAAGTCAATAGACAAAGAAGAATTGCCATGTTAGGCCCAGGACCTGTATATTAGAATGAAGGAAATATGTTCAATCTGGTCATCAGCAACTCTAAGAAGACAGAAACAGCCAACACTTACTGAGATCCATTTCTAATGGTTTCATTTGTAGCTCTTTACTGTATGCTTTTATCAAATTCTCCCCAAATTTTCACTTTAAAGGTGTGAGAACTTGCTTACATCAGGAAATGAGCCTCTGGAGGCAAGTCATTCAAGAAGAAAGGAACAGCCTATTATAATCAACCCAATGTTCCTGTTTGGCGTTCGAGGTAGCATTCACAGTGTTTTCTCTGACAGCTGTGTAAGCAGAGAGAATCTCCACCCTTAACTTTGTTCAGCAAAAAGAAAGCAAATGAATAGTAAGGTATTAACCTGGTCCCCTGCTAAAGCTTTGGGAGAGGCTGAGGCCACCATGATAATCAGTGAGCTTGTGAGACAGTCAAATTTTGGAAGGTATCCAGGATGAAACAGTCACTGCTGTGCAAACATTGTCAGGAGTAGTGATAGAAGAGAAGGCCAACAGCCTGGCATTTTGTCAAACATATCTTCATCTCTATAAGATGGACTCATAGACATCCTTGTCCTGATCTGTCACACAGACTTTCTAGCATGCCTATTTCTTTCCTTAATAAATGTATTTGTCATGGTCAGTGTATGATGCACTCCCTTGAGACTTTTCTTATACTCTAACAAAAGGACACAGGACTGGCATCTTGGAGGATTTGCCTCTGAGGCTATAGTGCCACAGAAACTGGGAGGATTAAATATGGCCAGGTACTAACTGTCTTGGGGGTCTTTTCACTCCATTTGCACCTGAGCCAGGAAGAGCTGGGGGCTTACTTTGACTCAGTGCTGCTGTGCTGTTAGCGAGGACAGTCTGTAGGGTGGGAAGAAGAGGAAGCTAATATGGAAAGAGGCAATGTAGGCCAACTTCAGAGGCAGAGCTGGGAGGGAGCAGAGCAGAACCATGTGACCTGCTGTAGCCACACAGATGCTGGCCGGGTCCAGCAAAACACTACTGTGGCCTGCTTTCAGGATTAGGCTAAACCCCTTTGCAAGCCACACCCCTGCTGACATGTTTTCAATTCCAGGGTTATATTAATGTCTTGCTTCAAAGTCCCTGTACCTCTTGATCCCTATGCCTTTAGGGATTCTCTCCTCTGTCTCCCCACCTTTCCCTGGAAGTATTTCCTGCCCACCTAAGACCTGTCCACGCCCCTCCTAAGGGAAGGGCCCTATACATGGACATAAAATACTCCCTCTGCCCACTGAGATTCACTTTCACTCGTCTGTTTCTTCTTAGGGATTCATGCTGGCTGGGACTTGAGGCTGTGTCCTCCCTGCTTCTCATATCCAGGTCTTTAGAACAGTACCAGATTCACAGAGGTCCTTCATCATGGTTTGCTATTATGAAAATCATGCCTTCAGCTGATTCCTTATATGCTCTTTATTTACCACTAATCCCACAGATGCATAGAGATTAGATCCAGGAAGTTCCTTCCTCTCAGTTGCTGTCTTTGTTGTTCTTCCATATTCTCTCTTTCACACCAACATTCCTACCTACTTACATGTATGTCTTTGTGTGCGGGGCAGTATGCGTGCGCATACACAGGCACAGTACACTGCCAAACTACAATCCTGCCTTTAAAACTATTTATACTCTGAATGTGACCTTTATATACCACTTTGCATTTATCCAGAAAACATAGCTATCAGCTCTCCTAACTGTCTACACAGACTTGGTAAATGATCAGTGTAAGTTCAAAGTGAAGCGTTTATGTACCACCCTCCCTACATTCTAAACAGCATTTGGGTTCACAGGCCTTCACAGAGTTTCCTCAGAACCATCTGGTTGGTTGGGGAGTGAGAAAAGGCATTCTCATTGTGGTGAGTTCCAAGATCCAGCTAAGACCTATAAAGATAAACATATAGTGTATCCTGACTGTGGCCTATACTATTCTTGGGTTGGCTAGAGCTGTCCTAAGAGCCTTACAAATGATCCATGAAAAATAAGGCACACTTGCACAGGATTAAACTATTAGATGGGCAAATGGCTGGAGTTCAAAAAGTGGCTTTGTTTAGAGCCACCTGGTGATATTCCTCAGTCCCTGATCCAGAGCAGGGGGGAGAGTGGGGTGGGGGTGGGGTAGGGGGCACCACTTCTCATCTATCTCTTGCCCTCTTAACCCAGGCTTGTTACATTAAGGTAGGGAAGTTTTATGTGTATAATTTGTGAAGTTCTCTTGAGCAGACAGTGCTATATAAATGTGAAATGCCGTTATTAATAATAAAGGTTGGCTAACCTAAGAATACTGTAGAATTAAAGTAATGAGATTCTATTCTTAGGCAGACTTGCCAATAACATGCAAGCATGATAAGGCTGTGATTTAAAGCTCCCCATAGCCTTCCTTAGCTCGAAGGAGCAGGTTTTCTGGGCTGCCTGTGCACAGTAGTCAGCCACAGGGAGCTCTATTAAAGCTAATGGTGGCTCCACGTTTGAATCTTTGCATGCCCAGTTACAAAAAGGCCTCGCTCTTTCAGAGTTGGGACCTGTCTCAGACGACTTGCATTCACAAAATACAGACCAGTCTCTTCGGGCACCTTGCAAATTCTGATCACTGACTTTGAAATGATTTGTTTTTAAAGCCTCTAGAATGTGTTTTGAAATTTTATGTGTCTACAGTTTTACAAAGGCCTAGGGTGCATTTGTGAGCCTCAATGATATTTGCTTTTGGAGGAGAAAAGACATTCCACAAATGCTCGGGCTCAAAGTGATTCATAACTCAAAGCAAAGTCCTACTCCTCAGGAAAAAAAAAAAATAATTAGCGCTTCCTGCACCCTGGTGCTTGGGTCAATGCTTTGTCAATAACAGTAAGTCTTCCTCACCAATTTAGAGCAGCCTATAAAGATCATTATGACTCATAGTTACAGATGCAGATTTATGTCAAAATGCATGCGTAAGTCTGCAGTGCTGGTGATGAGTCACCTTATGTCAGGGAGAAAACACTCTCTATGATCCCCCTCAGCAGTTATCTCTTTCCGGTTTTGGGGGTAGGATTATAAAGGTTTGCTCTCAATGACACGAATATGACACAGGGTGTGTTATGGACTCACGATAAAAGAGGGAGAAGTCAGCTGTGTGGTAGCTCGAGAGGGAAGAGCTTTGCAGTGGAAATCTGCTCTCTGGGGTTATCGGCGTCTGGCAGAGTAAGGAGCACTCAACACCCACAGGCCAGATCTTGTAAATCAGGGAACGGAGAACATGAGAAAAGAGGGAAGGATTTTTAAATGATCCGAACTTCTGCAGGTGGAGGGCCAGAGCCTGATTTCAGATGCGAGGTATTCACAGTCCTAATGGGTTTTCAGATTCTCTGGGAGCCTGAGAGGAGAGAAGAGGGAGAGGAAGGGGAGGGGAGAGACATCTTTACTAAGTATTTGTGGTTGTTGATGTTGCATGTCCTGTAAGAGATCTGGACTTTGCAAACATTAACTAGTGTCCGCAGAACCATCTCCCTAGTGATGGAGAGGTAGAATGTTCCAGCAGCTTTGGACGATGTGCCCACTCTCTGTGTATGCACAAATAACTGCTCTCCTTTATCACCACCTGTACATTTCATGCTGATATACCAAGACAACACAAAAGATTTTCAATAATTCAACTCTCCAGCATTGTCAATATAAAACATATAGAAAATTAGCCACTCACCCTATGACTGAGCAATTTTACTTTGAATGTGCACCAAAGAAGCCAGGAGTTCTGTACCCGGAGAATCATCAAAGCTTCATTAGCTGCAGTCTAGTCTTGGTGACAGCCCAGACATCCAGTGAACAAACTGCTAGCTATGCCTGCATTAGGCAATAAGAAGCATCCAAACTATTGATGCCTATACAAGATACATGGTCTAAAATACATTGCATTACTTGAAAAAGCCAGACACAAAAGAATCCATTCTCATGAATTTCAAGAGCAGGTAAAATTAATCTATGGAAACAAATCAGAATGCTTAGCTACATCCATGGGACTGAGGATTATTGACTAGGAAGGGGCACACGAGGGAACTCCGGGTGATGAAAATGTTTTATATCCTAATCTGGGCCGTGGTTAACATGGTATATACATATGTAAAAAATTCATTGGGCTGTACACTTAAGATTTGTGCATTTTACTATTTGTAAACTATAGCTCAATAAATAAAAGTTTTTAAAAGCTATGTGGGAAAAAATACATGGAGAAAAAACTCATTTCAAAAGAGCGAGTTTGAACAGACAAAGAACATCAGATAGATGTCCTAAATGTGAGGAGTAAGTGCACATGGATAAACAAAAACTATGAATCTTTTACCTTCTCTCACATTCATCACAGGGCATGAAAATGCTGGAGCGAAGGAAGCTAAAATCATTAGACTTGATATGCTTAAGAATTCCCCGAGGCTCCTCAAAGGTCCGTTTCCAGAATGTTCCTCTCAAATTAGGAAGTGTATCATTTGCAAGTTTCTACTCAGGAAATGGTGTTGTTGAAACATAAAGAGCCAGGAAATAGACATTTTCAGTTGCTTCAACTGCTGTTTAAGCAAAGGATCAATTAATATTATTGGTCTAAGTCTTTCTCCAGTAAATGTATTTTATCCTCTTGAATCTTAAGAATAATTAAATGAGAAAGCTATAGTGCTTTATGACAAAAACGGATGTTAAATGTAAGCGTCCCATTTTTCATACAACACAACTCAGACTTTTCTGCATTTTACTTAGGCTAAAGAGGTACAGATTGTTAAATCTTCACAGGGGAGCCCACCTTCCCTTGTCACTAATGAAGCAAAGAAACTTATGTTTTCAAGAACCATTATGACTAAATGTCCACGTGACATCTGCTACTCATTAGACCATTTCTGTGATTCTAGTTTGTCTGAAATTGCTACTGACGTTTATAAAATGCTCGCTGAATTTTCAAATGGACCCTAGAGATCACCAAGTCTTTCCTCCCCATTTAAGCTGAGGAAACAGAGAGCAGGAAAGGTTAAGTGGCTTGCCTGGGCTTGGCTAGTCTGGCTGACTTCTCGTGTGGAATTTGGATGCCTTTCTTTAACTCTACGGTAATGGAGGATTCTAGAATCAAAGAGATATTGCTGATGCATCATTTGGGAGCACAGTGCATCACAGGATGGGGAATTCAACTAAAGGTTGTCTTTGGGATTCAGGGAAGGTTCTAGGCATAGAATTTCATTTCTAATCTGTAGATAATTTGAGTACAGTGAAGCCTTTTGACCACAGTGGCCAAGCTTATCTGTCTACTTAACCCAGTGATAGTGGTTTAGAACCTCAGGAGATAGAGCCTGGGTCCTGCATGCCTGCATTCATGCTTCACTATTTAATAGTTGGGTATATATGTTTCTTGATCTACAACCTTAGGTTTTTTAGGTATAAAGTAGGGGAGAACTGAGTCGTAGAGAGACTTAGCAGCTAAGAATGTACAGTTATGAGGCCCACATCCCAGTCCCTGTGTAACAAGCCAAGTGGCCTGTGTACACCCATAACCCCAGCTTCAAGGTGGGCAGACACAGGAGCTTTCTTAAGACTTGCTGACTTTTGGACTGAGAAAATACAACCTTCAGGTTCAGGGAGAGACCTTGCCTCAAAGGAATAAAGGAGAGTACCTGATGCCTTCTTCAGGCTTATTTGCCAGCTCTGACACCACACACACACACACACACACACACACACACACACACACACACACACAAACACACACACATTCCCATACACAAATATATAAACACATGGCTTCTAAAAAAATAAAAATTAAAAAAGAAAGTGATGAAAATAATATAACCCACCTTGTATTTTTAAATTAAATGGTACAGGTCAAGTCAGCCTGGCCAGTCAATACAGTCCCTGGGAATTTTAGAATAGAAAATTATCACCATCCTCTTTTGTGAGTTTGTTTTCTCCTGTTACATATACAGTTCATTGACCCAAACATCTACACCCCACCCCCACTTCCAAAGTAGCTGTTTTCAGGAGCCTCTGGGTCCAACATGATCCATCACAAATGCTTTTGTTTCTTACCTCTTTCTCATCTTTCCTATCTCCCTCCACATGGCTTTAGGTCACAGTGCACATTTTAACACCTAATTCTTTTGTTCTTAAAATGAACTTCAATTATTTCATTTAATCTAAGTTTCCAGAAGGTAAGAACCACATGAAGCATTTATTTTGCATCTTTAACAGAACTCAGCAAATGGCTGAAAAATCACCTCAACAAAGGAATTAAAAAGACAGATTCAGAATACTAAACGCTGATCCCCATGATGGCTGTAGTTAGCATTCAAAGCCATCAGGTTGCGCATGGCATTTTCATACCTGTATTTCATCATACAGTCTCAGTGGGAATAATCTATAAAATCATATAAAAAATATTTTACACAGCTGGATCACTATATACACCCCTCCAAAAATTTTGCCTGGAGTAGACTTGTGACTTTTATTAGAATCCGAATTAAGCAATTATCATTTCCCTTCAGTTTTGCTTGAGTGCAGACAGGTTAGTGTCAAGACCAAAGCCCTGTTCCTGATTTATCTAACAAATAAGGACCCTAGACCAGAAAGAAAATACAAAGAGCATCTCCAACTCATGCTCATGGTTGTATTCTTCTTAAGAACAAAGTAAACAGCAGAACCATTAAAATAACAAGACTTGTGGTTACTATTATATATATGTTTTACTATAATATATGATATAGTATATACTATACACATGTATACATACACACACATACATATGCTTATATTAGTTTGGACTTACACCAAAACTTTAACTTTTTTCAGATCTTTATCTAAGGGACCTTGAATAAGGATATACATAGATAGAAAATGTGGCTTCTTTAGTCATAATAAAAAATAGAATAAAATCCTAAAAAAGAAATCTATTACAATAAAAAGATCTCTATCTAATTTTTAAAATTTATTTAAGCACTATTTTTTCTGCTTATATAAAACATTATTTACCTTCAGCATTTAAATTTTTGTGTAATCTCTAGCTAGTGGCCAATGTATTTCATGTGGGAAGGACAAGGAACACATGGTTCCCACACATTGTAGCCGAGTTATCTGGACTCTACTCTGTAAGGAGTTTTGCTAACACTGTTTACCTTTTCAGGGTGCCAGTATGTGTCTTCAGTTGTTAAAGTAAGATGCTCAAAATCACATAGCTGCATAGCTGGGATGTTCAGTGTGTCTTCTTTTCAGTTGTTTAGGAATATGAATACATACAGTATATAACTTGATGTCTGTCTGAATGGCCAAATCAAGATAATTCACATAAGCATTACTTAACTTACATAATTTTTGTGAAAACTTTTCATCTGCCTTTTTAGCAGTTTAAAGTGTACAATACGTGAACTATCATAATCTCCACAGTACTCAATAGAACTCTTAAAGTTACTTCTATCTGACTGAAATTTTGTGTTCTTTGGCCAAATCTGCCCCAATTCTTCCCCTGGCCCCAAGGCCTTGTACCCACAACTCTACTTTCTCCTTGTGTATCTTGATCTTTTATGATGTTCTGTGTCATCTTGCCTGGTTTATTTCACTTAACAGAATGCCTTCTAGGTCTCTCCACATTGTCGCTAGTGCTAGGTTTCATTATTTTCAGGATAGTTAGTGTGCTATCATTCTGTCCACTGATAGGTTTAATCTGTATCTCCACTACTGTGAATCTCTGCTATACAATGTGTGAATGTTAGAGAGCTCTTTGACGCATTCATTGTATTTACTTTGGATATACACCCCAAGTGGGATTGCTAGATCATATTGTAATGGCATGTTTAATTTGCTGGTCTTATGTACTAATTTTTCAAAATTCCTCTGCCTGCTCAATACTTACTATGTGTCAACTATGTACCTTTCTGGGTCACAGCAAACAGGCAGACTCCAACATCCTTGTCTTATAGAATTTAATTCTGTGGTCTTTCACTGTTCGCCTCCATTCAACTTTGGGCCACTGCATCTTTTGTCACCACAAAGTTTTGACAACAGTAGCAGATTCTTGTCACCCTTATGACCACAGTGGGATTAATTTTAGTATTGTTTATTTTTAGTAATTTTGATATGTACGTGTGTAACTTTTCTTGTTGCCTTGACAAAATACTTGGCAATCTTGTTGCCTTTCAAAGGCAGCATAAGGTAATAAAAAATTATTTTTTTACCCACATTTTTAGAGGGATTTCAATCCATCATAGCAAGGAAAGCATAATGGAGTCGCTACATCTGTGGTGGTGAGCACCTAGGGAAGGGTTCTTTATACTATGGTGAGCCAGGGAGTACAGTACACAAGCCAAGACACAGCCCCAAGGAAAGCCTGTCCTGAGTGACCTACTTCCATCAGCCAGGCTTAACCTTCTAAAGGTTTCACCGCCTTTAAAAAAGAGATCCAAGCTGGGAACAAAGCAGTAAGACAGAAGCCCATGAGAGACATTTCAGACTCAATCCATAGCAATGTCTTATTCTCAAAATATAGTCTGAACATTTAGTAATTACATGTAAGAACAAGTTATCTTTTCTCTCTAGAGCCTTTGCAATGAAGAAGTGTTCTTAAGGAAGCATGTACTGGGAGCAGTGTGCATGCATGTGCTTGTGTGTGTGTGTGTGTGTGTGTGTGTGTGTGTGTGTGATGTAGACCAGAAGTCAATATCAGGTACCTTCCTCAAATGTGCTCTCTATCTTATTTTTGAGACAAAGTTCTTCACTGAGCCTGGAACTCACTGATTGGCCGGGATCTATCTGCCTGTCTCTGCCCCAGTCCTTAACCAGCACTAGGGTTACAGTTGCATGCCACCACATTTGTCCTGGATACAGGGTACCCAAATTCAGATCTGCACACTGGTGAGGTAGAAACTAAACCAATGGAGCCATCTTTCCAGGAAGCTTATTTTTAAACAAAGAAAATTGTAATTTACCTTGACAAATGCATTGTGTGTTTGGACAAGTAGATGAATGATAGCCCATTAATATTTTACAGAGATCAGTTTTGGTTTTGGTGTCCTAGTTTGCTTTTTTATTGCTGTGAAACAAACAACAAAATACCATCACAAAAGCTACTTGAAGAGGAAAGGGTTTATTTGTCTTATGGTCCATCATTGAGTGAAGCCAGGGTAGGATTCAAAGCAGGACTCTGTGGGCAGGAACTGAAGCACAGACCATGGAGGAGTGCTGCTTACTGGTTTGCTCCTCATGGCTCTTTCAGCTTCTGTTTTTGTTTGTTTGTCTGTGTTTTTCAAGACAGGGTTTCTCTGTGTAGACTTGACTGTCCTAGAACTTGCTCTGTAAACCAGAGATAACCTTGAACTCACAAAGATTCATCTGCCTCTGCCTCCTGAGGGCTGGGATTAAAGGTGTGAGCCACCACTGCCCAATAGTTTGCTTTTTTATGTAACCCCAAACCACTTGCTAAGAGATAGTACGGCCCACAATGGGCTGGGTCCTCCCAGATTGTTAATCAAGAAAACAGGCTTGCTTACAAGCCAGCCTGATAGAGGCCTCTTCTTGGTTGAAGCTGCGTCTTCTAAAAAGATGATAGCTCTCAGTGACAAAAGTTAGCCAGCAAATCTGGTAGATTGTCTTATACATTTTTCATATTCAAACTTAGAAATTATTTGTACTATTTGTCACATTTGCTATTTTAATAAATGCTTATGATAGTAACACTAACTTACTTGTTATGAGTGATGGGCACAATCTGCAGCTCACAGCTTTCTGACTTTAGTCAAGGATGGTTAACAGGGTGTGGCTCAATGTTACACCCAAACTAGCAACAGCCTGTCATGTGCTAGGAAAAGCAAGAGCCAATGTATCCTGGAGTGGCAGCTATTTTTAATGGTGCTTTAATGAGACACCAGGAAGGTGCAAGTAGAATTTCTTGGTTATAGAAGCTATTATTTTTAAAATGGTTGATAGTATGATCATCCCAACAAACACAGCTGAATTAAGAGATAACAGAAGTCTTTGCTAATAGGCTGAGCTAAAGTAATGAGAGAGCATGCATCTGTTTGTATTATGAAGCAGTTTTCAAAGCACTACTATGTCTGTGTTCATTCTCCTACCTCACAGAGGCTGTTGGTGGTTTTGGTGTCACAGGTGCATTCTGGGATAGAGGCTATCTATGTAGGCTATCTATGTATCTATGTAATATGAAGCAAAAGATACTTAAGAAGTCTTCTGTTGCAATTGTGAGCAGAAGCTATGTCCTATAGTCACAAATTAGTTGGTTCCATATTTATGAGTCTGAAATAATTTTTTTAGGTTACTTATATTTTATGAACAGAAGCTCCAGGGAATTTCTTTTCTTACTTGAAATTCCTAGCAAGTTAAGTAGCTTTCAATAAAAACTTAAAGTAGTTTTAAAATAGTGAAGCGGTAAAATCTGTAGAATTTTTTCCTTCTATCAAATATGAAAAGGAACAATATTATTTTGTTGTCCTTTTAACTCTGTGAGGATAGTGTGTTTTTTTTCAGTGATGAGTTTAAAAATCTTTTCCCAAGGTGAGGAAACTGAGGCATAAAGACATGGCAAAGCTCTTCCAGACTCTCACAGTCAGGACTGAAGTAGAATGCCATAGCCCATACCTTTAACCACCTTCTTTACAATGCCTCTCAGGCTTTGGCAAGAAAAAAAAAAAAAAAAGGCAATTCTGTATTACTCTTTTTTTATGTCATGCTGTTTATTCAAAGGTCAAACTCACATTTCTTCCAAAAGGATATTGTGTGGGGCTTTTTGAAAGATGGTTCATGGTCCTTTGTAAAGATCTCTTTAACTTAAGGTGAGCCTGTCAGACTTCAAAAGTTGCCCAATTTGAGTAGCTCAGAGTTACCTGGCGCTTACTCACAACCTTTTAGTAAATGCCCTTCCTGCTTGGGGTGCCTTTGGTATTTCATATTTAGTACAAGTGTCTGTTACTTGCCCTTAGAAAATATCTTGGTTTTATGTCTTCCAGACTGCTTGTTGCTAAAGGCAAAATGTGAAATGGAGAGTGCTGGAATTTCACTGCACTATCCGAATAAGGTGCAACTACCGCATTAAAAGCATCAGCAACGTTATAAATCTGAACTTTGTTTGGGGGAAGAAAAGAATAAAAGTAAAGCCTATAATAGGATGGACTGCACACTGTCAAGGTGAAGAAAGTTTTCCTAAAGAAACAATTGAACATGTCTATAAGAGTCCTGTTTTATTTTGAACTACAGTCAAAATGTGACAGTAAGACATTTCTAAAATATTCATCCCTCAGTCAGCTTAGAGGGAAACAGTTGTTCTTCTTTTGGGGTTCTTCTCATTCTTTTACTTTTCTAACATGTATGTTTTCTGTTATTAAAGTAATTCATGTTTATTGCAGAACATCTAGAAATACTGGAACAACTTTAAATGCAATAATACTACAATTAACATTTTAGTATATATTTTTCAAGATTTATTTTATATACAGTTATATTTTTAGTACACTTGTGTGTGTGTATGCATGTGCATGCACACATGTATGTCACAGCATGCATAGAGATCAGAGGACCATACATGGGCGTCACTTTTCTCTTTCTACTATGTGGGTTCCAGAGATAATATTTAGGCACTAAGGTTTGGCAGTGTGAACCTCTACTTTCTCAGCCATCTTGCAAGCTCCAAGCACACACTTTTAATTGTAATCTATTTTTTTCATCAATACATCACAGAACTGTTCGATATCAAATATCAAAATATCAAAAGCCTTGATTTTAATGGTGATTTTGCATTTTCTGTGTGAACATATACTCAACTACTTATTCTGCAAATTGAAGTATTTTAATTTTTAAATAATGTGCAATGAGCATTTTTATAGCTAAGCACTGTTTTTCTTAGGTAAATTGCTACCAGTGGAAGGGTTGACATTAAAGACTTGGAAAATGTATGATCTGTTGCTTCTCTGGAAAGAAATCAGTTTAGATTCAACTGACATGACATCTCTGATCTTTCTTTGGGGGTTTTCAGTTCTGTTCTTTCACACCAGTAAAGCAGGGCCCTTCCTTAGCTGCTTGCACAGTGAGACAGTCGCTGAGGTGAGACAGATCCCTAGCTGTTTGTCTTTATGTTTGGTTCTGGTGCACGTTGCTAAGATTGGCATCAAGGAGAGAGAAATGACAGGGTGCATGGGGCAGAGAAAAAGCTCTCTAGACCAGCCTGCCTGGTGCTTCCCTCCTTTGGACTCACCGAAGGGAGGAAGCTTCAACCTTATTACCAGCTGTTTCCGACTCTCACTGCTCTGGGAGCCCAGCCTTCTGGTGTGGGAAAGGAAGCAAACAGCAAACGAGCCAGGGAGCAGGTTGTTTCTGGGAACATTCCTTGCACAGTCACTGGGGTTTCCCATTTAAAACTCCTGTAGTAAATGGAAAGTGTAGCTGGTATGGGAGGGGAGTAAAAATGCCTCTGGTATTTCCATTCCAAAGAATGTCTGTAGGAACTGAACTAATCTCCTTGAAAGGCAAGATCTACCTTCCCTTCTCAATGGATAATTTAAAATAAAAAGGAAATGCCACCTTTTTTTTCCTCAAAAACTCCTAGGACAGCTGATCTTCTCACACATCTTACCTCCCTACCGGTCTACCAGAACACCAGAACTCCCCCAACACCACCACACCTCCCCCATCCATTAGGAATATTGTGTAGGGAAACGTGGCCTCTGTGGTAACTATTTCAAATACAAGAAAATAAACAAACATATTGTTTAAATTAGAGGAATCTCTTCTAGATAAAAATGTTATTTTATGGCACTTCATCATTGAGTGTCACATGCGTATATAGTGTGTACAGAAGGCTGTAACTCTATGTTATCTACTTGTAAAGTCACACAGAACAGGAATACCATTTTCATTGTGAACAAGTAATTTAAGTTATGTAAAGTCCAGGGACTGGATGAACTGAAGCTTTGCTTCACTGACCACCAGCAAGAAAACAGCTCTGCTAAGAGAGCACCTTCACTCGCAAGGCAATCAAAGCAAAAACACATCTCATAATCGGCGCGCAGACCTCTGTTCTCCCAAAACAGCTGACAGAGTGAGCTTCCTCCAGGGGAAATACATGTCTACAGACCAGGGCTGCCACAAATTAATCTTAAGGACAACTGGAAGCCAGTCAGTCTATAGATTGAGTGTAACCGAGCAAGAGGAAGGCTTACCATCTATTACACTCACTCCTCATAAAAGAACCAGTGTGCTCTGCGGTAGTGGATTCCAAACACAGTCTTTGCACAATTTGGACTTGATGACTTTCAGACCACCACCAGCTGCAGTTTTTGACTGATGTGATGTTTACCCTCTGTTAGCTGGACCCTGACCCTTCAGAAGCTTCTGCAAGATGCCATATCTGAATGCCTTTAGCTTCTTACTTGGGGTTCTTGCCCTGGGATATTGTAATTTAGGTATTTAACACTGAGTGCTGCTTGTTTTAAAATGTATGGTGGCTTAGGATGTGGTCTAGCTCTTCTAAGAGCTTTTGTATTCCCTACATTCTATTTTCAGAAAGTGAGATTATTAAATCCTGAGCCCAGTATATAACTGGTGTACATTCAATGTCACCAATGAGTGAGTCGCTTACAGGGACAGAAGGCTGTTAAGTGGTTTAAATATCTAGATTCAAACTGTGACTTCTTGATGGACATTGGGCTTTTTTCTGGCCTTCTCCTCAAACTACTTGTGGAGGGTTAAAACTAGACCAGTTTTTAGACCAACCCCATCTGTTTATTTTCTGGAGTTATAACCAGAAAAATATATGCTATGTTGGGAGGAATTGGAAAAGGAAAGAGCAAGCTAGGAATGCTGAATTCAGACAGGCCAGTAAGAACCGGGCCACCAGCATCACTCAGAATACAGAATACTCAGGGCAGTTGGTGGAGAAAGCTGTGCATCCCTAAACTATCTGCTGGTGATGTCACAAACACCCTGAGCATGCTTTCAGCACCTTGTTATAATTACAAAACTTAGGCTCTAAAAAGTAAGTCATTTTCTTAATGTTATCCAGTGGCAGAGCTGATGCAAAGAATTGAGTCTTGAGACTCTCTTGCCCCATGGACTCACACACACACACACACACACGTTATTCTAGAACATGTGTATGAATGAATAATAAATACTGCACACATACATACACACAAACACACACACACAACTTTTGCAATCATGTACCCCAGCTGCCAGCAAGGTCAAGTGGCAGAAGAATTTCACAGAGTTGGAGTGGCTCAGTTTCCTCCTCCCAAGAAGGAAGCCCATCACCTAAGTCTCATAATTTCTGAACCAGTCTCTCATGCATGAAACTTTATAGCCCCTTGAAAGGTGAGTGAGTAGGTTTGATTCATTGGAAGTCAGAAACAGCTTTTTAAACATTTGGGAATCAAGATAGGTAGTTAGTCTACCTTGTAAAATTTTCTTATGGATGTCACCATTAGAAAAATTTATTTGAGCTTACTATTCTGCAGAGCTTGTCTAGGCCCCTCACGTCTGTGGGCTTGAATTTTAGCACTGACCCTCATTGCATCTCAATTCTAGTGACGGTGCGAAGCTGCAACTTATTTTGCTGTCACCTGATTTTATCCATGTAAAATAGGTCACCAAAGTGTCACATTTTATGAGGTTATTTATTCTCTCTCTCTCTCTCTCTCTCTCTCTCTCTCTCTCTCTCTCTCTGTGTGTGTGTGTGTGTGTGTCCTGTGCAGTTTTGTAGGTTATTTTCCTTCTTTGTATTAATGAGGGAAGTTCAGAGTGCTGAATTTTGTTTATTGAAGAAAGTGGCATCTAGGAACCCTGAGCAAAGGAAAAATCTTAAAACATGACATATTGAGGTGTGTCAACCTTGAGAAGGTAATTTTAATTTCAAACATTAATCAAGGAGAACTTCAAATCAAAAGTGTTCTTAAATTTACAGTTGACTTTAAGTTGATATAATATGTACAAGTGACTTTCAGAACAGTCTAATTGCACCTTCACATCTTGTGCACACGTGCCTGTCTGTGTATCTGTATATTGCACATGTCCATATTCCAACATAACCAATTTTTACTCTTTTTTAAAAAAGTCTTATTCAGTACTATAGTTTCTAGACATCTAGACAAGACTATCAAATATAGTTAACCAACATCAACTGTATGTCCATTAAAATGCTAATAAGTTCTGGCTTGCCCTAATTATTATAATAATCTTTGTGGAGACTAATATCTTTAAAAAGTATGTATGTGTTGATGATAGAAAGCAGGGTGAAAAGCACTGATTTATTGCAAGCCTTCATTAAGGTTAAAAGCATTCCAGTGAGATGAAGACATCTGCCTTGTATTTGCACATTGAAGAAGAAAAGTTCAGGGCAGGAAGAACAAAAAGGAAGGGGAAATGTTCCGAGCTGAATTCAAGCCAGGACTGGAGAAGTCAGTTTCTACGTCATGTCTTTAAATGCTTTCAGCAAAGCATCTCTGCGTCTGGGGCTATTACATATTAACACAATGCCACACATATTTAATTCTATGTATTAATAATGGCAGTTATACAACACAACCATAAATGGATTTTCAAAACAATTCCACACACAACTAACATGTGTATTTCTTAGGCTTTTTTTTTTTTAACTCTTTCTTTAAAGAAAACTACTACCAAGAAAAAAATATAAGATAGGTTAGTTGAGCAGTATACTAGAATGGGATTTTTAAAATGGGAAATTTCTTCCTTTTTCTTTGAAAAGTGGGATGGAATAAGGTTGGCAATTATAGGGTCTAGTCAATAGTCATTTGATATCTTGGAAATCAAAGGAAAGAGCCACAGGAGAGAACCTGGACTTAGCTGTTGTAGGATTTTTATCTCTCTTCCTGAGTGCTACTGACAGGGACCATATGTGCCACTCGATATAGCCAAGGAAAGAGAACATGGGTGGTTTTCTAAGGAGCTGTGACCTCCTGTGTATGCATGTCTACCTGTGAGCTCAAGGGAAAATCTGATGTATTTATGATGTTTAATAAACACTTAGAGACACATGTGAGCTTGGGGACCAGGCTTTCCCTGTTTAAAGGATTATTGTATGTGAATATCCAGGCTGATTCTGCCTTAGAGTTCCAATCAATCTTTGTACTTGGTGCTGTTTGTCATGACACAAAATCATGCATAGATGTGTGAAGTCTCGTTGGAAATGACTGAAGAAAGATGTAGTCCCTATGAAAGCATCCATTTAAGCTGACAAAAAGTAAGAAATAACTTAAGTAGAGAGAACCATTCAAGATGAATCATTGCTTAAGGGTTCCTGTTGCTCAGTCAGAGGACCTGAATTCAGATTCTAGAACCCACTGGTTCACAGACACCTCTACTTGAGCTCCGAGGGGTCTGACTCCCTCTTCTGATCTCCTTAGACACCTACCACACTTGAGTACATACAGGCATGCAGACATATGCACACACACAAATGAAATAAATCTTTAAAAGAGATATTCAGTTATTTAGTTCTAAATCTCTCAATCTATCAGAAATACTGTGTGTAAACAAATGAACCAGCCAACATCTGTAATAATATAGCAAAATAAATGCATCATCAAGGGGTTAGAAGATCGTGCTGACAGCAGAGTGCTTCCCAGACAAGTATGAGGGGCTGAGTTTGAATGCCCAGAATCTATGTTAGAAAATCAGGCACACTATTGCTCACCTGTAATCCCAGCACTCAGGAGACAGATAAGAGAGTCCCAGCAGCTTATTGACTGTAAGTCTAACTAAACTGGTAAGATCCAGGTTTGTTGAGAGAACATACCTCAACTTCATGTCTCAAAAGCATAAATTGAGGAGCAACAATCTTTGATCTCCACATATATGCATGTGTACCTATTGGCACATGTGCATATACACAGGACTGTATACACACACTATAAATAAATTAATTAATAAATAAATGCATCATCATATAAAAAGGTAGACATGACAGATTTATTCATATTCATTCAAAAACACATATGCAACTCTAAAGTTTGCTCATTATGATTCTTGTGTCTTGCCTAAATGGGTAAGATAATAATATAATACCATACATGGGATATTCTTAGCTCACATGTAACCTTTCTGTTTTGAATACATTAAAGCCTTATCTTTTTAAAAGGAAGAGATCTGCTTGGACTTGAACCCTGTTGAAACAGTGGCTTGGCTCCTCCACTTCTGTATGTGTCCCTTCTGAGTTCCTGAGTTGTTAATTCCGAAGTAGAATCTAAAGGACCTCTATTGCAAACACAGTGCTGGAGAACTGTCAGTATTTCTGAGACCAGTCTTCACATGGACTAGCAAAGGGTGTGAACAGAGTACCCACAATATTGTGTCACCAATCAAATGGTATACATTGGCAAGTAAAATGGAATGTAAGACATTCTACTATTTTTATGAGATTTATAAAAAGTATATTCATTTTAGCTTTACGTTAACTGCTTATCACAATTACATTAGATTTTAAATTTTGATGAAAATAAATATTTTCCAGTTAGTTTAATTATTATTATATACATATACACAGAATGCATATGCAATGTATTCATGCTAACCAAATAAATTAGGAGATAATAATTCAATCAAATTAATTATTTCATTCCTTCAGTATCAGAAACTTTAAAAAGTTAATTATCTCAGTTGCTCATTACATATTCAGGCTCACTAAATGTTATTTCCCAGGCATAGTCTTCTTATGTATGTTCAAACTTCATCCCACCTGTTTCAGCATCCTGAATTCTGGGCTTATAGACTTCCACCATTACATCAGCTAGATCTAACTTATTTTTAACCTAGAGAAGTGCTGGTGGCAAACCATAGCTTATGGATCAAAACTGCCTGTGGCTCCTACAAGGACTGTCAATTAAGGATGGCTTTACATCATTTCAATGTAAAGCAGAGTGACAACGCAGCACAAAGCATAGGTTCATTATGTTCTCAATGTTTGTAGAGATATTCTACTGACCCATATCTAGAGTACTGTTAGGTTACACCAAATATGGACATCAGTAGGTGGCACAAAGTGGGGATTCAAATATAGCTTTTATTGTCACATTGACCTTGCTATAAAGCCTGAGTCTACTAAGCACTCTGGGCAGCTTTAGACAAACTAACACAACCCTTCTGTGTATACGCGTCCTCACAAAATGCAGATGTTCAAAGCCCCTAACTCAGTGCTATTTTGTTTCAGTTCTTATATGTAAAGTCCTTGGTGGCACAGGACATGGCCTGTAAGTTACACAGCAACTATTCCTGCTTCATTGGCTACTGAGCAAACATTACAAGCAACAGTATAGTAAGCATTCATAAGAACACACACAAGACCTTAGAGAATTGGTTTTGTGAGATAATAAGTGGAAAAACCCAAGCAAAGAACGGTGCATTTTACAGAACGAGTAAACTGCAAGACCTGTGCTCTGGAGCAGGAGAGGAGGAAGGAAGCCTTGTACTCAAGAAGAGTGGAGTGGGACTTCCATGGTAAAGCAAATGATCATCCCTTCTTCCACTGTCCTGCAGTTCCCAAATATTATAGAACACACCATGAATTTCAGCTGAACGACTATACCTCAGAAGCAGTCCATGTCTTCCCCAAAGTGCTTATCCCTAAGATAGGAGGGTCACAGGGGCTACGGCTGTAGAGGCCACCAGATTTCTGCTAGTATTTATTTTGTTCTTTGGAAGTCGAGCTCCTCAAATTCTTTTTACATAGTTGTATTTAATTAGGACTCAAGCTAGCCATAAAATGTGCATTAATTGTCTGTTATTTTATAAATGATGACCAAAAGACCAGCCTCGAAAGGAACAGCTTGGGGGTAAGCACCATTTGGTCTCTTCACCTTCCAGGGCTTCCTGCCCCAAGCAAGGACTTTCTGTTCTTATCTCCTTTTATCCCGGAGAACTGCTAACCCTGCACCATCATATTAAGTACCAATTAAGCAGAGATTTGTCATTCCTGCTCGAGAACATTGAGCTGGGCTGAGGCCACATATTTCACTGACTTCTGACAGAAATTATTTTAATTAGACTGCTGCTAGCAGCATTTCAAATAGTCTGTATGGCCAGAGAGACGAAGAATGGCTTCTCAGTCAGATAATTTACTTATTTTTCTTTTTCGCTCGCCATAAATCTTAGGGTTGGGGTTATTAAGCATTTGAAGGGGGAGGGGGCAAAGTCAAGGAAAGAAATCAGCTGGATTTTATCTTACTTTAAATACCAGAAAAGAAAAAAGAATCTCCCTACAGTGTTACAGGGGGTGGGGAGAACACTTTTAAAAGAGAAACGTGTTCATGTAAAAATCCAACACAACAAGCAGGCTATTTTGACCTTGTGACGTCTAATATGTTCAAGGGATAAAGAGGGTCATCTGCCTTTTATGTGTCATTCAGATGGCCCGTTTCCTTTTCATATGTGTTGTATCCCACCCACTGAAGACACTAGTTGGTCAATCTGATGATGAGAGTCAAGCAGGATCAGTTTACTAAAATTAAGTTGTATGGCTTCACAAGGACAAAGATCCAGGCCATCTCAGTAGGCAGAGGCAAGAGGTTGGCCTCGAGTTTGAGATCAACTTGTTTAGTCTATATAGCAAGTTCCAGACTAGCCAGGGCTATACAAGGAGACCTTCTTTCAGACAAGCAAATGTTCCCCCAACACACACTGAATGCAGGGTGTGTTGTATTTTATGAATTCACTCTCAAAGACCACAAATTGCATGCATACACATTTTTATTACTCTTCAAAACTGTCCTTTTAATTAGATTGATTTGTTTCATTATTTTATGTGTATAAATATGTTGCCTGCATGTGTACCATGTGTGTGCCTGACCTGTGGAGGTTAAAAGAGAGTGTCAGATCCCTGGAACTAAAATTACACATGGTTGTGAGCTACCGTGGGTTCTCCAAGGAACCTAGATCCTTTGCAAGATCAGCAGTGGCTCTTAAGCACTGAGCCAATTCTCTCACCCTGTTGCCTTCAAAACATTTTGATTTAAAAAATATTATTCCTTTCAGCCATTCGTAGTTCCTCTGCTGAGAATTCCCTTTTTAGATCTGAACCCCATTTTTGATAGGGTTATTCAAGGTTTTGGGATCTAAATTCTTGAGCTCTTTATATACCTTAGAGATCAGTCCTCTATCACTTGTAGGGTTGGTGAAAATCTTTTCCCATTCTGTAGGCTGGTGTTTTGTCCTATTGACAGTGCCCTTGGCTTTGCAGAAGCTTCCCAGCTTCAGGAGATCCCACTTATTGATTGTTGGTCTTAGTGCCTGTGCCACTGGTGTTATATTTAGGAAGTGGTTGCCTGTGAAAATTTGTAGAAGTGTATTTCCCACTTTCTCTTCTAACAAGTTCAAAGTGGTTGGGGTTAAGTTGAGGTCTTTGATCCACTTGGATTTGAGTTTTGTGCAGGGTGACAGGCTCTTCATCTTTAGCCATCAGAGAAATGCAAATCAAAACAACTGTGAGATACCACCTAACACCTGTTAGAGTGGCTAAGATAAAAGGCACAGATGACAGCCTATGCTGGAGAGGATGTGGTGCAAAGGGAACACTCCTCCATTGTTGGTGGGATTGTAAGCTTGTTCAGCCACTTTGGAATACAATATGGAGGTTTCTCAGAAAATTGAGAATCAATCTCCCCAAGGACCCAGCAATACCACT
>PVIH01001325.1:0-13859 GCA_004025045.1 Sigmodon hispidus
TTTTTTTTCCCCATCCCTGTATATCCTCATTCAAGGTCCCTTCCCCCTCCCACCACATCTTGACATTTCTCTTCTCTGCAACTCCCCATCCCTTCGCTGGGCAGGGAGCAGACAGTCCTATGGTCCCACTGACCCAATAATGCTTGGATCAGTCTCCACTCCTGGCCAAATCCAGTTTTGTCCCCCCTCCCTCAAGAATGAGTCTGTTATTCCTATAGTTGGAGTGGGGTTGTGTGTGTGTTTTAAATCACTTTCTTCACCCATCATCTTTCAATGAAATAAGAATGCTTTTGCTTAAAGTCCATTAATGAGTGAGTACATGCCCTGCTTATTCTTCAGGGTTTGTGAGACCTCGCTCAGGAGAATATTCTCCAAATCGATCCATTTGCCTGCAAATTTTAGGATATTATTTTTCTTACTGCTGAGTAGTACTCCATTGTGTAGATGTACCACAGTAGGTAAGTCCTTCTCAAACAGTTCCACTCTGGTGACCGAACATTCAAATGAGAGCTGTCTTAGAGTTTCCATTGCTGTGAACAGACACCATGACCACAGCAACTCTTACAAAGAAAACATTTAATTGGGGCTGGCTGACACTTTCAAAGGTTCAGTCCATTATCATCACATCAGGGAACATGGCAGCATGCAGGAATATGTGGTGCTGGAATAGTAGCTGGAAGTTCTACATTGTTGTTGTAGGCAACAAAAGTCAACTAAGACACTGGGTGGTATCCTGAGCATAGGAAACCTCAAAACTCGCCCCCACAGTGACACACTTCCTCCAACAAGGCCATACCCACTCCAGCAAAGCCACATATTCTAACAGTGCCACTCCATGTGGGGGACAATTGCATTCAAACTACCACAGGAGCCAATCTCAGCCACCCACTACCCTTGGGTATTTTGTCATAGTAACAGAAACCTGACTGACAAGCTGTTCTACCCATTTCCTGCCTCAGTAGGCCTCTGTTCTTTCACTGACAGTCCCCCTGTCTACTGATCCCACAGGCAGCCTCATCAGGGAAGGAGGTGGTGTCTTAATCACTGCTGTGCCCTCTGTCTAGCACAGTGCTGGAACAAAACAGTGCTCATCATTGTGGAGAAGTGAATTTTAGTGTGGATCAAGATAGCTTAGATGACAAATCTATTGAGAAGTTCCAGTTTCAGCTTTGACATCTTAAATAGTGTAGTGTAATGTAGTACAGTACAGTGTAGCATAGTATAGTACAGTGTGGTGTAGTATAGTATAGTACAGTATAGTATAGTGTCAGATTTCCAAAATATTTTTAATTCATAGAGATCCTAAGTTAAAAAAATCTTTTGAGAAATGTATACTAGCAATTTGAAAATAAAATGGACATGAGCTAAAAGAGACTTTAATTTTTAGTCCTTGCAATTGGTTACTATACTAATGGAAATGTGTGTCTGCTGGGTACTACACAGCTTTTCAAACCTGAGAATCAGACTGTACTCTGTTACCCTCAGTTCTGGCTCCTCACTGATTTCTCACATTAACTGCACTGAAAACCCACCTTCCCAAAGATAGTATGTCATTGAACGGCCAGTGTGACCTAAAGGGGGCACTGCGAGCTTACACCAGCAGTTAGCATGTTGTCAGGGTTACTTCTCTTCCATCAAATCTAAAATATGCTGCACTGAGGTCAGTCTACAGCGCTGCCCTCATGGGCCTTGGTGGGGTTTCAACGGTGGAGAGAGGCTTGCACATACATACTTTGCAGTTAGGCAAGTGTTTCACAAAATATTAAACAACAGTGATCTATATCATAATTTTAATGTGCCTAAGTTAGATGTACATTCCATCCCATTTTACAAATATATTTATTATTATTGTGTGTGTGTGGTGGGGGGGCTACATGAATACAACAGAGCATGTGTGGAGGTCACAGGACAATTTTGGGGGGTCACCTCACTCCTTTTATCTTTCCATGTGTTCTAAAGATCAAACTCATGTCACCAAGCTTTTTGTAGCAAATGCCTTTACCTGCAAAGCCTCTGTACCATTTTACAGGGAACTGAACATTCTTGGTAGGGTGAGTAAGTCCTGCAGTTTATTAAACAAATTTCAAGCCTATATAAATTGTTCAGAATAAAAGGCAAATCCCCAGTTTCTATCACTAAACCTGAGACAATGTAAAATCATGACTATCCTATACTAGCCACACATACATTTTCTGTTTACTAGAGATTAACAAAAATTTTATCTATAATTATTTCTATATGTGAAATATTTTGCTTGATATTTTTGAGACAGGCTCTCACTATGTAGCTCAGCCTGGCCTGGAACTCATCATGTAGCCCAGGCTGTTCTTGAACTCAGCATCATCTTGTCTCAGCCACCAAGTGTTGAGATTACAGCTGTGCACTGGGTAGAATACTAGCAAAATACAAAAATACTAACACTTTAAAAACATCCATTAGTTCTGTGCTTATGTCTGTGTGTGTGTGTGTGTGTGTGTGTGTGTGAGTGCCATGGTGCACTTGTTCTGTGCATGTGTGTGTGCAAGTGTCATGGTGCACTTGTTCTGTGCATGTGTCTGTGCATGTCTGTGTGTGTGTGCAAGTGTCATGGTGCACTTGTTCTGTGCATGTGTGTGCATGTCTGTGTGTGCGTGCGAGCACCATGGTGCATTTGTTCTGTGCATGTGTCTGTGTGCAAGTATCATGGTGCACTTGTTCTGTGCATGTGTCTGTGTGTGCGTGCGAGCACCATGGTGCACTCGTTCTGTGCATGTGTCTGTGCATGTCTGTGTGTGTGAGTGTTATGGTGCACTTGTGGAGTCATATTAACTTGTAGGAGTCCCTTCTCTCTATTACGTGTGTTCTAGGGCTTGAACTTAGGCTTTCAGGTCTGGCAGCAAGTTTCTTTACCCACTGAGCCATTTGACTGGCTCTATTTCACAGCATAAAAATACTGGCTAGTTTATATAGGAATTAAAGGAATTATACAAGTAAGCCTTTAGCACAGGAAGTGGCAGGTACCCTAAGTGTATAGCACAATAGTACATATAGGAAGGGTCTCTTTTAGGGTTGCAGATAGAATGTGGTATGTTACTGTGCCACACTCATGGTGAATGGAGTGGGTTCAAATGGGAACACCAGCAGCAGACAGTGAGTCATAGGGTCCTTGGAGGATTGGGTCTGGAACCTTCCTCACCAACATCCAAGGATGTGCAAGTCCCTTACATAAGATGGAACACTAGTTGCATCTGATTCATGAATATCCTCAGGACACTTTAAATCCTTTGAGTTACTTGCAATATTGAATACAGTGTGGATGGTTGTTATTCTGCACTGTTTAATTAATAATAAAATGTCTGTATATCGTAAGGCATAAATTTTCCACAATCTTATCCTTAAAATGCTTTTGACTGAATCCCCTGGAGAGGAACTTGTGGATGGTTATAGAAGGCAGACTATATTTAGCAAAAGTTTTATTTATAAGGAACCTCTCTCTATGTCTTCACCTGCAAGGACAGATAACATTAAAATGTTTCTTTCTTAATAATCAGGAAAGCCACATCAAGTTTAACCTGATTTCTTTGTATACAGGTATCTCTCTTATCTCCTGGCACTTTGGATGTTATAGAGTTTTACTTAATTAAGTGTATTAGAATAGAGATTAGGTGTTATAACACAATTTTGGAAGAATCAGATAAGATCTGTCTATACACAGACTTTCTGAAACTACCCTGAATCATGTTTGAATGGGAGGGGCAGAGCTGCCAACCTCAGTTGCTAAGTCACGACATTTACAAACACACATAAGAACAAACTGGTGCATCTACACAATGGAGTATCACTCAGCAGTAAGAAAAAAATGATATACTAAAATTCGCAGGCAAATGGATGGATTTGGAGAATATTCTACTGAGTGAGGTATCACAAACCCAGAAGGATAAGCAGGGGATGTACTCACTCATTAATGGACTTTAAGCAAAAGCATTTTTATTTCATTGAAAGATGATGGGTGAATAAACCCATTTAAAACATCAAAAAGAAAAAGAACAAAAAGTAAATGTTTCCTACTGAGGATGTTAGAAATGTCCCCCTTCTGTCTTGGGGCATAATTAAAATGTACCTAAAATTGTCCCTATCTTGACATCTATGGGCCAGTGACCCTTCATCTTTAACCCAGCCAAGGCTCTCTGCAGAGCCGAGGATGCTGATGAGGACATTCAACAGGGCTTGAACTTTTATGTCACAGCATACCATGTGACACTCAACTTTTTTGAACTTGCTTGCTTTCAAACCAAAGTGATCATCCGTGTCCAACAAGGTTAAACAAATTATTGGCCTGTGTGTTGGTCAAACTCTCTGACTGAAAGGCTAGCTAAATTCTTGGAGTTTTATTTAGCTCAAGGGTAAAATTTGCAATTAAACCATCTATAACAAACATCTGTTTCTTTAGGTGACAGGCATGTCTTAGATTGAGCAGCTTCATTAAAACCTGGTTCACATACCCTCTCTATAGAGTTCATTTTTACTGTCATCTGTCACTAATTATATCATAATTTCTTTGCTTCCCCTCTTCACAGATGATCAGAAATACCATACAAAGAAGCCAATGAAAATATTCTGGCAAACAAAATGAGTTGGTTGGAAGTGGTTCTATTAACCTCCATGACAATTTCCAGAGGACAGGGACCCAGTCAAATCACATTTGTCAATAGCTCGTTCAGGAAGCAAAATACACACACACTAGTGTGTCAAGCAGCGGGCTCCTCCAGAATGCTTTGTTTAAACAGCTTTTACTGGGTTAATGGAATCACAAGGTCATTCCTACCCCTGGATATAGTCAGTTCTGACTCTTTCTTAAAGGAGCTTTATAAGTAAGAATTTTTCGGGGGAAGTGGGATGATTCCCTAACTCTAAAGAACTGTCTGGAATGGTGAAATATTAAAAAACTATGGGCCTTCTGATCAGCCTCTTTCAATTCCAGAAGCAGCCATAGACAGACTAACCTCCTTCTATGTCCAATTTCTCTCCTTGTTTTTAACGTAAAGAGGAACATGACATTCAGATTTTGAACAAGACACAGGCTACTGAAGTATGGGAGTAACTAGATGCCAATCTGAGGAAAATATTGGATTGGAGAAGAAAACAAAAGTGTTATGCAAAGAAAAGACATATGGTCCAGCTCATAATGGTTCTGGGGGCAGTAGCAACCTGCACTGGCTACACAGGCAAGCTCAAGGACCACAATGTCCCAGAGAGCTCATCAGAGCTACTTCACTATAGCCTGAGGCTGAAGCAGATGCTGGTAACAACATGTGAATGACATATGGAAGTCTCCTTTATAAACATGGGAAAGCTGGATGTGGCAACTCAGATTCTTTGCTATATATTTCATCCAGAGTCCTTCAATATTCCTGGTCTTTCTGGGGCAGGAGGGGTGTGCATGTGTGTGTGTGTGTGTGTGTGTGTTCATGCTCAGCTTTTACTTGGGTACTGAGATCTCAACTCAAGTCACAGACATGGATGTGGACAAAGTATGAATGGGTGCTACCACACATTACAGTAAGCAACTTAGGATAGACCTTGGAAGCTAGTTTGCTTGAGAGAGCAGACACTGAGGCTAGCTCTTACTGACCCCATGAGACAGCCTTTTCTGTTTATTAACTAATTAGGTTCTGGGACATCTGGCTACTATAGAGCAGGGCAGTGGTGACTGCTGAGACTGGGGTAGAGAGGAAGGAGCTGTGGAGGAGCTAAGCACTGCTGGGCATGTGGTGTGTTATTCAGGACTGCCTGTCCCCTCTCTGGCCAGGAACAGAGAAGACCAAAGGGGAAGATAGGAAACTCACTTCCATCCTTTGGACAGCACGCTACTTTCCACAGTCCACTGGTCCAAACACGACCATTAGAATGGCTCCCACTGAGCCATCTAGATAGGAGCCACCAGGTACATGTGTCTGTGAGCTTGGTGTCTAATGGTCCAGATGGGCTTGCTGGGAGCATGGCACAGGCCTTCTTTCCTGTGTTACTTTCTCCACAAATGCTACTGCTGAGTCTGCCTGCCTGCCTGCCTGCCTGCCTGCCTTCCTCCCTCCCTCCCTTCCTTCCTTCCTCCCTTCCCTCCTTTCTGGCTTCTGATATGGTACCAAATATATAGTAGATGAATTGTAGTTCTCAAAAATACAAAATGTATAACTCAAACTACTCCTAACTTTATCCTTCTTTTAAATCTCTGAGCCACCTTGGACATCTGCAGTATCTATTGCAATGGTTCCAAGCTTCAGTGCTCAGGAGATGCTACCAGCTACCACAGCCACTGACGGTGTGAGAACTCTGCCTGGTCTGCAGTAAGCCCATGGTAGAGCTTGAGAGATGGTGGTTTGGAAAGAGTTCCCGAGTCTGCCTCTGTTATTTATTCATTCTCATAAAGCGGACTACGAAGGAAAGCTGCTGGTCATGTGAGCTTTCTGGTTGCCCAGATTCTGAGGGGAAAAAAGTAAGCTTTTTCTTGTAATTAAACCATAAGACTGTAAAAAGTAATTGTAATTA
Source organism: Sigmodon hispidus (assembly GCA_004025045.1). NCBI lineage: Eukaryota > Metazoa > Chordata > Mammalia > Rodentia > Cricetidae > Sigmodon > Sigmodon hispidus. The sequence continues at coordinate 6,526 of PVIH01001325.1, forward strand.
AATTGTGCTGTCTATAAGAAATCTGTCACTTCTCAAGAGTTAGCTGTGAGGATGACATTGAAATATGGGCACAATTAAGACCCAAGCTGTGGCAGTTTCCAGGGCCTGTGCAGGTTGGAATAGGTGGGCATAGTTTCCTGCCAACTTTGGTGCCCACCTCCCCCATCCCTTGAAACTGCTGGGTCAGAAGGATCATGAATCTCCTGCAAAGATGCTGGGCTGTTAATCTGAGGGGGACAGGTCCTCACCAATCCTTCTATGTAACTGCTTATGTCAGTCATATGGGGTACATAACCATAGTACCTGGCTCTGAAAACCTCTACATTTTAAAATTGTACAAATGACTATATTTTGTTAAGCCCTAGATAGTAAAGAAAGGGTAAAATCTCGAATTACTTTCCCTAACCCTTATCCACTGAACCACCACTACTGCTCTCTATCTGGGTCCCTTCTTTGGGCATTTCTCTCTTTTGGAAACTATTCTAAGTTAACACGATCATGTTTGAACCTTTTAATCACTGTGTAGAATGCCTTTGTATCTGTACCCATTGTACTAAGCCATTTTCCCTATCTTTCATTATTGCAAATAGTTCTGCAATGCATCCGCTGTATATTGAACCTGAACTATCTATCCCTCATGGGCTCTCATTCTGAACGCTTGTTTCCCTGGCTCTGGTGCTGTGTAGAAGAAGGTCTTTAAGATTCGAGCCTGGCAGTGGAAGTCACCAAGGACCAGCTTTTAGAGACTGTCCCCACTTCAGACTCTGGCCTGCTCTCCCTAGTTCCTGGTTGGCAGCCACATGACACAACAGAGCTGCTGCTACTGACTGAATGGCTTTCCTTTTAACAGTGGCCTGTGACCCTCTGAACCCAGATGCCAAAACAAACTTTTGCCTCTCCATAATATCTGTCAGGTGTTTGGCCATAGTATAAGGTAAGTAACTAACATGAAGCCTCACCAAAGGCAGAAGATAGGATGTAAGAAACAAGACAGCCTGTGGTAAGAGATTGGCTACCCTGTAAATGATGTCAAGGCTCCAATCTAGTAGGGAGGAGGAGTACCATAACTTTAACTACCACTGGGAAAAACCCAGGAGAGAGTCTCCTAAACCTCGGAGACCTCCCCTGACTCTTACCTCAAAGAAAAGCAGCAAAAGTTAGTCTGTCTGTCAGTAGAAAACCCAGCTAGACCCCAGGATTATATTTTAAAATATTCACCCTCCTGCACTGCCCACAGTGTGTGTTGTTTTAGGGGATGAGCCATCATTTGCTGGGGGTGTCTGCTCATAATCGAGGTCATGCTACTGAAAGAAACTGTAGGGCTGCTGGATGGCATGCTCGCACTTGGCAGAGCGGACAGCTAATGTGCAGAGACGGAAAGTGGCCATGAGGAGGTCACAGAAATGATTAGGGGAAGGACCAAGGCCAGGGATGAGTCACCTTGGCCTTGACTTGAATAGGCTGCTCAATGTGGAATGCTTGCTCATCACTGCCAAGTATGCTGACTGCTCTTATTCCTCTGCTGGGTGTGTGTGTGTGTGTGTGTGTGTGTGTGTGTGTGTGTGTGTTTGTGTATCACTGTGTACCCCTTTCTTAGACTAATGTGACTCAGGAGATTTTGTTTAAATGTCTTTGTCATTGGTAACTGCAGCAAAGGATGACTGGCTGTGTCTGCCTGCCACTGACTACAGTGTCTTTTCTAAGGTTACTTCTTATCCCTCTTGCAAGGGATTCCAAGACAACTCTCTCGCAAAATCTGTCTCTGTCTCCCTTCCTTGCTCCCCTCCCCCACTCCATTATTCATTTCCCCATCAACACCAGTTCTGTACGCTTCAGTGTTCAACAGCCAGATTTTAGCTCTCATGTTTCCTTGCATTTGAACATGTGAGTCCTTTGACACCTGACCCCTCTTCCTTCATGCTGGCAATTTACCGTTTTCATCCAAGAATATAGCCTTGTGTGGGACTCTGGGTAGCTTGTAAAACTGGCTCAACTTCTTCCTTTCACAGTGTTCATGTCCTCTGTAACATTGCCTTGAAGCCCCTTCCATTGGCAGCTAACGTTTTCTGCACCCTTGAACATGGGCTGGCCTGTGAACAGGCTGAACAGTCTGCCAGAGAGTGTGGGACCATTGGAGATCAGAGATGAGCCGTCTCAAATGAGACCATCTCAGACCAGCTGCCCCTCAGCCCCATTTTGAATCTGACCAAAGATGTATATGAGAATTTAGCCTGAATCAGAAGTGTACGGCTCTCTAGCAGGTCCAAGGATTGCAGACAGGTTTTGTCTTTCCTTTTTCCCTCTCTTTTGCTGAACCATTAGATTACATTCCATAAGCTAGTCCCCAACACCTATTCCCTTATTTGGCCACTGACTCATTCTTGGGACTAAACACCAAAGTCCAACAATCAAAATTCATTATTTGGCTACACTGGCTACTGTCCAATCAGGACTTACCAATGCACCAGAGCACAGACTCCCGCTTTTCTCCTTAGAAAGCCACCCCTGCAGAAAACACCTGTCACTTTCTTTCTGCCTTTGTCTGATCCATAGGCATCCCTCCTTTTTTCTCTGGGGTTAATAAATCATCTTTGTGCTAGAACTTGGTGTACGGGTGTGTACCAAGCCAACTTTGAGGGGCTACCCCTTACAAGAAGGCCCATGATGACGATGGTTGTTTTAAGACACTACATTCTATTTTTATACTGTAGGAGGTATAGGGTATGAACTGCCTTATTCCCATCTTCTTAAAAGCACAGCCAGCAAGCATTTGCTGAGCACTTAATGTCTATAAGGCACTGCAGTGGAAGCATTCATGGCTTCATATAATTAGCAGACACTTCAGTGGGCCCAGATAGTGCGCTAAGTACTAGAAGCATAGGTTAACAGCTCCCCAGCTCCTGCCTTTAACACTCAGACCAGCTAATCAAGTCTGGGCTCAAAGGCAAGTAGGTATAGGCAACTGACAACTAGGAGCCTCTTTTACCCATCAGAATGATGTAGGGCCATGTGGGGTCATGATGGCTTTCCATTTCAGTAGCAAATGGACAGATTGTCCCACTTCCTCCTTGGAATTGAGTCTTGGGTTGAGTCTTTACATTCCTTCTCTTAAGACCACTGTGTTCTTATGATGGATACCATAGTGTTCAGGCCAACTCAGACTCTAGGACTATCAGGTGTTCCCAAATGCACAGCTGTTATCCATTTGCAGACAGTCTCCCCCACCCCGTGTGCTCAGACCTCTGTGACGAGGCAGAAGCCCTGGTAGGGTTCCAGAATAGACACTCTCGGTTTGTACCTTGAACAGATCACTGCTCCCTCCATCTGTCATTCTGAAGGTCCTGTTCTGAGTTGGTTCCTGGGCCTCTTAAAGGTATTGCTTTAAGAATCAGCTCAGGGGAGGTGATAGCTCAGAGCTTCACACACATCCATGGGCATCTGATTGACTTGTAAAGGAGGTTCAAACATAGATTCTGATTCCAGGCTAGAGAGAGGCCAATGCTTAACAATCCTGAGTACTGGGACTCTCTGATTAGATAGATGGTCCTACTACCCACAGCTTACCTACAGCCACCTATTTTGTTCAGTCCACTGATTGGATTAAGCATCAGGGTTCCCATTTCACAAATAACCCGACAGGCTTGGGGTGGCGTTTTCATCCAATACCTCTGATCTGAGTCCCACATTGTTACAGTTCACTCACAGGCTCAGATGATTTTTCTCTCTACTTCTACCTCCCGTGTTTTACGAGGTCATTCATTTTAAGGTCAAAGTCCTGGGCTCATTTCATCTTTTGCAAACCTTTGAGCCCATAGCCTGACCTTTTTTCTCCTACTGTGTGGCAGCCATTGAAGAAAATGATTTTTCAGAGCATTCTAGGAAGAGCTTGCTGTGATTTGGTCCAAAATGATTATGTCCACAGGGAAGTCAATCCTGCTTAGGAACACTGCTCAGAGTCCTTATACGATCAGGCTTTGTGCTGGGGTTTGAGGTTAGAGGGTTTCAGAAAGGGCAGAGCCTGAGTCTCAGTTCAGTATATTTGATTTCCTTGTGCCCAGTGAAAACAAAGGACCCTTGGGCCAGCAGGCTGTAGTGTAGAGTTTCCATGGAAACACAAATGCGTTTGATTTGGGAGAGAAAGCCTTAGTCTGGTGCCTTGCAAGCACTAACCACCAATCCTAAGAGGAAGGTCAGGAGTCAACAGTACTCCATTTCCAGAATCAGGAAGTGAGGCTCAGCTGAAGGAGCCTTATGCTGAGCCCTTCACCAAGACCAAAATGAGTCAGTGAAGGCCCAGGGTGAGAGGCCTAAACCCATCTCACGTTGCTTCCTGTTCTGGGGAGGCAGCATGGATCTTCCCTATGGCTGTCCCTTTAGAACATCTTGTTTTGGATGGTGTCAGGCCACTATTATTTTCTATTTCTTTTTAATTAAATAATTCAGAAGAAGTTGAAATAATATCTGTGCCCCTTTCACACATTTATGAATAACTAACTTAGCCACATTTATATGAGCATTTGTAAGGCAGCTTTCTTTCCCCCATGAAGCATTTGAAGTCATAATAGTGAACTTTCATACTGAAGTTGGCACAAAGACATTTCCTTATATAACCACAGTTCAATGAAGGTCAAAACTTTTGTTTATTTATTTGTTTTTTGGGGGCAGGGTTTGTCTGTGTGCCCCTGCTGTCCTGGAACTCACTCTGTAGACAAGGCAGGCCTCAAATTCAGAGATCTGCCTGCCTCTGTTCCTGAGTGCTGGGATTAAAGATATATGCCTCCATGCCCAGCAAGATTTACAGTGACAATATTTCCAATCTAATAAACATTCTTTATTCCAGCCCCACCAACTATGTCCATAATAGCCTTTCCAGAAACTTATTGAGCCAAGGTTCAAGGCCAATATGGGGCAGGACTTGCTGTGTCCCACTAATTTCTTGTTAGCTGGGACAGTTGCCCAGTACCCCCTAAATCACTGTAGTGTATAGGCCAGCAGAGAAGTCCTTGGGATCCTGTAGAATAAGTGGCTACAGTGCCACTCTCTGTCATATCTGGCCAGCTCTGGTGACACTGAGATGTGTTGTGCTTGAGTGCAGCAGGGGATGCTGGAAAGGCTGCTGCTCAGAGTAGCTGAAGCCCACTGCAGATGCAGACTCATCTGGATGGGCCAGATGGTTTTGAAAACAGCACTTCCTCTAGGTACCTCTTAATTTCTGAGTCATTCAGAAAAGGAGCCATGCTCTCAACAAAGATGAACTAATCCCAACCCTTGTTTACGAAAATCTGATATTGCTGCCAGGCCACTCTCATTGGGTTTTATCCTGGAATCCCTGGTGGACATCCAGAAGCTTCCAAATCAGAGGCTCTATAATTGGTTAGTGGCTCATGACCTGACAAGATTCCTATGGGCAATCAGGGCAGTAAGGATGTCTGTTAAATCAGCCTTGGCTTATTAAAGTGCTACCTGCAGTGACCCATCCTATGTGAGAATGGTAATGTCACATGTGGGCTGGATTACCTATCCTTATTATGTGGATTCTGGAGCTAAAGAAGCCAGGTTTCTATTCTCCCTCAACCTCTGAGGCCACTCTGCACTGTCCTGGGCAGACACAATGCAGAATGACCATGAAGTTCTTTCTATTCCTCCTTGGCAAGCCCTGCAGGGAGCCATGCCCTATCAGCCCAATGGCTTTGACCGGGTGAACCCATCAAGAACACCAGGGCATAGCTGAGTGCTTGATAACTTTACCAAATTTAGATGGGACAAATTAAATTGTTATTTCTAGTGAACTGGCATCCTGTGTATTAGCTGCTAGTCAGAAGTCTGGCCTTTTGAATCATCTTTCCGTTGCTGTCACTGATGAGGTTCGAAATAAGGGAGAGGGCTCAATGTCACATCATCATGAGCAAGTGCATGACAACACTGTTGTATCAATGCTGGGCCAATATCTGATGAAATAACTAAGTAGACACCAAGCTAAGCCCATGCAATTTCCATGGTATGGACCCATAAGGCTTTATTTGTAATTTAAAAAGGCAAAAATTCTTAAAACAAAACAAAAATCCCTACGAGTTTTCTGTAACTCACTAGGCAGCAGCAGCCAGCCTCCACAATGCTATTTATTGCCTTTATTTATCTCACTTGGTGTATATTGTTATATTTCTTGCTACAGAAATATTTATTTGTTTGATCGTGGAGTGCTGTTCCAGAACCTGCCCCCGCCAGGAGGTTTATATAATATGTAAACATTGCATTAGCTTTTCAAAATATGAAAAGTTATGAATTACACATTTGACCTCGTGAGTGTCAAATAAGGAATAATGGAAGAAATAAAACAAATTATCATTTTCCTGGCCAGTGGAATAGGTATGAGCCAAAAGATGGTTTCACTCTGCACTTGGATGTTCTGTAAGTATATAATACACACCAGGTTTCAAAAACAGTATACGAAAATAATATAAGCTATCAAGTGACATGCTGAAAGAACATTTTATGTTCACTAGGCCTAATATGTTACTAAAAATTAATTTCGCCTGTCTCAATTCATTTTGATGTGACTATTAGAAAATTTAAAATTCTATTTGTGACTTCTGTTTCATTGCTCTGGAGAATATCTACCCAAGGTATTTACTTTCATGCTGGGGAAATGGGCAAGCACCTGACTGGGGCATGTGGGCAGTTAAGCATGAAACTGCAGTCATCAGCTGAGTGCTGGCTTACTATCTTTTCCATCCCCCGAGAAGACCCAAGGACTCTCTGCTAGCCACCACTGTCTTCTAAGACTGGATTTGGAATCTAATTCAGTGTTCATGGTTTCTGCTAATAGAAGCAGAGTAAGAATCAGAGAAGCAAATAAAATAGACTATTCATTCACAGTTTCTATTTGATACATTAGCAGGTCCAAAGCATTGGGTTTCATGCAGACTTTGGTGTAGGGTCCTCCTTTGTATAGAAAAAAGTGAGGGATGGAAAAATCATACCTCAGAGAAGGTGGGAAGTGTCTGGTACTGTTGGAAAAGGGTGCAAGAGTCTCATACTTCAGAAAGACATTCTTGAGCAAGCCTAGCCTAATGAAGGACTCAAGGTTGAGTGACAGGTCTTCTGTTAAAGAACAAGGTGGCAGGTCACTCCTAAGAAGCAATCCTAGGGTTGTCTTCTAGTCTCCATATACCCACCCCTAATACCTACACAAAGCAAAAGTCATGTCCTGTGTCTTTTGCCAGCCTCCATGGGGACTCAGATTAGCACATGAGATGCTGTGGCTAATGGGCCTATGCTCATTCTCATCTTGGAATGCCCAGGATCAGGTGAATGGGCTCTTAGAGCTGGGTGGG
>PVIH01001325.1:13959-243663 GCA_004025045.1 Sigmodon hispidus
CCCCAGGGGGTCACTGTCAGGAAAGGCCTGAAGATCAGCCACTAAGCCTGAGGGGTCTACTTTCTGAACATCACATTTCTCTCCCATCCTGGGAGTGAGCCATCTATCTACCTTTCTTTCCTGTCATTTAAAACAGCACCACAGGGGCATGTTATTTAGTCTTTATTATAAATGGAAGAACTAGGGCATCCTAGTAGGAGACGTTTTGCTAATTAACGAGTTGAAAGAGTCCAAAATTGCCCACTTTGCAAAGTTAAAGCCCAGTCTAAGACTCATTCAGGACATAAATATGTAGCAGAGGCTCTCAGCTGATGCTCTCGGTGCCTAGGAGATGGCTCCTTGGCAGTGAGCACCACCAACTCCTGTTCTGTTCAAACACTGCTAAATGCAGGACCAGGAAAGAAAGGAAAGCTACTGGGGCGGGTTTGGTGGTGCTTGGCTATTGTTAGGAAACCACTGCTATGGATAAAATTCAAGGTTTTTAAATATAAAATGAAAGAAAGACTTCTTGTCTGGGTGACACTGTGTCTAGTTTATATGAAAAAGAAAACATTTGTCATTCCTTCCACTGGATAGATATAGCAAAGTTTCCTTTAGGAAAAAAAAAATGTTTGTGATGTTCTTACGAAACTGAATCAGAGTTACCCAGCATGCATGCCTCTTCAGAGCCCTAACTGTTAGAGACTAATCAGATGTCTAATTTAAGACAGAAAACATCTCAGGGGAAGGACTAGTCTGTTTGGTTATTGATGATAATCTGAGGTCTGAATGACCTTCAGGGAAACCAAAGCTCTGAGCTGACATTAAGTCCTTAGCTCCTGATGTACAGTCCTAGACCTCCTGACCTTCTTTTTTCATATATATGTGTGTGTATATATATGTATATATAATATTATGTGCATTGGTGTTTTGCTTGAATGTCTGTGAGGATGCTAGGTCTTGAAGTTAGAGACAGTTGTTAGCTGCTGTCTGGGTGCTGGGAATTGAACCTGGGTCCTGAAGAGCAGTCAGTGCTCTTAACAACTGAGCCATCTCTCCATCCCCCGACTCCTGACCTTCTTGATGATCTGATTTTACCAATGGCTGTTGATTATTTGCCAAGCTTCACTGTAGTGGGGACTCAGAAGGCTGAATGCACAGAGACATAAATAAAGAAGCTCACCAGCTGACCAGGAAAGGCTAGGACACGTTGGAGGGACTGGTTCACGACAGTCTGTAACTGTCATACCAACCTTTCTCCACTTTTGCTCCCAGGAGAGTCAGAGGAGCATGTTAACCTCATCCTCTCTGTAAATGAGACACTTCCTGAACTCTCACACAAGCTGGGCAAGCCTGTTCACTGAACTGGACCATTAATTCTGCTATTTCTCCCTCTCCGCTGAGCAGCATCTAATGGGATGGAAGATGCAGACGCCATCTGCAATTTTCTCTAGAGATTTAACACTGTGTTGGAGATTATTTCCAAGCAATCACTTTTACAACATGGGGCTTAAATTCTCCTATTGGATAAATGACAGGCCTGCTAATAGAAATGTTTGTGGGTCTTGTAGAAAGGTTTCGAACACAGTAATCAGTGGGCAAAAAGGGGGGGAAAATCAATATTTTCTAATGACAATATGACATAGTTAATTTAACTCCCCAGACAACTTGCTTTTCCCGAGTTTTCAAGCCTGTCTATTTGCCATTTCCCTTCCTGTTTCCTGATTCTCTGCCTTCTAAGGAAAAATTTGTTTTTCACTTAACTATTAATTTAGAAGAGAACATACAAAGTAATGAGTTTCATTATGGCATTTTCCAGCCACATATATTATTCCATCTATTCTAATAGACCCCCTTCTCCCTCACAGCCCTTTCCCATGTCCCACCCCACACTAATTCCCAGAAAGACTCCCATCTTACTTTCCTGTCTTGGGGATCCCAATGCTCCTAGAACAAATTTCCCCATCTACTTCTTCAACCAGTGACTCAATCCCTCCTGCTTCCTGCAACTGCCCATGGCCCCTTGAGATGGCAAGGGGTCTAGGCAGGGAGAAGAGCATAGCAAGACTGGATAGATGTTGGAGTAGCAATCGGCAATCCTCAAGATAATGCTTTGGTTATCTGAAGTAACCAGAATGGTCAAATCCAAAGAGTCAAAGAACCAGGATGGTTCAAAGATCATAATGATTCTCATCAAAAGGATGGCTCAGGAGCATCAGAGGCCTGATAATTACCAGGAATCACCCTGCCCAGGTGGTATCAAAGAGAGTTTCCCCTAGCTCTTCCTCTTCTGGATACATCCCAGGGAAGCCATTTACTCCCTGGCAGAGGGGGTGGGGGAGCTCAAGCCAGCCAGCCACCCAGTGCTCTTTTGGTGACTTTATACAAAGTAACTTTCCTTTAGTAGCAGACAGAGCAGCACAAGGCAGGAGACGAATGAGATCTTGCCTGTCAGGTCTTAAATCAATAGCCACCAAAGCAGTCAAAGATCTCAGGAGGCCCTCTGTCTTCTCCATGAACAAAGCAATCTCAGGGTGAAAGACTTGTTGGTGCTGTGGGGTAAGGAACATCCTTCCTATCTCTCTTCCTCCTCCCCTCCTTTTTTCCCTCTCTGTGTGGAGTTGGCGTATCTTTGTCCTGAGACCCACAATTAACTTATATAATTTTTCTAACTGCACAGGGGGAAGGCAGGCAAAAGCTGACACTTGAAACATGATGACAGATGGTACTTGCCAGCCGGCAGGCCAAGAGGACATCACACAATGTGATTGTGCCAGAGTGCAAAACCGCTGGATGCGGTTCTGTTGGCCATAGCACAATAATGGATCTCCTGGCAAACTTGTGCTGTGAGAGGCCCAGGGGCTAATTGGCCCCACATCTGATTCCAGAAAAGATAATGTTTGGGAAGGTCATTTGGAAATCAGGAAGATTTCCAGAATGTGCATTAGTTTTCCAAATTCCTCTTTATCCTCCAATTGAATTCTTCCTCAGGGTCCCAATTCTGGAAATTTAAGTATCCTGTTATGTAGGTTGTGAGATGAAACAAACATGATGTTTGGAAAATTCTATCAATCTTCACACTTGTGGGAGTTTTCAATAGGTTTCCCTTGTAGGCATCATGTGTTTACGCAGTTATAACTCATAATAAAAAAAGTTTCACATCATTAGTAACAGTGTACAAATGTCCAAAGCTCTTGGGATCCATTTTGTAGATTCTAGTAAAACTGTTTACAGGGTTTATTCCAGTTCTGAAATGGAGAAAGTGTGTCTCAGGAGTCGGCCTCAGTTCCTGGTTTCCTCAGCATTTACCTTCATCATTGTATCCATTGCAGTCTTTACAATGACATTTCTTAAATGGGGCCACAGGAACAAGATTCAGTTCAGCACATCTGGGGTGGAACCTGGGATTCTGCACACCTGAGCTCCCAGATGATGAACAGTTATCTGTTCACAGACTACATTTGGAGTAGCCATGATCTATATTTTCACGGCCAGCTTGAGGTAGGCTCATATCATCCCGCTGAACATTCAGCCTGCTGTTCCAAGCTTGCTCCCTATTCTGCCCAGATCTGACATCATTTATTCCCTTGCTACTGCTGCAATAGCTCCTATAGCTGACAGATGAAGGCCCAGACTCCATGTTTGAATGCTGGTTCCATCATGACAAGGCTCTGCATCTGCCCAGGCTTTACATCCTGTGTGATGCCAGCTTCAGTGTCTCCTTAATGGTCTTTCATGCCCTTGTATAACCCCCTCCTCCACTAAACAGGGTTGATCTGTAGCTAGCAACATTCTGGGACTTGGAAGATGAGTTGATAAGATGTCTAGGCTTTTTCTCACCGAGATACCTCTTAGATTACACACTCCGGGAGAAGCAAGCTGTCACATGGGTATACCTAAGAAGAGATTACCATGATATGGAAATGAGGACTGCTGTTAATAGCCACACCAGAGGGGCATTCTAGAGGTAGACTCTCTAGCTCTTGTCCAGCCTCTGAGAGCTTCAGGCCCTGATGATATCTTGACTTCTGTTGTGTTCAAGATGCTGAATTAGAACCTCCTAGTGGAGGCATCCCTGAGTTCCTGACCCTTGGACAGGTAGGATGTATTTTGCCTTAAGGCGCTGGTCTTGAGATTTGCTGTACAGCAGTAATTGGCCTGTCCTGTTCACAGTGTCATGCACAGCTTCTCACAGTGCTGATTCCTCTTCTCGGACACACCATCCTGATCATCCTTTGAGAATCAGGGTTCTATTCAGTTTCCCAGGGAAGCCTTCAATGGTTTCCACTCTCAAGATTTGGCCAGGTGCCACTTCTGTAGGTTGCCATGATGTGCTGGGCACATCTCCATCACCATGTTTATTATAACATCTAGTCATTATCTGTTTGTCTGGCAGTTCCACCAGGCAATGTGCCCTCCACAGGCAGGAGGATGAGCCGCTTTGGCTTCCTTACACCAATCACAGTACATGGCACACAGCAGGTGTCACTACATGCTGGATGAAAAATGAATGACAGTAGCTGCTCTGGGATTATGAGAGCACAGCAACTCATCTATTACCCCGGGGACTAGAGAGACACCTGCCATTGCTTGCTTAAGACACCTTCTCACACAGGTCAGCTGTAATTCGTGTCAGCTGTAACTCCGGTCAGCTGTAACCCCGGTCAGCTGTAACCCCGGTCAGCTGTAACCCCAGTCAGCTGTAACCCCGGTCAGCTGTAAACCCGGTCAGCTGTAACCCCAGTCAGCTGTAACCCCAGTCAGCTGTAACCCTGGTCAGCTGTAACCCTGGTCAGCTGTAACCCTGGTCAGCTGTAACCCTGGTCAGCTGTAACCCCGGTCAGCTGTAATCTGTGTCAGCTGTAATCTGTGTCAGCTGTAATCTGTGTCAGCTGTAACCCCGGTCAGCTGTAACCCCGGTCAGCTGTCACTCAGGTCAGTTGTAATCTAGGTCAGCTGTAATCCAGGTCAGTTGTAATCTAGGTCAGATGTAATGTGGACACAGTACTTAGGAAGCAGATGCAGGGGGAATTAAGAGTTGGAGGCCTGTCTGAGTACACAGCAAGAGCCTGTATCACAAACACACACTGTTAATTGTAGCCTGGAGAAAGTGTTTCTACAACAAGCTTATCAATACAGTATGCAGTTACTCCACCATCCATCCTGATGTGACAACTACAGAATCAGGAAAGAAAACATTCATTTCCATGCTGTCCACAGATGCTCTCCAGTAGACAGCTCCGTACCCTAGCCTCTTACATGGTAACCTAAACCTGGAATACTCTTTGCTGGACTTCTGCTTGCCAAGGATGGCCAACAGAGACAGGATGTAAATGCTGAAACACTGTGTCTCAGAGGTTCTTAAGGCAGTACTCAATCATTGCACTACAGCTTCAGCCAATGTGAGGACACCTTCGTCTTCTCCAGCAGTGTTCTGCGTGTTGCAGGCTGTAGTTATCAACAGTCCAGTCCCAGGATGCTGCTGTCTGTCAGCCCACAGTTGGAAGTTCAAGGACAAGTTTCGTTTGTTTGAGACAAGGACTCAATATAAAGTCCAGGCTGACTTCAAACACTCTACCTTATGATTTCTGTAGTTCTAATTAATGTCATGTGTCTGTGCCTACCATATAGGGTAGCATACTTCCATTAGTGCTGGGATAATCATCAAGGACTTAGTCGCCAATGACAGTTTTTAAAAATCAAATGTTCTATGGCTTCAAGGTGAAACATCAAAGGCAGAACGTCAGAGGCAGGAACAGAAAGCTGTCTGTGAAGAGTGAACTTTGAAATGAACATGTCATCAAAGGATCCTGCCTTGTCTCTGTCTGGCTGCAATGCTTCTTAGCAGCCTTGTGCTAATCTGATCCCTCAGATAGACCAAGTATTTGATTAAAAGTCATCAGAAGATGTTAAAAAGCCAAGCCATCGTCCAGCCCTTGCTGTTTTTTGTCACTCAAAGGACAACTTTGGGAACCACAGAAAAGTTGGTAATAGGTGCACATTAGAAGAGGGCTGGGATCTGAAAACAATATGCTATAACATCAACAGTTCAGAAACTTAGAAAGGTTGTATAGTTAGGAATACCCCTGTAGTTTTTATTCCTGGTTAAGATGTGTGTACTGGTGTCTGCTGTGGTCAGTTAACTGTCAGCTTGGTGAAATCTAGGGTCATCTGGGAATGGAAGTCTCAGGGAAGTGCTGTCTAGATTAGGACCTGTGGGCCTATCTGTGGGGGATTATCCTGACTGCATTAACTGAAGAGAGACCTGCCCACTGTGGGTGGCACCATTCTCTTGGCGGGGCATTCTGGGTTGGATATGAGAAAGTGAGTCGACACTAGCATGCATCAAGCTATTGTTTTCTACTCTTGACTATGGTTTTAATGTCACTCACTGCTTCAGGTTCCCGCTGTCCTCTATGATGGACTATACAGTGAACTGTGAGCTAAAACAAATCCTTTCCTCCTTAAACCAGGGTGTTTTTAGTAATTAAAGAATCAAGAAACAATAACAACCAAACCTAAGGTAATTTTTGTCAGAGACAGAAACTATTATATAAGCAATGGCCAAAATAGTGTCCACTAGAGACCAGATGCTATGGAAGAATTGAAATGTAACTTACAATTTTTGTAATCTAATTTAACTTAAATATTTATATGTATTTAGGGGCTACCATATTAGACAGCACAATTCTATCAACTATGAACTGGTAAAAAAAATTATCTGGCTGGTAAAAGGCATCCCCAAGTGAAGCTGAATATTCCATGAGCAACCTGCTCATAACCTGTGCTCTGATTTTAGCAACGCTGGCCAAAGTCAGCTCTGAGACCCCAGCTGGAAAGCATCTCCTCAGTGTGGTCTTTTGATGCCATTACAAGCCAACTGGTAAAAGGATCCCCAAGGGAACAGGAGCTGGGAGAGCAGGATGCTGCTGTCTAATGTCTGACTATCCAGTGCAACAGTGAGCCATGCACTCAGGCTGCAGTAGGCACCCATGACTTACTTTCCCACTGCAATAAATAACACAAACTGTTTTCTTTCCAGCTTCAATCTCGGTTCCTTCTACACTGAGCAGCTAGAAAGCGTAGGCTTGTGTTTCTCAGGCTCTCATGTGCACTCAGGATGCGTGTGCTCCAGGCTGTGGGGGACCTGGTGGGTGAGTGAGAGGCCATTACCCTGCTTCCACTGTGGCTGCCAGAGCAGGACATGGAGACATGACCAGGATGAGACAACTGGAGTCAGCAGTATTTTGGTTACTGCTGCTAGTGCATAGAGACTGTTGTACTGGGTCTTAGAATCAGGCAAAAGCCATTTCTGGCCTCTGGAAAGCTACTGCAGGGATGTGTCCTTGGACCCTCCACAGTCCCTCACTTTTACTGCCCTGTGCTGTCCAGTGGCTTTGGAAGCATCTAATTCCTCACCTACAACCTGTTTCCACTCCAAATACCTAGACTGATTTCTGCTTCCTGCACTGATATTTCTGATTGACCTATCTGTATTTAACCACACATATCTAAATCAATCACCTTAACCCGCCCTCAACAATGATACCTTCACCTCTGTTTGATTAGTAGATGACTGCCACTCTCCAACCTGAGTCTTTTTATAGAAAGTGCTTGGAAAATCTACCACCTCATCATTTCTCCACAAATCTATACCTGTGTCACAAATTATTTAAAAAGACAAGGAAAGCCCTTTGAATGTCACTGCTTTTTTTGTGTGGGTTGAGTTTATCATGGTCGCTGAAAGGGACAGAATATAATAGCATATTGTAGATGAAATAATATTATCTTTGCCACAAAATGTAGGGTCATTTGTGGACAAAAGTTCAGTCCTATGTGAGCTTGCATCCTGCTGAGGAAATCACAGTTCCATGTCTGGAGAATGATGGTCGAAGCACAGACAAGCACCCAAAAAGGTGGCTTCTGTTCATGGTGAATGTGAGTGGCTGAGGGGATGCATACCAACTAGGGAAAGAGCTCAAAGGTAAGCCTTCTATGAAGATAAGGGTATTCTCTACATCATCAAAGGAGAACATCTAAACTCCGTGAATTTTCACTTTCGATCTATGATCCTCCTGTGAGATACGCACCCATTTCTCCCTTTGTAGGATGAAAAACGAACCATTCCATAGGCAAAACAAATAACCGGCCCAAAACAGTCTGTCTTAGGCTTGAGAGAAGAGGAAGAAAAGAATAAACTGGCGCTGCCTTTCTCAAGTCTGTTTCAGATGCCGTGTGGCCGAAGCTGTGGTCTAGAGAAAGACAGCAGGACAGACTGACTTCCCTCCACTGTGCTCAGTGCTCTCTGCAGGCTTTTAATTCCTTCTGCGTGTGGTATTGACTTTATGTTTATTCTTCTACAGCAAATTCTGGACCACCTGATTATTTAAAAGCCCATCCTTCCTGGGGCTGTCAGGAATGACAAACTAAACCAATCCAACCCTTTAGATGTTTTTTAGCACCATAAGAACCTCCATGCATTTCCACTCCACATGCTTTCTTTTGCCTTTCCAGGGTGAAAGAGCAAGAGGGTAGTACTCACAGACAGGGAGAATAAATCAGACAGTTAAACTTACAGTCAGACTCTCCACCTGCTGGAGTGACTTACTCTACTGTCATGGCGATTAGCATGGAATAAAAATGAAAAGAACCTCCAGGAGCAAATGCTGGGACATATTTAAGCAGTAGCTTTGCTTTAGAGGCACAAAAGCCCCGTGCTCCTCACCTGCTAACGGAGAAAAGGGAAGGAGTAAATTCCCCACTCATCTCTCTAACTCCTTCCCTTTAATTTACCAGTGCAGCTTCTGGGTGATCTTTTCCAAGAAACCCGGAGCATGCCCAGCTGCATCACACAGACTGCCCCAACTCCTGTGCCCTCTCCTCCAGCCTGGTGACCCCACAGGCCACGCCCTTCCCAAGGGCACGGAGCTACTGGCCTACAATTTGCTAGAAACCATTGCTTATAACGTCTAACAGCAGAGGACTGACTCCCTATCCCTCAAGGCTTGTTTATTTCAAAGGGAGGCCATCATTTTTGTCTCATTGGCAGGGTATTCATGAAAAAATTCACATTATTCTCCAAACTGAGGGTCCATTCTTCTCAAGACTTCTGAGAAAGAGAATGTCTGGTAAAAGAGGATTCTATTTGAAAATCTTATCAAGATATTTTTTTCTAACGTAACTTTTTTTTTTTTTGCATGAAAAGGGTACAAATACTAGAATGTAAACTCTTTGAAAGCAGCAACTATATCTTCTGCATGAAGTCCTAGCATCCAGTAGGATTTGGCACACAGTGGGGGCTTCCTAAGTACCATATTAATCGAACTCTCAGGCATCAACTCATGTTATACCACTCCCATCAGTGTAGGCAGTTGATAAACTAGGGGCCAGGATCCCTGCTTTCTTCACATTCTGTATTTTGATTGGAGCTCAGTGCTGTCTGTCTCCCATTTTTGTCTGAATGATCTTCCTGTTACTATGGTAATGCTTGGTATACAGATGCTCTGTAAATGACAGTGGGAGAAGATCCTGAGATAGATGCAGTTTCATGAAGAATCTGCCCGGAGGGCAACCTTCTCAGTAATCTGCAAAGCTTGTACATGTCCCATTTTATAATAATTCCCTTTATATGAAACATGATAGCATATAGAACAGATGCAATATGCTAAAACTGAGCACCACTGAGCCCATGAAGACTGTATTAAATATGAGATTAAATGTATTTCAAGACATTTGAAGAAAATACAAGGGGGGAATTTGGCCCATAGATAAGACACTGGTTCAGGTAACTCATAGGGTAACAGCAGCAGATTTCCAATGATGATGATGTAGAGCCCCACTCAATAGATGCTGGGGAGTAACTGAGACATGATCTGAGCAGCGAAGACCAGCTACTGTGAGAGTTAAGGACTTCTGAGTAGGATGGAGATGTCTGTTTGCCTACAAACTTGGCTCTGATATGTAAAACTCTAGTGTCATGTATGACCAAGGTAGAGTCTGAGGCAAAGCAGGAACACAACACAGACATGCCAGGATCTGAGCCAGAAAGTCAAGTTTCTCCATACTACCTTTACACTGAGCTGGCCTAAGGCTGGCAGAGCATGTGACTGCTTGAAGCAGGCATGGTGACACCACAGAAAACATGCTACCTTGTACAGAATGTGCTGTGAGGACGCTTGAAGAAAGCTTCAGTGGTTTCTTGATTTATAGCTTCATTAAAATGTTTGGGCTTCCATCCATCAATATTTGTTGGAACTAACAGTTTCTTAAAATGAGTCAATGATCAGTTAACATTGCATGGATCTTGGGATGGGAAGAATGGAGTGTTGTGACACCCCCAAAGCCAGGAATAATTTCTGCCTCTGGCTACTGTGGGTATCAGGAGTGAATGGACAGAAGGTGGAGGTGTCTGCCTTGGTTTCAGGAACACATTAAGGAAATGGTCTGGATAACTCCTATGCAATCCACTCAGAAAGAGCTTATTAAAGAGCTGCTGCATCTATTACAGACATGAATAGATGTCCATAAAGATCCAGAAGGATTACATGTTTAACGAATGAATGAGTAAATAAAACAGCTCCCACATTCCTGATTTTTCCTTTTGATTTCCCATTATTCCTTTGTTCCAACTTCCCCAGGACCACAGATGCTGTAATAGCCAGTCACACTGAGATCACCAAATGTTTGCGAATCCCTTTTCATTATAAACTTGGTTAGCAACAAGCATCATGGATAACTAATAGCGAGTTTTGGACCTAAACCCTTTCTGGGTGGGACACCTCTACCCTGATGACTGTGATGGCTGACTGAACATGAGCAAATCCTGCTCATGGGGATAGGGGTTGGGGATTTGGCCAAAATGTTTCCTGATGTTCTGTATCATCTCCATGGCTACCACACTGGTCCAAGTTACTGTACCTGACTTGAAACCACTGTAACCCCCTTCTACACAGTAATGCTGCCATGTCTCTCACTATAATCAATATAATTTTTGCACTAAGCAGCCACTTGCATTTTGAGATATTATTTCTCTGTTTATAATTCTCCAGTGACTGCAATAGTAGTCAGGCTTGCTGTTGCCAGGCTGAAATGCCTGAGAAAAACATCTGAAGGATATACAGTTTGAAAGACTTTAGTCCATCATTGTGAGGAGAATGTGATGTGGCAGAATAGTTCACCTCATAGTGGCCAGGTGACACAGAGATAATCCCTGCAGTATCTGTAAGAATCATAGCTCCAAGACAGCCAGAGGCTGCAGAAGCCTGGCCTGTGAAGGAATAGATGCCATGATTTGAACAAGTATGTGGCAGAGAGATGGGTTATGAAGAGGAGCTAAATGGGGTTTGTGCTCTATGAAGAGAAGCTGATCTGGAGATACAAAGGTGATGCGACACAGCCCAAAGTGAGAGGCCTGCATTGCTACCTGAGGCCATGGTGATATTTGGACCCAGGCTGCCACCAAGGGCCAAGTCTGAGTTTGTGGCCCTTCTACAGCAGGGGTCTGTGTTGATGTCCATGGCTTTGTGTCACCACCAAAGACCATGTTAACCTTCTTGGTCTCAGCTGCCATCTGAGGCCATGCTGATGTCTGAACACCACACTGAGCTGGACCAACCCCTCATTAATCACCACATAGTAGTGCCAGCATGATGAAGATGCAGGAATGATGGCCCTAACCCACCTCTCACCTGCGCATCACAGGAGAGCTGGCTGGGTGTGGGTACAGGAGAGGTGGTCCCAATAGCATGGGATGGCAGGCTGACCAACTCAGCTACCATGCAGGCCTAGATCCAGGGCTTTGAGCTGGTCCACCCCAACATCTACCTCCTCTATGAGTTGCTCGAATGAGCGCATGAAGGAGCTGGTCCTGCAGAACCAAAGCTGCAAGATTTATATGACTCAGAGCAATAGCAGGATATCCAGGAGGTGATAGCAGAAACCAGAGACCTTGAACCAAGTCAATGACTCATTGCAATCAACATTTGCAAGCAGAGCTGGGTGGACAAAAGGGTGTACTGTGTGATGGATGCACTGCGACACACTGTGGCTTCTAGGAGAGATTTTTTTAAATTTTGTTTTCTTTGCAGTGTGGGGGGGTTACAGAGGTAGAGAACAGATATGGAAGGACTTGGAAATGGGTAGGATGAGTGGGATTGGGGCACATGATGTGAAATTCACAAAGAATTGATAAAAATATGGGAACAAAAAGAATCATAGTGCCCCTCTGAGGAGCTTTCTCCACATCTCCTTCTACTTGTACCTGGACTGTCTGTCTCGGAGATGACTGAGGACAATGAAGAGACTAGTCACAGCTTCTCAGTCACGAAGAGTGGAGATGCTCTGCTTTCCTCTGAGAGATGCATCAAGGAAATGGTCTGAATTTTTCATGCTGTAGACAGAACGTAAGCAACTAAGAAATTAAACTGTGACCACATCTGTTATTGACTTTGACCTTTGTGGTATCCAGAGAGGTGCGACTCTGTAATGGTCTGTTTGTCCAGATTTCTACAGGGACAAAAGCTTATCCTAAATATTTTGCTCTTAGGGAATTCTTCCTAGAAACATTCTCATAGACACATCCAGAGCTGTGTTCTTCTAATGCCCTAGGTCCTTCTCAATCCAATCCAGCTGACAATAAAGTCTGTCATGCCTTATTAATTATCTAAATTTAAAAGTCAAGTCCATGCCCTGCATACCCAGTGGTTCCAGACTGTTTCACTACATTCCAGCCACACCCAAACATGTTCTACCTGGGGCCGCGTTCATACATTCTTCTCCTTAGAAAGTTCTTGCCTAATCTTGGGCAGGGAAAGCTGCTTTCTGTCATTCATAGTTCAGCTTGACACCATGTGCTCTGGGATGCCTTTTTTGTTCACACAATCAAGCACAACCAATCACCTGCTATAACTTTGTCAATTCTCTCCATTGTGGGATTCCCCTGGTTTAATTTTTTTATTTTCTAGTTCCCCCCAAAATTTAAAAGCTCAAGATCTTAGTCACTGGAATAATGTTGAAAGGTACTTCACATTGTTACTGGAAAACAAGCCAGATCTAAACAGGTGTAGGTGGGTGGTTTACAAGCAACGTCAAATGCAGGTTTGTGAACTGCACTAGGTATGAGGTAGACATCTAACAGCAAACTCAAGGCATACACGAGTGGACAAACTGCTATGTTGTCCTACCTGTAGGAGCCTCTGAGCTGTCATGTCGACAAAATCAATTCTACATCTCCTTGACACTGGGCTCAGCAGCTTCTCCCCTAGGCTCTGTCTCAAGGAGCCATAGAGCCTTATAGGAAAGCCCACCTGTTCAGCATAACCTAGCAACTGCCTTCTTGTCTTCTGGGCCATTTATAGAACCCAGCTCTTGTCAGACGCATTCTTCTAAGGCTTGTATTGTTTGCAAAAACCCATATCCACTCTCTGGGTACTGGAGACTTCTCTTTGCACCAGTGGTAAAATATCTTTCTATAAACTCACCAAGTCCCATGTCAGGACTCATATATGCTCTTTCTTTGCAAGAATCACATATTCTCTTTGGTAACCTATTCCATGTAAGCGCCAATGTAGAATAGCCAAAGGAGTCTTGAGCTTGATGTCAGAGACTGGGGTGAAAATTAATTATACTGGTCACTTGCAGGCAACTTAACCCCAAGTATATGACTTAACCTCACTGGGCCTCTGTTTTGCCTGCACTGGAGGAATGATGCTTACCTACTGCTAAGATAAACCATGGAGCATGTGTTTTCTAAGCATTCTGCAACTGAGCCATGGAGGGAGGTGAGTCCAGAGCATCAGGACTTGCTGCTTCTCGATAGCTTCCTCCAGTGTTTTTGTTTTTTTTTTTTTTAATTTATTTGCCTTAGTCTACATGTGTGTATATGTGTTGGATCCTCTGGAACTGGAACTACAGACAGTTGTGAGCTGCCATGTGGGCGCTGGGAATTGAACCCCGGTCCTCTGGAAGAACAATCAGTGCTCCCAACTGCTGAGCCATCTCTCCAGCCCCATCCTCCAGTGTGTTTATAAGGGACTGATTCTCCTAGAACCCATAAGGAGGGGTTCACAGCACCGTAAGTACAGTTCACAGTAAGCAAGGGATGGCCTTTCATGCTGGGCTGCAGAAGCATGAGTAGTGGATCAGAACAGCCCTGACAGAGCTCAAAGGCACCACAGCACTGAATTGTCAGGACCTTGCCTCAGGAGCAGGCATGCATTCAGTGGCAGGCAGATGTCCCTGGAGACTGGGAGAAATGTGAGTGGGCTGCTCTCCTGTATGGAAAAGCTATGATAAAGGGCAGAGTAAAGCCAAGTCAAATGTACATGTAGACAGGCCATAAGGAAAGCTATGACTTTGTATGCTTCCTTTAAAAGACAAAATAAATGAGAGAGAAGGCAAGCAAAAGGGGGCAGAGGAAAAGGAATCAAATATGACTGCCTGCTAAGACAAGGGCAAGCGAGCCCATCACACTAAAAAAATCAGGTATACTCGTATCACCAGAGCACAAAGGGCGACATCTCCCTCTCCCAGTCCTATACCTGAATTCTTCTAATGTCTCCCAAGACACATGGAAGCCAAGGTCAGCAGACTGCTCCCTTCACAATGACTCTAAGGATAAATCTTTCTCTCAGAAAAATGACTGAAGCAGCAAGGTCCCCTGCCCTGCCTGTAACTAGCAGGGCTCTAAGCTCAATAACAAACCCTGGTACTGTAAAGAAGTTGACTTCAAATTATTGGACACCTGCTGCAACGTCCCCCCATTCAATAGAACAGATGAGCCAGAGGAGTGTGGAGGAGTCGGGGGGGGGGGGGGGGGGGGGGGGGGGGGAGAGCAGTCAATGTGGGTACCACATACCTTTGCATTCACTGCCTCACTGGGTGTCCCATTTGCAGGTATGCTTCCTTCTATTTAATAACAAAGGGAAAGGATCAAAAGTCTCCCAGCTAGCAAACTGTAGTGTCAGGAGTAAAAAATGCATGATGGCCTCCTATGTTCCTCTTATTGACACTGCTGATACAGTTGATTAGACTTAGGCGTCCTAAGAAAGCAGAAGAGAGTTTAATTCTCAGATAACTTTCTCTGGCAGCTGCAGACACTATCTTCTCACTGTGTCACCACAGTGGGAGAATGAGGTAGCTTTCTGGGACTCCCGTAATAAGGACACTAACCCAGTATGAAGGCTATGTCCTCATGGTTTATTTACCCCCCAATGTGCCCTCTTCCTAATAATGTCACCTCAGGGTTAAGATCATTTACCAGGTGAGTTTGGGAGGGGGGACATAAACATTTAATATATAGCAGCTGTGAATGGTATTTTCATTATGGGGCTAAGAAGCTCGAAACCTGCTCTACCCATCACCTTTAGTGTAAGGTCCCCAGAGAAGATGTGGAAACAACTCCTCCTTCTAGAGGATCACATCCCTACTGGATCCTTCTTCATGTTGGGGTTCTGGCAAAGGCTGCTGGGACCACTGACTTCTACAAGAGGGGTGTCACTCAGTTCTGGGTGCCCAGTATGCAGGGAACCATCTACAAGAAAAGTCCTTGCACTTATCTCCCGAATCACATCATTCTAGTTTACAACTTCCCAGCACGGGCTTATCCAGTGTAGATAAACAAAGCAATCTTATTACAAATGTCGATCTCATGTCAAATGTCTCTTTATTCAGTAATGGCTCTCAAAGTAGAGGATAGTGGCAGGTTATGGTTTTTACCTCCAGCCTGATTTGTCAATGCAAACTTTAATATATTATCAACTAAAAGACGAGTGGAGTCAAAGAATGGGAAGGAGGAATCAGGATGCTTCTTCAGATTTTGTTTCAAGAAGATCAAGCTGCCAGAGACAGAGTTACTATGAAGTCAGGCTTCACTGTTATAAGAAGTGCTCCAAAATCAGGCAACAATGTCCTGCTTTCCTAAGGATTATTAATAATACATTTGCAATGACTCAGAAGCTGGCTATAAACTCTCAGTGACCAAATGAGAATGTAAATCTGTCCACAGCAATGGAGATTAATCACTCTGATAAATTCTTAATGATGCTGCCTCATCTCCTGCATCTCTGGGATGGTTTATGAGTCTACAGTTAATCCTTCAATAATCCACAAGCACTTCATTCCTCACCAGAGTGGGACATCTTGGGTCATGAAAGAGGAGCTATTGTATTTTGTACCTGGAAGTTTTCTGACCCATCTAGGCTCATGGTCCGGTGAAATCTCTCCTACTCTCGTCTCGCAGCTGATTATAAAGTAATTATTCAAAGGTTTATCATAATTACAAACTGTTTGGCCAATGGCTCAGGCTCATTACCAACTAGCTCAACCCATTTCTGTTAATCTATGTATTGCCACATGTTCCTAGCGTTACTTGTGTTCCATTACATCTTGCTTTCTGGGTAGCAGCTTGTGACATCTCCTTGACTCTGCCCCTCTTCATCTTTATCTCTGCTTGGATTTCCACCCTGCCTTCATGCTGCCTTGCCATAGGCCAGAACAGCTTCTTTATTAGATGATAGTAAAGCATATTCACAACATACAGAAAGACATTCCACTTCAATTGTGGAACACAGGAGCTGTGTAGAAGACCCAGGTCATAAATATTAGGAGACACAACTTCAAAAGAATTATCAATAAAGACTTTCAGTTGCCTCTGCCCAAAAGGCAGGTAAGAAGATGACTTTTAGGCATTTTGACATCAAGACTGACAGATATAGACATGGTGTCTTTGTAGGTACATATTCAACCACCAGGCTGCAATATCACAACTGTGGTCATCAATAAGACTAAATGAGTATTTTCTGTCTCTCATTCTTTTCTGGCTTTTGTTCTAAGGTATGGTTACATAAATTTTGTGGTAGGGCATTTAATTGACTAGTTTGGTCCACTTATATTTATTGTACTTTTTGATATTTGAGGCTATTTCTGACTTGTCTTATTTACCCAACTTTCTCTCTGCCCCATTTTCTTCCTTCTTGGTTGTGTTCCTGTGGGCTCTGAAAATTCTCTTATTCATATTCTGTTGAGTAGATTTTGCTAGTTTGGAATTCATAAATCTTATTTCTACCATTTTGGTGGTCCCCCTGAAATTTTTGCCACCTTCGTGACAATGACAACTTGTCTAAGAAAAATCTATGCATTTTCTATCTTCTTGAATGATACAAAAAAATTAAATGACTGATTTTTCCAAATTCCTCCAAGTTTCAAAGCTGGCATTTCAATGCCAATGTACAGTATGCTATAGGTTTGTTTTTTCCCATCAACTCTGCAGGCCAGACATTATTATAACGCTTAAATAAAGAAAAGATATCACTTTCACACTTTGTTTTATTGCTGAAATTATTATTTTTTTGAGTCAGCATTTCTCTATGAATCTCTGGCTGTTCTAGAACCTGCTATGTAGACCAGGCTAGCCTCAAACTCAAAGTGTTTTTCCTGCCTCTGGCTCACAAGCAGTGGGATTAAAGGTGTGTGACACCTTACTTAGTTTGAATATTCCTTGATTTAAGATGTTCCTTCCAGGAAATGTTTTTTCACCTATTCTGATAAGGTAATACCTCTTAGTAGCAACATTCTCTATGGGCCAAGCATTCAAACACATTAGTATATGGGGACAATGCCTATTCAAACAACCACACATTTTAAAAGATTATTTCATAGGTCCCTTAATCCCCAACTGGTAGTTGCTATCAACACTGTAAAAAAAAAAAAATACTCATTAGAAGTCACACACCAGTATTCCTTTATTAGGAGTCTTTACCTCTGGCCTGTTTTGAGATGATCTTGCTCATTTGTATAGGTGTAACATTCTTGTTATATTCTCTCCTTGGCACCTTGTTCCCATCATCTGAGCAATCATACATTATTTCTATCTTTCATACATTCTAGAAAGTATCCCAGATCACTATGTTCTCACATTATTCTCCCAACCCCTCTCTTTTGAGACATGGTTCCACTCTTGTCACCTTGTCTGTCCTGGAACTCACTCTATAGAGACCTTCCTGGTCTCAGACTCACAGACATATGCCTACTTCTGCTTCAATGCTGTAATTAAAGTCATGTACCACCATATCCACCCTCTACTCTTTTTTTAAATCCCCCAATTAACGATTCATTAAGCCTTTTTCTTATAGGTGGTTCTTAAAGATCTGGTAATTACTATGTAGACTAGGATGCTCTCAGCTTGCAGTGGTCCTCCTGCCTCAAGCCTCCACAGTGCTGGATTTACAACTATGTGCCAACATACCTACATAGACTATATGTGTAATTAGTTCTGGCTGGTTCTTTTTCAAATCTCGCTAGTTAGTTTAGACAATTTCTTACCTCATTATTTCTATTTTTCATTTAACTATGTTTTCATAATATGACAGGTAGTGTTTTTCTACACTGGCTGTACCAATATTTGTGATGGTAAGTACTCTCACAGATTAGTAATGTTCAGGAGCTAAAACTCACTGCCCCTTCCCTCCATGCTGCAGAAGTGACGCTGAGGAAGTGATGCTGTGTCACTCTGCGGCTGGGTTAAGAAATGTCATCTGAGTTCTGCTAGGCTCTTCCAACAGACACCCCAGGGACCAGCTGCCATATGTGAAAGGGTAAAGGCTGGCTAAACCAGATGAGGTCCTAATCATAGCAACATAAGGAAGCCGAGGTCTACAGCAGCCAATTAGTAAACCAGTGCAGTCTCCAGGTCATAGATGAAGACTTGGATGATGCAGACATGACAAACCATTCTCCCTGTCCCTGAGCTCCAACCCACAAAATCCCCAAGCAAAACAAATGAGCATTTAAGCCACTCAGCTACAGGGTAGTTTACTCGACACCACTGGACTAAAGAATATAAATTAGTGGTGCTGGAGAGATGGCTCAGTGGTTAAGAGCACTGACTGTTCTTCCGGAGGACCTGAGCTTGATTCCCAGTATCCACATTGCAGCTAACAACTGTCTGTAATTCCAAGATCTAACACCCTTACACAGTTACACATTCAGGCAAAACACCAATTCACATAAAATAAAAATAAATATTTAAAAAAGGAATATAGATTAGTTCATGTTTTGGTACCTGGTAATTAATTGCAATATCTGATTTTTTTAAAAGTAGTTAGTTAATCAAATTGTTATCAATCAACCCTCTATTTGGCTGACTCATGCACATATAGGCTTGTTTTCTTATATATCAGGTGACTCTTTGGTGAAGTCTCATACATGGCTGACATTAATCCATAAACATCTGGAGGTTGCTCATTGGAGAATGCCTCTCTAACAAGAAAATCCCCATTTCTGGCTGGTCTCAAGATGATGTAGATTCAAGTGGCTTATGTTGATGTGGTGGAACTCTGGCTGTGTTGTTCAGTTTCAGCTTTTTCACATGTGGTGGATGGTCCCCAGGCTACCCACAGAAAGCATCTCTATTTAGATCCCTTTCTAAAATTAGTCACATGGCATATTTAAAAACATGAACTAAAAACATAGACATGAGAGGGCAGATCTAGCCATGGCTATAGCTGATTAACTGGGGCTTCTGTTGTGATAAAGTCACAGTCATTGACAGGATTGCACATTGGCTTCCCCTGTCACAGGCATTTCCTTTTCGTGGATAGTCATTTGATATGGGATATCTTTCTGTATGCTGTGAATATCACTGGTTAATAAAGGGACTGTGTTGGCCTAAGCAAAGCATCTTAGAAGCATGTGGGAAATTCAAGCATAAATAAAGGGGAAAGAGGGTGGAGTCAGACAGAGACACTGTGAGCAGCATGCCCAAGAAAGCAAGATGTAAATAAGCACAGGTAAGCCACAAGCCACACAGCAAAACATAGATTAATGAAAATGGTTTAAGTTGAAAGAGCTAGCAAGTAATGAGCCTGAGATATATGTCAAACAGCTTGTAATTAATAAAAGCCTTTGTGTGTTTATTTGGAACTGGACAGCTGTGGGACTAGCCAGGTAGGACATAGAAACTTAATGATAGTCATTTAACTTGCAAGTACTTACTAAATATCTTTTACATGTTCCTTTATAGGAAAATGTCACATTGTCCTTCATAGATATGCTTGAGACTCTACAGTCATTTGTACAACTTAGTTTACAATCTGTACAATTTGTACAGAAATTTAGTACAATTTCTGATAGTCTATTTCCACACTCCATAGAATTTATCAGAAGCTCTGTAAGATCAGACCAGGCCTACTGCTGTCTTTAAAAATAAATTCTTTAATATCAAAATGACTACACCTGAACAACATACCCCAGACACTGAAAGCATATTTCTCAATACGACTAGCAGCTAAACCAGTGGTAACTTGGTCACTAATGACAAATTACCACCAGAGTAGAGGGGTCATGCTTCCATTTTCTGCACGACTCCGGTCAATGCTGAAAAGTTAAGTGATTTTCTATACTGCAATGATGGAGAAGGTTAACTGGAGGAGAAGACCTTATGCTGTCTTTACTATTTTTTTTTTTTTTAAACCAAGCACAATGTGTAGACCTGATGACACCCAGGCCAGTTCTTTTATTTTTCATAGTACTCCTTTTAACAGAAGGCACAGCTCTACAGATTATTCGGTGTTCTCTTAGGTGCTATGATGGTACCAGAATCAACCATGAGGCGAGCCTCTGGCCATACCTGGAGGGTGCTTTCTTGATTGGGTTAATTGAAGTCAAATGACCTACACTAAATGCAGGCAGCACCTTCCCAGGATGCCCAGCTATAAAGAGGCCTGAGGTAAATGCTTCTCCTTTTGCCGGCTTGCCTTCTCATCTTAGTAGTGAGATCACCTACCCAATTTGTCTTGCTGCTGAGCTGCCTGTCACCGGCATTACATCAGAGCCTGCCAGTGGCTCTCCAAGAATCTTCTAGGCCATTGGTATCAGAATGGGATTTACTGAGGCATCCAGCCCTATGGCCTGAGGTGTAGCAGGTTCACACCTCTCTTGCAGGCTTCCAGCCCTATGGCCTGAGGTTCTCACCTCTCTTGCAGGCATTAGGCCCTATGGCCTGAGGTGTAGCAGCTTCTTATCTCTTGTGCAGGCATTCAGCCACTGTTCCCAGACTGCACTGTACATGGCCAATCCAATAATCCCCCTTTAATAGCTATTCAGTCTATTGCTTCTTGTCCTCTATAAACCTGATCAATGCAGGCAAATAAATAAAAACGTTTTATGAATGGGTCCATCGAAGCTCAGTCAGTAAGAGGCCCAGCAGAGCCAGAACCAGAATCCAGCATTTCTGACTTTGAGATGATTTGTTCTTGCCATTGAGCTACCACAGAACTATATAAGTTAGACAAACTGTACCTTCTTCAGTGAGCTTCTCGGCAGTCATCAGTGGACACACAGAGCTTGTCTAAGCTTCGTCTTTCATATGAGTGATTAGAGGTCAGAGCGCTCTCCTGTCCATCCACGTGGTTCTAATGCCCAGCACCATCCATTATTTCTCCCCGTTCCTGTAACACCCTCAGCTCTAGACTTGCTATCTTTCCACAGAAAATAACAGTTCCTATGACACAGACTTCCTCACAGTCAGTTTCAAGAAAAGGACTGTTCAGAGCTAACATCAGTACAACCTGAAAGGAAGCTACCGCCTGAGCAGGCTCATGGTCCTAGAAGCATGAGATGCTGGTTTTTTGGTATTTTTTTTGTTTAGTTTTGTTTTTTAAAATTATTCCTCTGCTGAAATTTTCATTGAGGTCCTCCACTGACTAATCACAGGAAGACCAGTTACCATAGCCTGCCATGTGTTGTCCCTGTGTTCAGTACTCAACATGGATAATTTTAGATAGTGGCCCGTTTCAATTCACACACCCCCATTTCCCATGCTTTCAATATTAGTACAACAGAGCTGAAATGTCCCACAATTTCCTTTTCAACTGCAGGAAAGTATTTACCCTACAAGTCTGTCAAAATGTGAAATGAAAGTGTTTCTGATCCCTCATTCATGAATTTCTGGGAGACCCACTCACACCAGGAGATTTGGTGATGTTGACAGTGGTGGTAAGGGAACTCCACAATGGGAAGCCATTATAATGACACAGTGCTTAGGAGCTCCATGGCAACAGGATTTAAACTTGCTGTGTCTGAGAGACACACCGACGGCCTTAATTTCTCTTCATGTCAGACAAATTTGACACTTGACAGGTTGTCTCATTTTATTACTCTCTAGCTAGAGTTTTATGATTAATGCAAAGAATGTAGAAATTACTAGGTTTTTACTCATGACCTGTGTGTCCCTCTTATAGTAGATTGGTTCTTGGCAAACAGATGCCAAACCATGGACGCTGTCATCTTCTTGTATCTGGCAGAGGCCATGCTATCAGACCCACATAGTGGAACAGATATATATATATATATATATATATATATATATATATATATATATCACTTCAAGGCTAAGAAGGAGAAAAATGTGGTCTCTCTTGTCTGTCTGTCATGATCTTAGAGGTCAAACATTGATAAGGGTAGGATCATGAGACAAAAGAACCTTCAGTTCCTGACCATACCTCAGAGGCAGTCAAAGCTGAGACTTGTAAGAAACAAGCCTTTGTGGGCTGGAGAGAGAACTCAGCAGGCTGAGGTGATTCTGCACAGGCCTGAAAACCCAAGCTGGATCTCTAGATCCCACAGGTGGCTGGAGAGGATAGCCAATAGTTGTCCTCTGATATAAACACACACAGACACACAGACACACAGACACACACAGACACACACACCCTGTAAACCAAACAAATAAAATTGAACTTTAAAAAAAATTGCTTTTATTTTATGCCATGGTGGTCTAGGTGCTGGTATCATCAATGGTCCACTGATTAAAAAAAAAAAAAAAAAAAAAAAAAAAAAAAAAAAAAAAAAAAAAAAAAAAAAAAAAAAAAAAAAAAAAAAAAAAAAAAAAAAAAAAAAAAAAAAAAAAAAAAAAAAAAAAAAAAAAAAAACTCAACGAAACAAACAAACCAAACAACCAAATATCTACTGGTTGACTGTATGAAGCTTTAAAAAAAATCTTAAAATTTTTCTTTTCTTGATATGGTCTTCATATGTAGTTGAGTCTGGCCTAGAACTTGCTATGCAGACCAGAATAGCACTGGATGCATCAGAGATCTTCCTATTTCTGCCTCCCTCAACCTTGGATTAAAGTGTGCTGGCATGCCTGACTTGTAACTCTAAAGAGACGCTTTCCCCTCGCTGAGGTTTCATAGTAAGTTCTAAATGCCTGTGAGAACTTGGGTTGGAAAAAAGATAACTTCTTAAAGCCATCCTTCCCTCAGAGGTTAAAAATTGATCTGTTTGAACTTACAAGGAAACATCCAGGATTCCACACATAGCTTCTAAAGGCACTCAAATATTTGCTGCATACATGCATATCATCTGATCGAATTCAGTTAAAAAAATTACTGGCTGAGCACTAATTTCTATCCTGGAAAGTCACCAGCTCACTACGATGACCCAGTAGGCTGCACAGTCAATAAGATTCCTCACAGCAGACACCCAGGGCATCTTGCCCCAGGAATGTGCACTATGGGTTTTGAAACAATGGCTCCAAGCCAAGTAAACCTGTTGTTTTTCAAGATGAGAGAGAAAAAGGAAGAAAACTGAGAAGCAAATTATATCAAGGTCGAGAAGGTGGTTATTAAAAATGTCTCCTCCCCCTTGCAGCTACAGTTCATGATGATGCTCTGTGCCACTCAGCCGCATACAGGACTTGAAGAAGAGGAAAGGACCCACAGCATACTGCAGTCTGACCATACCCATTACACAGCAGTTTGATAATGTGAAAACATACTGACAAAATGCTACTGCTGAGCGACTGCTAACCTCACAAGTGGACTGGCCAATGTCTGAGTATAATGTGTTATAGCCTGCCATGCAGCATAGTTCTGCATACAGGATCTCGATGCTTCTATTTCTAGATTACTGTACTGACACTCCAAAAGGCATATTTTTTGAGGCTTAAATATATATAGATGCTGTATTTTTCATAAACTAACATTTATTTTCTTACATTTTCTACTGTATGCACATTAATCACGTACACATTCAGAGTTTAAAAGTTCTTTGTTGCTTAAGGAGAAAAGATTCAGTACAATAGAGAATTTAAGAAAATGGAGCCTCTGATAGCTGAGTCC
Source organism: Sigmodon hispidus (assembly GCA_004025045.1). Taxonomy (NCBI): domain Eukaryota; kingdom Metazoa; phylum Chordata; class Mammalia; order Rodentia; family Cricetidae; genus Sigmodon; species Sigmodon hispidus. The sequence goes on from PVIH01001325.1 coordinate 38,055, forward strand.
ATAGTTTGAAATGTCATCAGTTGCAGGAAAAGGATGCTCAGGGCTATCTTGCTTGGCAACAGAGTAGCCATGACAACAGAGTAGTCATGGCAACAGAATACTCAGTAGCTGATTTCATTAGTGTAGGTCCTTTTGCTGAACTTGAAAACATGTCACGAAGGTGTGGCTGCTTTCTCCCAGGTCTTTCTGATATAAACACTTATGTACAATGAATAGAGCCAAAGCTGACTTTCAGACCCTGAACACGTGACAAACTGTACGTTAAGTATAGAAAGCTCAGAGATCAATCAAAAGGTTTTTGCAAGATGTTTTCAATTTTTCAAATGTCAAACCATTGGCATTTTCAGACTACTATCTAGTGTGGGTCTCTGAAGAATCTTACACCACTATGGTAAATTTATTCAGTAGCAAATCAAAACAGTGACGTAAAACTGCCCATATTATCATGAGCTCTAACTGTAAGAATGAGTATGGTTCAAAAACTCCACCTGCTCATATGTTTATAACAACACTGAATTCAGTGACGACCTCTTCTCTGATTTCTTAATTTACTTTTCTCTATTTTTTTTACACTGAGACTCTAGGTTTGCTTAATATTTTTGGTTGGTTTGGTTTTGAGACAGGTTATTGCCATGATCTCAGATTCACACTCTTACTGCCTCAGTATCCTGCATTTTGGGACCACAGGTGTGCACCAGCAAACTTAGCTTTGCAAAGTACTTATTATTGCTTTCTTTCTCTTCACTGAACTGCATTAACCTTCTCCTGCAGGAACAAAATGTTTAAAATAATAGAAGAAAAAAGGATAGAAAGGCAAGAAGGAAGGAAGGCAAGAAGGAAGGAAGGCAAGAAGGAAGGAAGGAAAGAAGGAAGGAAGGAAAGAAGGAAGGGAGGAAGGAAGAAAGGAAGGAAGGAAGAAAGAAAGAAAGGGGAAAGAAATGATTTGTGCTTTTCAAATACTGAGCACTAAAGACTAGTGAGCTGTGTGGCATAGGCATGGGGGCAGGCGCTGGGGATGTGGAAGAGCTAAGACCATACAGAACAAAAGCAACCTGGCTGCAGACAGTGCTGCTGGTGACATCACACCCACAAAGTCCATAGGAGTCTAGAACACTCAACCTTAATAAATATGTGCCAGTAACACCAGCTCAGTTGTGGAGTCTGAAGTGAGGCAATACCTAAAGAATGAAGGCAAGTCAGCATCCCTGTCACTGAGCATTCTGTGGAGGGAAGGCTTTCAGTGTTAAGGGCTTCTGGGAGAGTGAATCAACCTCCTTGTAGAAGAGGACATCTGTGAAGACATGCAGGAAACCCTAGACTGAGCTTATAGTGAGCTTCTACGGTCTGCTGAAGATTGGCCTGCTTATGGAGAAAGGGAGGCATCTAAGGTGGAGGAAGGGAGAGGCACTCCACACTCTGAATATCAGCTATCCACCCTCTGTGTGCCCTTCCCTGACTTCACTCCTCAGATCCAGAGTCAGCTGGATGAGGAGAACCAGCAATGACACGAAACTTCCTCATCAGCCAGCAGCTCCCTCAGCAGGAGCAGCCTCTGCTGAGGGCTGGATAAAGGCAAATTTAATCTAAGAAATAATTAAGCGGATGTTACAGTGGGAGCCAGATTTCTTTTTTTCAGAGTTTCTATAATAATCTAGGATTTCTAAAAATATAGACATAAGAATGGCACAACCAGGGCTTTTGAACCAAAAATTAACAAACAAACAAAAAGAAATGGCCTGGTGCCTTTAGGTTGCAATAACTCTTTGCCAAATATTGCCCAGCCAACATCTGGCTTCAGAGTCAATCCTACTACCTATTGTTTCTAACAGACTGGGGTGAGGGTATAGACCACAAGGCTAAGTGCCAGGCTGCTAAACACTTGAGCTAAGGCAGACTGAAGTGGAAGAGTGAAAGGCTCCCTGGCAGGGCTGCCAAGGCTGTTAGAAAAACCTATTCGATGACCCTGCTTTCTTCAGGGGTGTTATATAATCTTCCTATTGTAAGAGCTGTGATTCAGAAACATGGGAGGCTAAAGGGGTTGTGGGAAGAAGATTCTGGGCTTGAAGATGGAGAATGTGAGTCTAAGTTCCTCCTAATTCTGCTGTATTGGGCATGGCACTTGGCTTTTTGGGTTTGCCTAATAATCTAGCAGACTGAATGCAGGACTTCTCTCGTGACAGGTAAGTGCTCTGTCACCGAACTGTACCCCATCCCTAGGCTCATGTCTATTCATTACAAATATCATGTCTCACATAGAATAGGTTCTTTATTTAAGTGTGCTGAAGCTGAGTGTACTGCAGTATCAGCACTCAGGAGGTAGAGGCAGTGAGCAGGCCAAGGCTAGTCTCATCTGTGTTTGAAGTCAGACTCATCTACATAAGACACACCTTCTCCCCAAAGAAGTCAGGTATAGAGTGGTACATGTCTGTAATTCTGACACCTAAGAGGTTGAGGCAGAAGTACTATCTTGAGTTTGAGATCAGAACTGCATAAAACAATCTTAGAAAATGGTGTGTTAAAAGATAATGAAAGCAGAAGAGACTATCATTCTCCCCAGGAGTCACGGAGAAGGTGCTAAAGTCATGCTTTCTTCTAAGGATTCCATTCTTGACAGTTCAGTCCACTGGGAAAGAATTCTCTCCTGTGAGCTCTCTCTGTGGAAGGTTCAACTCTTGGTAACTTTCTGCCATGTTAAGCTTCAGCTCTGTCTGTCAGGTACCCTGGGACATCTGGGCATGTGGCCCTGGACATCTCAATTAGAGTTAGTCTGCTAATGTCTTTAGCTGAGGAGAATTGTCATTTTGTAATTAACTTAGAGCCATGACAGAAGCCTATGACACTGATGACTCAGAACACAACACACTCTTGTTCTTCTCCTGAGGGACTTACATGTTATGGAACAATACACACACACACACACACACACACACACACACACACACACACACGAACTGTTACTATGAGCTTGTAGCAGGAAAATCAGGAGGGGTTGATATAAAGAGGCTTTGCTCAGAGTGGTGGGGCCTATGAAGCCCTCTCCTTAAGAATGTACCTCTTCAGGGCAAGCTCTTGCTGAAACTTAAGAAATCTATCTTCCTGCAGAGAAGCATCCTACATCGCCATGGTGTATGTGGGCATGAAGCCTCTGTGCTTTCTGTGGGTCCCTCTGTTTTCTATGCCTTGGGGAATGTCTCCAGAGGGCTGTTTTGTGTTTGGTTCAGGATGACTGTGATCCATGGACTTTGTGAGGGCCCTGTCTTTGTCCTTTCCACAACAAACCAGAATTAAACAATATAGTTCACAAGGTCTTAAAATGGTCTCTCTACTTTCTCTCTTCACATGTCAGCCAAGAAGCTGACAGGCTATAGACACAGTCCCAGGGATTCTGCTCATGTGGGACTCTGTCCTTACACAGTAATACAAGGTAGGAGGAGATGCATGGCCTGCAAAGGCAACAGTCTGAAGTAACAGACACAGACCCCAAATGTTGCTAGTATACTAGAGGAACCAATATTTAAAATCTCTCTTAATTTTTATTCATCTAAAATTTAAAACAAACTAATATGGTTATAAAAAATTAAAAAATGTAAAAAATAAACAAATCTAAAAGCCTACTTTTCCAACTATCAATTTTGTGCTGTCTGTGTACTAGTATATATGAACTTATGTATGCATGTGTTTGTGCGTGAGCATGCTGGGAGTATGCGTGTGCGCCCATGGAGGCCACCTTTCCATGCAGGGTGTCTTCTATCAGCCTTCACCTTGTGTTTTGAGACTGTTTCTCACTCAACTCTGGGTTCACCGATTAGCTAGACTGGCCCCCCAGTAAGTCCTGGGGCCCTTCCTGTCTCTACTTTGCCAATCCTGGGATTATAACAAGGGCCAGCATACCTGGCTTTCATCCCCCAGGGATGCTAGGATACAATCATGTCCCTGAGCTTGCGTGGTCAAGGATTTTACTGTCTGAGTCATCTCCTCTTAGAAACTGTCAATATTATAACATCTAAATGCCAAATACTTCTAATAGAAATTTAGTATTTAAATTGAGATATGCTGTAAAACTATCCATGAGATTTCAAAGAACTGGTATGTGCATGTGGGGGAAGCAAAATAACTAGCCACTTTTTAGTATTGATCTCATATGGAAATAATACTTTCCATGTATTGGTATAGGCATTGAGTGAAGTCCTGAATAGATATGCATGGTTTGACATGAACACAACATTGTCTAGGACCCCGATGTCTCTGTCTCAGCCCCATGGGAGTGACAAAGTCTTCCTTGGGTGAAGCTCAGCAGGATGACAAGGCCTTTCCTCTGGTTCCAGTGCAAATGCTGACAGTGTGTGCAGAAAATGTCTACCATTCCTTTCTTATCTTTTCCTTCTATATGTTGAAGACCTGGAGACTGCTCCTCTATAGAGAATGCTTCTGTGAAGACAAGCTAAACCCATCTCCTTGTTCAGCCATATACAATAGCCCCATCCCCTTGGTTATCTGTATGCAATCCTGCTTCTTTAAACAACTCCACCTCTCTGTCTAACTACATATAATAAACACACTGAGCTCCTGGGTGCTGCAGCTGCTCCATCAGTGAGCTCAGACCATCCAAGCCCAGCTTTTCTGTCCATGTGTCCACATGTCTGTCCTTTCCTCAATCCCTTACTGCCCGTAGTCAGGGTTCTGAGACCAGAGTCATGTAAGGACGTAGATCATTGTATTAAACAGAATGTGATACTGGAAGTAATTTCACTCATTTATTTTCACTTAGTTTTTTTCCTCAAATGTAGCTACTAGAAAAAAATTTAAATGAGCCACATGGCTTGTGTTGCCTGTCTGGGAATGCACATGACATACATCATGCCTGTGGTTTTCTCTGACTATTCATCAGTGTGCTTACTGTCCCGCCACCTAATTCATTTCACTATGACGGCTACTGTCACCAGGAGAGGGTGGAACACCCAAGGGCCAGGCATTCTGGTAGGTTGAATATAGCTTGTGCTGGCTTTTAGTTGGACGTTTAAAGGGACATGTGAGTGCTAAACAGATCCAGTGAAGAGAAGCATCATAACTGTACAGCATGCAGACCTTAGAGGAAATGTGACAGAGAGATTAGGATGTGGCATGCTGGTTTATGGAGCAAGAGTCTGATCTGCAGGGGACAGGAATGCCAGGATGGCATGAATGACCAGCCGGCCCCAAGGCCTGAGCAGAGAACAGGATAAAACACCAGTGAGAGGAAACCCTGCTGGTGTGACTGAGCATAGTTCCGGGGTACAGTGGGGGGTGACAAGAAAGAATACCCAGCATGCACCTTGCCTCTGGGGCACTTCAGCTTCTTTCCTCACATCAGCCAGGCTGGGGACTTAGCCATGATGCTTATCCATTCAGGGCGGCCACAGTATTTTTATTTATTTATTTATTATGAGTGGCCATCACTAACGGGTCTTCCTTTTGACTGTGAGAATATATGATTTCCAAATAAGCTAAAGAGCAAAGCTCTTTACAGATGAAGAGAGAAAAGGGCAGCAAATGGCCACACTCAGGCCAATGTCTGCTGAGATGTAGTGACAGTATCTATCTCCTAACACTTTCCTTTCTTCTTCTGTCCTTTGCTCCCTTCCAAAAGCAAACCACCTGACAGCCATCCAACTCAGTCTCAGAAGCATTGAAGTCAACTTCTCGATTCTTTATTGGATACCCAAGGATGTGTGTCCATGATTCCCTCATGGAAACATGTGCACAGCTACTTCCTCCTTCTTTCATATTTACACTATAACTTGCCTAAAAATCAATAAATAATTTTCTGGTTTGAGTAAGTTCATGATTTAAATTTTCATTACATTTATTTGGTGTGCGTGCATGTGTGCGTGCGTGTGTGTACATGTGTGTGCGTGTGCGTGCATGTGTGTGTGCATGTGCGTGCGTGCGTGTGTGCGTGCATGTGTGTGTGTGTGTGTGTGTGTGTGTGTGTGTGTGTGTGTGTAATCCCACCATATGTGGAGGTCAGAGGACAACTTCTGGGAGTTTGTGCTCTCCTTTACCATGAATGTCCCAGGGACTGAGCACAGGTCATCAGGCTTGGGAGCAAGCCCCTTTCCCGCCTGAGCCATCTCACTGGCCCTAGGACTTTATAAAGTATTCATGGACTGGGAAGAATTATGGATTGAGGTTGGTGATGATTCTGAATGCCTACCTGCCATGTGCAAAGTCTTTGGTTTGACCCCTGGCCCTACAAATAATAATAAAGATAATAAAAATAAGTATATAACTTTGAGGCAAAATGCTTGCTGGGCATGTGCAAGGTCCTGTGTTCAGCCCCAAACACCATCAACTAAAAGGAGTTTCTTCTCATCTATGAGATGACAATGCTAAAAAATGGGAAGGAATGAGAGAATAAAATACCTGGTCATATTCATCACTATAATTTAATAAAGCAGGGGTATTAGGTCCAGGAGCAATTTCAGTTACATCTCTGGCCAAGGGGTGCAGCTGATGCATCATCAGTAGCTGACTGCTTAATCATCAATATTCACCAGCCATCTCCACTTCTGCAAATCAGGTTCTCAGCAATGGAGGACATGTGATCTCTTACTAAATTTATATTTGGAGAATGGGAGGAGAGGGGAAGGAGGTGATGTGCACAGTACGAAGAATAGCCCAGTGTTTATGGTACCATCTTGAATGTTCAACATGTATGTTAACATGTGAATCACTAAGAATAAGTGAACAGTGCCTGGCATGCTCTTGTCTTACTCAATTGATGACGGACATACCCAGGAATATAGACTCCAGCTTTGTCTCTGTAAGGGAGAGAGTCAAAAGTGTGAGCTGTCTCTTACCAGAGCTCATAAGACAGACACTCTACTCATGCTGGGCCTCCTGCCCTCCCTAGGCCCACTGCTATATGGCTCTATGGATTATTCCTGGTGAGTCTTTTTAATAAGCTGACGCACAGGACCGTTCCAGGACTCACATCACTCTCTATGACACTTGCCATGAGAAAAGTGAATATCCTGACAATATTAGACCAAGTAAAATATGTGATTTTTTTCTGAATGAAATTTCTATAGCTAGCCTGTTTAAGCAAGTTACTGTGTTTTATTTTTTACTTTACTTAATACTTCCATTTATGGTCCAAATAACCGTACCATATGAATGAAATGAACTGCCCTTTTCTCCGAGCATCCTTTCTCCCCAGGAGTTCTCCTTTGTCCTGGTGAGAACTGCTTAGCTATGACTCCATGTATTCAGGAGAGCTGCCCTAGTCACCCTGGCTTACTCTAAAGCTGGCTTTCTCTCAGCGTGGAGGCTGGCCATGCCACACAGAGATCTTCAGGAGAGCGGCTACAATCTTGGTCATTACCATATCTGTGCAGCGTTTCACTTCAGAACATCCGGTCCTCCCTCTCATTTACCTTCTGCTGCAAATAGGCATGCAGGCTGTCCTCTAGCAGGTACCCAGGAGATGACCGGGGCCTGCTCTCTGGGTAACACCCCAAGCCATAGCTCCTGGCACTCTGGTGCAGCTTGAGCAAAGCCAAGTTCACCTGTGAGGCATCGCTAGGACACTGGGGAGGACCAGACCCAGGAGGGGAGAGGCTGGGGACACTGGGGAGGACCAGACCCAGGAGGGGAGAGGCTGAGGACACTGGGGAGGACCAGACCCAGGAGGGGAGAGGCTGGGGACACTGAGGAGGACCAGACCCGGGAGGGGAGACGCTGGCAAATGGCCATGGCAAGGAGCAAGAGCAAGAAAAAAGGCTGCCAGTCATAATGACTCAAGAAGAGGCAGGGGTGAGGAGAGAGGGAACAGAAGGAAGGGCTGCAGAGGCCATGGGTCTTGGGTTGAGAAACTTCCTGAGTTCTGCCCTGAAGAATTTCTACTACCTACCACGCATCAGTAAAGCCAGGGACTCATGTCTCTGAAAACTCTGAGATGAATTACAAATGAATATAGAATTGATGAGGAAATGTCTTTTTTTAACCCTAACCCTAACCCTGCTTAACTTTCTCTTTTTCAGAAAAAAAATCATAATTTTAACAATCCTGTCAAACATGGCAATAATATAGTATGTATAGCAATATACAGTATCAATTCATGAACTATACGTACAGTGAGAGGGATCCCTCTGAGTTGGCATCTGGGCAGAGTAATAGACTATTTCTTTCCTTTCTTTAAAATAGAATTGCTAAGCAAATAACTGTTACTTACTAAATATTACTAATTTCTATCAATTCGACAGCTCTTATTTGAGGGGTATTTCATAACACTGGGCTATTTTTACGTCTCATGAGTATTTATCAGGGTAGATTGTATGCTCCCCATCTGGGCATTGCAGTTGAGGGATTACTTTGTGAAGTTATAGAATTAGTCAGAGGATGGGGAGAGCTCAGCGTACACCCTTTACAACCAAAACCTACATTTTCTCCTTTCCTATGCTTTAGCAGAGGGTCTTCCATACACAAAACTGGATTTATAAGAGCCAATATGGTTCCTAAAAATGAGCATAACTTCCCTCAGGTAGTTCCTGGCTATCCTATATGGGGAGGTATTCAAAGCCATCACAAAATCAATAGGAGCCCTTAAAGGTTACATCTGACAGCATTTCTGCCTCAGAGGTGTGTGAGTGACTTCAGAGATACAGAGACCTGTCCTGTCCCTAGAGAGTTCTCACTAATGTTTTTGTGAAGGGAAAAACATCTAGCCTCTAATTTTTGATTTGAAAAAATGCGAGCAAGTAAACAAACACATACTCAGCACAAAATAAGGAAGAAATAGAAACTCAAGTTCTAACATGTTCCCACCGCAGTGACTAATTAGGGTCAATAGTTATCAAAGCTGCTGGGTGGGCAAAGCATGGGGAGAGAAGGCCCTGCAGCTGTTAAGCCAAAGAAGCATGTTTAAATTGCTGTTTTGTTTGGAAATTGATCTCAATAATTTAGAAGGGCCAGGATTTGAACTCATTCAATTCTCTATAAAGAATCTAGCACTGACACATTCCATGGAGTTGGGACCAGGTACTCTCAGTCGCAAGGAAAGATATTATTTTGCAATGGATGAGGGGGTGACATCACCCCAACCTTGGGAATGCCTCTCAGTAGCCTATGATTGCCTGTAACAGCTGAAGATTCAGAGTCAATAGTTGTCTGGGCCTAAGCACCATGTCAGCTACAATTTATATCAATTCCCCGTTTTAGTCTTAAGGAAGATTTCCCTTTCACTTGTCAGGAGAAACAAGCCATGAAGATAGAATACATGAGCTGACTTCAGTGTGTGATGAGCCAGTTCCTCTGATCTTTCACCAGCTTTCAAAGGACCCAACACAAGTAGAAACCTGGACTATCAATGGCTTTGTTGAGGCCCTTAAGGAGAACTGAGTGGCAAAGCCTTGAGAACTACATTACCCAGTTGGCCACAATCCAGTTACTAATTATGTATGTTACCTATGCACCTGTTTCTACAGTGCAAAGTATAATTGACAGCATAGGAAAGCTTAAATGACATATTTTCCTTAGTGGTTCATGAAATAACAGTGCATCTTACATTAAGTGCTATCTTAGATTTTTAAAGAGAATAATCATAATATTAAGTACTTATGGAGTCCCACTATGATCCACGCTCTAGATTGGACTAGACTGAGAAAGATGTACTTGACCTCATCATGCATGAGGACCTGAGTCTAGATCCCCAGAACCTATGTAAAAGCCAGGCATGGTGTTGGAGGAGTGGCTGAGAATTCTACATTTTGCAGGCAACAGGAAGTCAACTGAGACACTGGGGAGTATTCTGAGCATAGGAAACCTCAAAGCCTGCCCCCATAGTGACACAGTTTTTCCATCAAGGTCACACTTCCTAACAGTGCCACTCCTTATAAGATATGTGGGTCAATTACATTCAAAAAGTTAACAAATGGATACTAATAGTATATATGAGTTATTATGCATGTCAATAACTGAGGAGGTTTAGTGATGGTTACAACCTACTCATAACTACCAAAGAATTGCCTCATTAGTGCTATTTGAGTCTCTCAGCATCTCTGCAAACATGGACCATTGGATCTTGCATCTGTCCAGTTGATGTCTGATCCCTCCAGCTTTTATAGTGCTCAGTTTAGAGTTTAGAAGAATGGACACTGTATGGCATTAGGTCTAACTCTGAATGGTAGAATAATTTATCCAATGCCTTTCAGATAATGCATGGCTTTAAGTAATACACAGACGTGGGACAATTAGCATAGGCGATTCCTCAAACATTTTTCCCTCTCAGATCTGCTATGCTGTTTTATTGTGCTCTATTCTCCTGTAGCAAATCCTACCTTCCCTTCTTTGAGATGGAGAATATGCGTGTATGTGTGGGGAGACTATTTATCTTTCCCAGGTCTGCCTTTCCCATCAAGGTCGACTTAATCATTTCTTTATGGCAGAGCCTCTTCAATCTGTGAAGTTCCCCTCTCTAACAAATAAGCTTATCATGAGAGAGAGAGAGAGAGAGAGAGAGAGAGAGAGAGAGAGAGAGAGAGAGAGAGAGGACAACATCACTATGGTCCCATAGAACACACAGTGGAAGAGAACAGAAGGGGTCCCCATAAAGCCTGGCGACTTTCCAGCAGGCTAAACTAGCCTTTGAGTTTCTGGGATTAGAATTCAGCAGAAGAAATGAGCCAATTAAAACGCTTGGCCCCAGCCTGTGTGTAGATAAAGAGCTTTGCACATACTACAACAATCTAACCTGGGTTGGAAATTCTGCAGGCTGATAACCTAGTGATTTGCATCTCAATCGTTTTCATTTGATTCATTTTATTCTCTTAGCAAAATTCAGGTACTGCTTAGTTTAGGAAAGAACAGACTTCTGCCTCCCCACTAGGCTTGACAGACACTCAGTGGCTTCGCTCTGACTCAGAGTGGCCAGTATCTGTTGTGCCAAGTGAGCTGTCCAGAGCACCAAAGCATGGGATGTACTTGTACTGGCTTTCCATTCAACCCAACAGTGATTCCCATCCCAAGTACCTTCATTAATGGTTCTTTATGGCACAACTCAAAAGCACACAAACAACACAGAGAAAGTCATACTCCTTACTCTGCCACAAAACCAAGAAACCACATTTATCCCACTCACTATTTGAGAATCACACATAACTATGCATCACAATCCAAGCCAAAGGTTGTGTGGTCCCAAAGCCTATCAGGTTCCATGTGACAAAAATCCGGAAAATACAATCTACTAGTTCTTTCCCATGAGGAATCAATGCTAGATCATACAGCAACACCTTATATTGTAGCCTGGGACAAAGAAAACCATGATAAGTGTGGTATATTACAGGTAAAGAATAATTGTGGCATGTACTTACTTAACAGTTGGCAATAGAGGGCCTGTAAACTTCTCTTCATGGTATCATCTGGTCCTGCTTATCCTCCAGTTTACTCATGATTCTGTCTAGGAGAACAGGAGAAGAAGTTGTTATATCAAGGGACATAAATTCCTAATTAGAATTCCATTTGAATATGAGCATGGCAGTACATACATAGCTGAATTTGACAGAGGAAAAAATTTTAAAACAGTTTAATTTAGGGCTGGAGAGATGGCTCACAGGTTAAGAGCACTGGCTGTTCTTCCAGAGGCTCTGAGTTCAATTCCCAGCAACCACATGATGGCTCACAACCATCTATGTGGAGATCTGGAGCCCTCTTCTGGCACACAGGCATAGTGGAGGCAGAATGTTGTATATATAATAAATAAATCTTAAAAAAGTTTAATTTATAATGTTCTATGTCATACATTTACCACTAACCCTTGGACCAAATCTTCAAACCATATAACTAACCTGCCCCCAAGACAACCTGTATGGGCAGAGAGTAAGAACCCATCTTTGAAGGATTTACATAGATCTCATGACACTCTAGTCCAGTGATTTTTCAAACTTAACAAGAGGAGAGGGGTTGAATAATCATTTCACAGGGAGTTACCCATGACCTTCAGAAAACACAAATATTTACATTATGACTCATAACAGTAGCAAAATTATAGTTAGGAAGTAGCAACAAAAATAATCTTATGGTCGGGGGTCACCACAGCATGAGGAACTGTATTAAAGGATCACAGCATTAGGAAGGCTGAGGACCACTGGCTGAGTTTTAAGAACAAGGATTTTTGTCTTTTCTAATCTTGTTCCTGCTAAGGGGCTCACTAAATCAAAGTAAGAACTACAAAGCTTTCTAACAGTTAAAAATGAAGGTTGCAAAATGAATTTGTTGGCTGGGCTTGGTGGCACACACCTGTAATTCTGGCACCTAGAAGACAGAAGCAGGAGGAAGAGTTCAAGGCTAGCCTGAGCTACACATCACAACCTTGTTTCAAGCAAACAAAACTAATAAAATAAATAACATTTCAAGTGAAAAAAATAGAAAACTTTATTATTATAAAGGATACTGTTACAGAGCATTTGAGAAACAGAGTTAACTGAAAATACAGGTGAAAATAATCAGAGAAGCATAATTTATGTTATCCTGCCAATACGAGGCAATCCCTCAGACTTAGGCTTGCACCTCTCTCCATTCTGCACATGTACTTCATTTGTCTGTTGTATTTTATATACTTCTCACTCAGACTTATCTCCCATGCTTCTGTGTCAACAAGACTTTACTACCTGCTATTTAAGTAGCAAATATTTATTTAAGAGAGGTTCCTAGAAATGAAAATGCATGGAAACAATATAAGGCTTTGGAGAAACTATAAATTTTCTCCTCAGAACCAGTATCATAGAATAATTGTTTAGAATACATTGTACCCAAGAATGTAAATTTAGGCTTCTTTTTCATGCTTCCAGGTAAATAAGTGTTACATCTCATCACTTTAATTTTTACTTTATAGAACAAATTAATAGTCATTTATCTTTAAAAAATTAGAATTTATATTCTTTGATAATTCTTTACTAACATGCTAGGTTTTCTTTTTCTTATAACACTCCAAGTAGGACTAACTTGCCCTAATATCTTTTAAAAACAGAGACATACTGGATATACCATAAACCCTGCCTTTAATGTACATAATTAGCTGTACCTAATTATGTGATCAGAGAGCTTCCATTGGCAGTACGTGGTGACCGATACAGAGACTCACAGCTGATCAATCCACAGAGAATAAAAGATTGTGAAGTTCTCAGTCCCAAATGTGAAGTCTTTATGATATCCCTGACTCCAAGGCTCAGGGATTATTGTGGAAGAGGGAGGCAGAGAAATCATAAGAAACAGAGACAATGGGAGAATGACATAAAACAGTTTTCAAGATCTAATGAGGCACCCGCAATGGCAGTTACTACATGCACAAGATCAAGCTGGCTCAAAGAATAGCACTTGCTGGGACCAGCTCCCAAAGTCCCACCTGGCAACTGCTGATGGCCTTACACATACGTAGATATTGGCTATACTAAAGGAGTTAGAAAATGTGTACACTCCCTGGGGGAGGAAAAATGGTAGTGAGATATGGGAGAGATTATAGCAGAGGGAGCTGGGAATGGATGTGACCAAACCACACTATATGCATATATAAAAATTTCAAGCAATAAAGTTTTTAAAAGTTGTTTGACCACCATCACTACCTATTCTAGAACTTTCTATTACTGTATACACTACTCATTGTTAGTCATTTGTCTGCTTCTCTGATGACCCTTTATCTAACGTCTGTCTCTTTAGATTTACCTACTCTGGGTGCTTTGTATAAATAAAATCATATAATACATGGCATCTGCATTTGGCTCATTTTACTTAGCACAGTGCTTTTAAGCTTTACTCCTATGTGGGACATACTGTATTTTAAAACCAAATTTATTAACAATGCTACTCATTTTCGCATGGCTAGAAAGACCTTTGCTGGTCTCTTGTTACAAAAACATTTCTCTTTACTTTTTCTTTTGGTATTTCATATTGCACTCATTGTTTCCTAAATGCCTTTCTATTCTCAGATGAGTTTCTGGACTTTGTGATACTTTCAATTTATGTTTTCCCATTCAAACATTGGAGTGGTGTTTATATTAAACCATTAGTACAGTTACTTTTAACATTCTTTTTGAGTTTTTCTTACTGATATTTAAATGATTTCAATGTAATTACCTTTAAGGAGATTACAATAAGAAAAATATGGAGATTATAGAGATCTCTTATTTGTTTGGAAAAGACATGGCATGGAGATGCAATAAGGAGAAAAGAAAAATATTTTAAAATATGCTGCTATGGATATCAGAATGTCTTCCAAAGAGTGAGAAGTTCTATTTTCGGGTCCAGGACACCTTAATGATGTCCTTAGTTAGGCAAATAAAGAGCATAAAACCCTAAGAGTACGAAGGAGACACAGAGATCATCAAATAGTCTTTAGTTAAAAAATAAAAATACTTGAGCATCTAAATATTAGTGCTAGAATGATGAGTTACAGAGGAGATCCAGAAATGGTAGAGGCTGAGGTGATAAACAGAAGTGGTTAAAAAAAAAAATAGGAAGAGGCAATTCCAATACATGCTGGCATGTGAGGCTGAAAAATAAAGATGGAATGAGAAATGGCCCCCAGGGGACGCCCATGAACGTTAGCTTTTCTCTGCTTCTTGTTTATACTAATTCTTTACTCACAGGCTACATCTGCATTCTTTTACCCACAGTGCACATCCACAAAGAGCACCCTCAAAACCTTACAATAAACTTTGCATAAAATAGCCAACTGATACTAGGGCTTCACAGGGACAGTGTGAGACAAAATCCTACTCTGATCCAAGGGTGACTTCCAGAGGCCACCCACCCCCTGCCAGCAGCCATAGGCAATGGGTAGTGGTTGTCTATGGAGTACACAGGACATGGTAAGCACTCAATAAGTGTCTAGTAAATAGGGAGCAAATGAATATTAGATGATCAAGTTATAAGAGAACAGGAAATAATTGATCAATTAACTTTGATCAAGGGGAACATATGCCCATTAGTCATCTTTAGAAATGCTTTGGGGTTTTTGAAAAAGCAAGCAATGTTCCCTAATATAAGAAATAAAGCAATTAGCGCTCTATCAAAGAAACAATTGAGCCAGCAAATCTCAGAGATTTGGGACCATCTGAGTTATACAGGGCAATCCCAACAACAGACACCATCTGGCATACTATTTATTCAAAATTCATCTTTATTTAAATTCTTTGATGGAGTTTCAGGGTGGTTTTCTTCATTTACATCCTATTGTCTTATCAAGTAAATTTGTAGGCATTTTACATGTATCTTTTGCCAATGCAATGGATTTCCTGTTATTATTTTATTCTCTAATTACTTTGACATAGAAATGATTGACTTTTGCACATTCATTTTGTGACCAATCTGAAGTCACTCACTGTTCTAATGATGGCTTCTAAGCTGAATCTCTTGGGTCAATTGTGTTACTTTGAATAGATGGAGAGTCATAGTTAGAGTCTATCAAAAGCTGCATATTAAATCACATTTTATTATTTTGCATGTGCGTGCGTGCGTGTGTGTGTGTGTGTGTGTGTGTGTGTGTGTGTTAGGGGCTGCTTGTTGTACAGTCACATATATGGACCACTTGGATAAGAGGGTTATGGAACTCAGGTCATCAGGCACAGTGACAAGTATCTTTTCCATATGAGCCATCTCACTGGTCCCTGAGGCTAATATATATATATATATATATAATGTATATTAATATATTAACTATATCAGTATGGTTCCTTGGGGAGTAATGTAAAAGCTTTAAAGATGACGGTTTCTGGAGTAAACTCCAAAAATTTAGAGGGCTTTAATAGTAAAAAAAAAAAAAAATCATAGCCAAAGAAAAATAATCTATGTTGACTATTCCAGTTCTGGGACAGTCCCTGCAGACAAAGTTAGCAGGTCTTCAGCTTCAGATTGTAAGTACAGCCCCTTGGAATGAATAAACACTAGAACCATTCACCTCCTGGTTCAGGCAATAAGTAGACCTTTAACAGCTAAGAAGAGGATGGCCTGTGGAGAGTGGACCAACATGTAGCTAGAGAGAGTCTAGTGGTTTTCATAACCTCAAGAGAGGTGGAGGCACAGAGTGCATTTTTTGGAGAAGCAGCTGTGTAACAGCAGTGGCAGACTCAGCAGTAGCTATAGCAACGGGAGACACTGGAACCATCAGGGCAAGAAGATGAGGTGAAGTGGATGAAAAGAGGAAGCGAGAGGGGCAAAGAGCTAAGGTCAAAGGCTAGGTTGTCACGAAGAACCTGAGAAGAGAAACTGCAGATCCCATTAACTAAAAGAGTTCCATTAAGCTGTCAATCTTCAATCACAGTTTTGGGCACCTAAGTTTCAGACCTATAGCACTGACTGCTGTCAAGACCTGGGGAATCCCAGCACTTTAGGTCTGGAAGCTTCTGCAAGCCATTGTCTATGGTTGGGTTATCCTTGTATTTAAACACAAACACTGTAATGATAGTCACCGCCAAAGACTGTGGAATCTTGACTTTCTGGACCACCCCCCAATCATCCTACAAAGAGCTGTAACACTCACTTGAAGAAGAGTCCTGGCATGTCAGTATCTACGCATGTTGGAACACTAGAGCTTTCCTTTGACTCTTCCCAGTTACATCCAGTAGAGAGAAAGGACCACAGCTAGATAATCAGAAATAAAATCTTAGCCAGGCATGGTGGTACACACCTTTAATCCCAGAAGTTGGGAGGCAGAGACAGGCAAATACCTGAGTTCAAGGCCGGCCTGGTTAACAAAGTGAGTTGCCAGACAGCAAAGGCTACAAAGAGAAACTCTATCTCAAAAAAACCAAAACCAACCAAATAAATAAAAAAATCCTTACCCAAAATTTTTTAAAAAAAACCACTCACATAAATAAAATCAGAGATGACTAAGGTCCATGATCAAGTTGGTTTTATACCAAGGATGCAAGAATGGTTCAACATATGCAAATTAACAAATGTAATTCATCAATCAGAATGAAGTTTAACAAACATATAATAGTCATCTTAATACATATAAAAAGGTATCAGGTAAAATGAAAAACAAATCCCCACATGATAAGAAAACGTGAGCAGATTGGTTCTAGAAGAACCATACCTAATATCCGTAACAAACCTACAGCAATATAATGAATGGGGAACAACTGAAGTGTTTCCTTTAAGAACAGGAAGAAGAAAGTGATCCTTCTCAGTGCTCGTATGTACTACAGGGCCAGAAAGCCCAGACAATATGAGACAGGCAAAAACAAAACTCAGACAAGTAATAAGAAAAGCCAAATTTTCTGTTTGCATATATGATTATATATAAATTAAACCTCTCTCAAAAGATGGTTAGAGCAAAATGGAAGGATATAAAATCAACTTATAAAACCAGTAGCTTTTCATTTATTAAAGAAATACATGTTAAGAAAGAAATCATGAAAGCAATCCTATTCAAAATAACTATCAAAAAAAATTTAAAAAACAAAGTGAAAGACCTTTAAGATACAAATTATAAATGTCTCATGAAAGAAATTAGAGAAAAACACACAAACAAAATGAGAAGATCTCTGATCCCCATGGATTGGAATAATTAATATTGTTTAAATGTCCATGCTACTCAAAGTGATCAACAGATTCCACATGGTCCTCGCAGATATACCAATTATGTTTTTCACAGGACAACAGGAAGGAGTCATACAATTCATATGGAAGCACAGAAGATCTGAATGGTCCATACAATTTTGAGCAAAAAGGATGAATAGGAGACATTCTAATCCTTTAGCATCTATTACTACAAAGGCATGGTAAATAAAACAACACCATGCTGGGGACACAGAACAGATTAGAGAGCCAGAGCTAATTCTACATTTCTAAAGCCAACTAGTCCTTGACAAAGGCACTAGATATATACATTGGGTAAAGGATAATAATGCTAGAAAAACTGGACAGCCACATGCACAGACTTGAAAACTATACCCCATTTACTTCATGACTTATAAACATCAATTTAAAATGTAGCAGCAACCTGAATATAAATCTCTACATTCTAAAAACACTGAAACAAAATGGGAAATATTACAAGACACTGTTTGGAGGCAATGGTTTTCTATATGAGATCCTATTAGCACCAGAAATAAAAGCAAAAGGAATGGACATTACATTAGAAAGCAGTCAAAACTCAACAGAATAAGGGGGCAAAAAACAGAATAGAAGAAAACGGCTGCTAATGAATCACTTTGTAGTTAGAAGGTTTTTTTTTTTTTTTTTTTTTGTCTCACTTGGCTAGTCTCGTAGCCATTTGGTCTTAAATAATCACATAAAGGCTTATATTAACTATTAAGTTGTTTGGTCTATGACTCAGGCTTATTATTTGTTAACTTTTATATTTTAAGTTAACTTATATTTGTATTTATATTTAGTCATGTGGCTTAATTTCTTTTTTTTGCTCAGTGTAGCACAGTTTATCTCATTTCTTTTCTGTATCCTGCTGGCATTTGCTCTGCTTTTCCTATTTTTAGAATTTTATTTTTTTTTGGGGGGTAGTTGCCCTGCCTCTACTTCCTGTCTAGCTTCTGGCCAATCAGCATTTTATTAAACCAATATTTACAGTGACAATATTTACAGTATGTAAGAGCATAGTCCCACAGCATTACCTGACAGGGCAATCTCATTATAAATGGGTAAATGATTGGATCAGAATAGATCCTTCTTAAAGAAGAAATATGAACAGCCAAGAAATATATAAAAAGTGTTCAGCATCATTAGCCATCAGGAAAATACAAATCCAAACTATGATGAGATACTGTCTCATTACAACTAGAACTGACAATATATTAAAAAAATAAGTAATAAATGCTGGTAAGAGTGTGGGAAAAGGAACTAGCATACTTCTGGTAGGAATGTAAATTAATAAATGCAGTTAGAAAAAATGATATGGTGGTTTTAGGAAAAAAAAAAAACTAAAATAAACCTACTATGTGGTCCAGCTAGTTACATGAAATTAGAATACCAAAGACATACTTGTACACCCATATTTACTGTGGCATTATACACAAAACCTAAGATGCAGAATCATCCTACATAGCCATCAACACATGAATGGAGAAAAGATACTTCATTTTCCTTACAGGAACAATGGAGTATTGTTCAATCACAAGGAGAATGAAATTCTGTCATTTGCCACCAAGTGAATAAAGCTAGAGAACACCATGCCAAATGAAATAAGTTAGACCCAGGAGAACACTACATGCCCTCTGGGAGCTGAGGAGATGATTGGAGTGTATGACAATGATTATAAAAGATTGTGACAAGTGTGGAAGAAGTCAGACGACAGAAGTTGGGCTTGATTAGAATTCGCCAAAACAAAAGCAAAGCTAACCAAGGAACCCAGGAAAGTTTCAGTTACTTGTCATCCCATCAGATGAGCAATAGTAACTTTTCTGCTAACAACAGAACAGAACCCAATCAAAGAATTCAATCTGATATACCCACCCCAAAGCTTCCATCCACTGTGTGGGCATTCTGGCTTGCAGATAATTTGGTCAACACAGTGTAGATGGACAGGCCAATGTCCAACCTTGTTTCGGCTCTCATACCACACATGTGTCCTTTCCATGTATTATCTTATAATGTGTGTTTTGCTGACTTTCCTGTTCAAAAGGCTCCCAGGAACAGTGTTGACATTCAGGGGGCTGGGATGTGCCTCGTAAAGAAAGTATATAAACCATACAAGCTGTGTTCAGACCCATGCTACAGTGCTATTGGCTCTGAGTTTAATGATAATGAATTAGCAGTGTATATGGAATAAGATGCCTTTAAACAGAAATGCACATAAAACAAGACTATGTAATAATCATATGTCAAAAGAATGGGAGAGGCTAATGGGCACCTCTTGCTGTGTTTCCTTTATGAGAAAGGATTCCATAGTCACTAATTCAATGTTCATGGTCATTTTATAGAAGAGGATTGTTGTAGTAAGTTTTTTGGCCCCTTTGGCACCGGAGTTTGTAACCTGGCGCGTGGCGGCTTTTGTCCCCCAAAGAAATGAATCAGACGCTTATATTACTTTATATTGTTTGGCCTATGTCTCAAGCACATTATTAGCTAGCTCTTTTATCTTAAATCAACCTATTTCTATTAATCTTTTCACCACGTGGCTTACAGCCAGTGGCTCACCTGTTTTTCCTACATGCTTCTTCTTTGGGGGACGGATGGAGACTGGTTTAACTCCACCCTTCTCTACCTGACTGTGCTCTGATCCTCCACCCACTTCTACGGTGCTGTGCATAGGCCAAAACAGTGCTTTATTTACAACGTGCAAAGAACATTCTACCACATTTCCTCTTTTCTGTCTAATTAAAAAGGAAGGTTTTAATTTTCATATAGCAAAATTATAACAGAACAACTCTCAAGCAGGAATTACAGTCACAATATCCAGTCTATTTGTATTGAATTAGACGCTTATATTACTTTATATTGTTTGGCCTATGTCTCAAGCACATTATTAGCTAGCTCTTTTATCTTAAATCAACCTATTTCTATTAATCTTTTCACCACGTGGCTTACAGCCCGTGGCTCATCTGTTTTTCCTACATGCTTCTTCTTCGGGAGACAGATGAAAACTGGTTTAACTCCACCCTTCTCTACCTGACTGTGCTCTGATCCTCCACCCACTTCTACGGTGCTGTGCATAGGCCAAAACAATACTTTATTTACAACGTGCAAAGAATATTCTACCACACAGGATTACTGTGAATGACAACCGGCTGTATTTCAGTTAAGCTTCAAAATATTTTCCAAAATAAGGAATGATAATGATTGGTCCAGGAGGGGAGTTTGGGCTATATAAGAGCAATGGCTCTGCAGGAGAAGGCAGACATGATGGAGATGCTCAGGAGGGCTCTCGGAGAAGATAATGAGGGGACAGTTAGCACATAGATAAACCTTCCTTTGACCCTAGCTCTTTATGGGTACAGCGAGCAAACCAAAGAGTTTAATAACTTAGACCTGAGGAGCCTGAAAAGGATCTCTCTCTCTGGATTTCCTCTTCATACAAAGGGTAAACATGGTTCCATATGCCTGCTGCAGAGATTTAGACAGCACATACAAAGTCACTGCCCCGGGGCTTTGGCAGGAGCTCAATGTGAGCTGTCAACTGTCACCAAACAACACAATGCCATGTGTTACTGACCAAGTCAGATCTCACTAACTGCCTCTTCCTTCTGCTTCGGCGTCAGAAGTGAGCCAGAGGCACTGGGGCCATTCCTCTCAAATGTCTCCTGGTAAATCCAGTGTCCTATTTAAGTTGGACTTATAACTTATTCTAAGAAGCAGACACTAGATGTTGATCTTATTTAAAATTTATGGTTGTGTCCTCTTTATAAAAGATCCAAAGCAGTGGCTAACTAGTTGTAATTTATGCAGTAGAATTACCAACCTGTCAAGCTGCAGAGATGGCTTAGTAGTTAAAAGTAGGGGCTGCTCTTCCAGATGACCTGGGTGGATTGATTTCCAGCACCCATATGACAGCTCACAACCACCCGTAACTCCAGTTACAGACAGCTCTGACACCCTCTCCTGGCCTCCATAGACACTGCACACCAAGTTTTTTTTTACAGATGCACATGTACAAGCAGATAAAATATAAACAAAAGATAAAATTAAAATTAAAAAATAATTTTAACTTGTCAAAGCCCAACAGATACCCCAGAAAGTGATCACAATTATGTGGAGAAAGAGGGGGCAGGTTTCACCCTAGAATGGAAGAGGACAGGGTACCTCCCTGGGAGGTAGCTGCAGACAAGGGAGGTGAAAAGGACAGCTGGTGTCATTTATTTCTGCCTGTATAAACAGAAGTGTGTATATATTTTCTTCATAAACATGAACATATTCTGTCACTAATTTCTAATAAAAAGTTCATTAGACAGCATGATGGTTTGAATATATGATGTCCCCCACAGGCTTGAATGTTCAGTCAGCAGGTGGTGCTGCTGTTCACCAAGGCCATTGCCACAGCAATGCTGGGTCTTTGAAGGTTACATCCTGGCCTTTAACTTCAGCCACTCTATGTTTTGGTGCACTCCAATGTGAACAGCTTCTGCCTCACACCTGCACAGCCAGACAGCTGTTCTGCCTCCCTTTCCAGCCTGGAATTAGCTGAATCCCTAAGGCAGCTGTTCTGAACCTGAGGGTCACACCAACCCCACAAAGATCATCAGAAAACACAAATGTTTGCATTATGATTCATAAAAGTAGCAAAGCTACAGTTAGGAAATAAAAACAACAATACTTTTATGGCTGGGGGTCACCACAACATGAAGAACTGTATTAAAAGGTCACAGCATTAGGAAGGCTGAGAACCACTGCCCCAAGCCAAAGTAATTCCTCTGAAGTAGCTTCTGCCAGGCATTTTGGTCACAAATAGGCAAAAGTAATTTATACAGACATTCTTTTTAATAACCAATTGTATCCCCAAGCAGCTGAACAGACTATGAAGAGAATATTCTTGCTATGAATATTCCTTCCCAACCATGACAAAAGCCATTGCATTACACAGTAATTCACTCAAAGCCCCAGAAGCAAGTGTCTTGGAGACACTCAGGGAGGGATACCTGCCACTTAATTGGCACCACTGGGTGACCTTGAGAATTATTTCTCTGGACTTCAATTTTCTCATCTTTAAATGGGGCTGGCTCTCAAAGCAGAGGACACAGGAAATCAAATGACATAAAGCACCGACTGTGACTTGTGTATTGGGTCTTTCCCTTCCTTACAAAGTAATGAGATAAACATAAAACAAGCCTATTTTGGTTCTGTGAGGATGGAGGGACCTAGAGAAATAGAAGATATTCTGCAAGCGACCAGAGAGCCTGAGAGCCTTAGCCTGAGCAATGAATTACTCCAGGAAGGCAGTGATGAAGGTTTCTCAGACTTAGCATAAGTTATGAATGAATGCATGTGCCCACCGGACTGACTATGGCTTATAATGGTATTTTTAGTCAAATTCTTCTTAGCTAGCCACTTCACACATTAAACACAGGGAATCCTTTATTTCTATAAAGAAATGGACAGTTTTTTCCCTTGAAGTATGTAGCTCTCCTATGTTCAATATTTTGTACTTTTATGGAAGAAACGTTTTATATTCCTCCAAACCTACAACCAGTCTCAAAAGCACAAGCACTCTGGATGTCGCTCTGTCATGTCACTTGCAGGAGCTTAGACAGGCAAGAGAGATCTCATGGTAGACAGGGAGGTAAAAATGGTGCCAGGCAGGTGCCAGCCAAGGCTTAACAGCAACACAGAACTTTCTTCTTAAATGTAACATTTCAAAAATTCTCTACATTTTAAAGAGAAGGCAAATTTCAGACACTTAAAGGTCTGTCTTCTGAACAATGCTGGCAGATAAATTCCTGTGGGTCCAGTCTACCAAATGAATGAAGACAAACCCTGTGGTTTTTGGTTTACATAGGATCCCCTGCTTCAGAGGACCCCTGTGTCCTAGTAATTGAGGAGTACTGTCTGGGGTCAGGCAAATGAGGGGGGCGTAGGGCATTTCCTCCAGCCACCCTGGGCCAGGTATTCACTTTAAAGGAAAGCTCCACTGAGCCCCTTCCCTCATCCACCCCCATATAGCTTCCTCTCAAAAAGAAGCTGCATCACCAAGCCACTCATCTCCTGCTAAGGAAAAACCTTTAAAAAGGAGTAAGTCCTTCAAACTCTGCTGGGGACAGGGAAGCATGTTCCCCAGGTTCCTCACAGAGCCAGCAAGGTCGGCAAGGATGAGACGATTACCACTGTGGGCTGTAGAGACAGCTTGGGTGCTATAGTGCTCGTGTATAAGAGTAAGGACCCAAACCAGGATCCTTAGCAGCCACAGATGATAGAGAAGAGCAGTGATGTAAAAGCCAGCACTAGGTGACAGAGTCACATGTGAGGATGGTAACTGACATGGACCTCTGGCCTCCATTCTCATGTTCGTGCATATGTGCTTACATGTACATGCACACACCTATGAACATATGCACCCTTACTGTGCATGCACACACACACATTTATACACACACACAAAGTACCAACATGTGAAGTTTTCTAGATGATACAAAGCCCCCTGCATGCAGTGTGTTAGGACCATTTGTCTCATTTTAAGAGACAGGATGGAGTTGTATGAGGCCAAGAATGCATATTACATTTCCTCTTTTATGGGTTTGATATCAAAGATGGGATATTAAGGTCAGTGAATTAAGTAATACTGTAAAGCTGCCAACTACTAGCGGAGTATGCACTGTCATTTAGACCGCAGTGCTTATGAAAGATTATTCCTTAGCCATAGTAAACTCAGTCATTTTTCTTTTTCCTTTTATGGTGCCTAAAAAATATATCCAGAAATTGAAATTTGGGAACCTAAAAATGTATATGCTGGGCAGTAGGCAATTGTCCCAGAAAAGTATGCTGATATTTTCACAGCCAAAGGGTGGCAAGGCTGTAAAAGTCAGGCAAAAATTTCAGCAGAACACTTATACATGGAAAGAATATGGAAGCCCTTGGGCCATGCAGTAGATTTTAGTATGTGAAATTATTCACAACATCACAGTCCTCCGTCAACTTTATTTTTGAGCAATAACTTCAAATCTGTCTTTTCTCTTCCCTTATCTTCTCCAATTCCACTTGCATGCTCAGAAAGATTCTCTAGGTAGCGGAGTTTTAATCTGTGATTCTGGCTTAGTATGTCAGAATACATAATTTATATCAAGTCATTCCACCAGAGACATAGTTTACAGGATGTACATCTGGAATCAAAATTACGAGAAAACAACAACATTGTGGGACACAGTGGTGGGGAGCAATTCCTTTACCTGCCAAGCACAGCGTTACCTTAGGTTAGACCAGCATTGAGAGTTACGGCTAATCTCAGCACTAAGTTCATAGTCAAAACACGCCGAGTATCTGATGAGTCTCATGTCAGTGCCCTGCCCCAGAAAGCATGAAGGAAGCAGTGACTTTGATAGAACTGTGAAGATCTTAAATAGCTTGAAATGAAGATTATAATTCTACCGTGCTCTAGAGACTGGGTTAGAAAAACCATTCAGAGGTATTCAGACTAATGATTTCCCAAATTAGCTGACCATCAAGAGAGTTTCCCAAAGGTGATCATCAGACACAGTCTCTCTCTCTCACTCTCTCCTCTATGTGTGTGCATATGTGTGTTTGTGCACGTGTGTGTGCGTGTGTGTGTGTTTATGCACGTGTGCATGTGTGTGTGTGCATGTGTGTGTGTGTGTGTGTATGTATGTGTGTGTGTGTGTGTTTTGGAGACAAGCTATCTCACCGCCCTGGAGCTTGCTGTATAGAGGAGGCTGGCCAGCCAACAGATTCCATGGTCCTTCTGTCTCTCTGGTGCTGGTGCTGGGATTAAAGTCACATTCCATCATGTCCAGCTGTTTCACATGGGTTCTGGGGATCTAATTCAGGTCCTCATTACTTTCTCAGTCTGCACTGTATTGTCTGAGTTACTGCCCCAGCCCCAGAATCTATTTTAAAAATAGATTCCAAGTTCTTCCCTCAGGAATTCTAATACTCAGATTCTGGAATAGAGCAATTTGAAAAGACTCTCAGGATTATCTAGGTTCAAAAGGGAGAACTTAACCTCAGAAGACAGGAAATTGGGCTCCCCAAATACCAAGGGGATCTCCCCAGGGACCATTGTGTTACTGGTTGAAGACCAGGATTCCTGCCTCAGCTTCAAACAGTATTCAGACACATTGAGGCCAGTCCCCCCCTTCTCCTGCAAGTGGCAGTTTTATGAGAGGAGGTGGGATGACAAATGAAGTCATATTTAACACAGAAAAGGAGTGCGTCAGTGTTTCTTAAATATTTAGATCCCTGTCTCTCCTCAGTCCCCATTGAGCAATGTGTGCCTTGAGCTGACGTGATTTCTCACCCTCCTGTGACTTTGATGAACCTCTCCCTGTGTATGCTCCCACGCCACGCTTCTCCAGGTGTTCGGAACAGTAACGTGATGATGACTAAAAGGGAGTGAACGGAGGCTCAGGGAAGGAAAGGTGTGTGGGAGCCATACAGATGAGAGCCTGGCAAGGAACAGAAGCCGCCAGAATCATATGCTGGGGAGGTGGAGGAAGCGCTTTCCTTTTCATAGCCTGAACCATGGGGGAGGCTGGCTGATGTGAGCTGAGGCCAGAGGGGAATAACATCAGGGGCTGCACTCATGGTATCACCTTCCTTACTGTGGACCACAGGCAACCACAAGGAGAGAAGCCAATAGAAGGTGAAGGGTGACTGTGTGTGAAAGGCAGCCGAGGTTACTCTCTGAAAACCCCGAGTGCTGTAATGTGACAGTGCTGTGTTTGCAGCAGGGCCTGAAGGGATGAATAAAAGCAATGAGAGGCCCCCTTGGCTCTCAAAGAACTGACAGTTTATCCAGGGGAAGAGAGTATCTTCTCAAGTCATTAGATGGCTGCACATGGTAGCTCAAGCCTGTAATCACAGACTCCAGAGGCTGAGGTAAAAGGATTATAAATTCGAGACTGGCCTGGGCTACTCAGTTAGCTCCAGCTCCAAGCACAAAGTGAGATCCTGTCTCAAAATGAGAACAAAACAGGCCTGGGAAGAAAGGGGAGTGTAGCTTAGCCACAGGGAGCATACATAGCTCACACAGGGCCCTGCATTTAAACAAACAAACAATCCAGTTATCTATTCTCTGCTAACTGTGTTAGACAACTAATATTGCTAATTATTATTGGTAGTTACAACAAATTAGACATGTCACCCTTCTGGAGCCTAGGAATAACACACAGGTATTACACAAGCTGTAATTAACAGGCATAACACATGCTGAAGAGCTGTGGTAGGCCTGGAACACAGTTAAGTACAAGTATGTCTGACCCTCTGGAGGAATGAAAAGACTGTCCACACCAGAGAGGCAAGAGAAGCATTTAAATGTGGAGGAATCTAAGCTAAGCCTTGGGAGTTCAAACAGAGTTGTGACAGGTGGCTATGAAAGGATGTAAAAGCCCAGGGGCACAACAATGAGGTAGGTGTGTGAATACGAGTAAGTCACAGAAGTTTTACCACTGGTGGCACATCTTCTGACAGAGTTGCTTTTATCTGTTGGAGAAGTGTGGAATACACACAGAAGATGTAAAGTCAAACACAAAAGCATCAGGTAATTAAATGGCTGCTGGGCCTCAAAATTCAGTCTTCCCAGACCAATGGAACAAGATAAATGCTTGCAAACATGAGCTAGTTGGAGAGGCTAAGAGATCCCAGAGTCTGTCAGCTACAGGCCATCCATGATGAAACAGCATGTCTGCCACTAGGTGGTGCCAAACCATAGTTTAGATCTCAATTGATATGTATATTTCAGTTTAAAACCCCAGACTGCTAAATGGGTAGACCAGTTCTCTGTCCTTTATCTATTACCATCACAATAATATAACTGTATAGCCCACACCAGTAGTTTTTAAGATACAGTCCTCACACCATTAGAGGTACCAGAAAATTTACAAGGAATACATACTATCAGGTTCTACCTCAAACCAGAATCAGAAAGTCAGGATGGGGTCCCAGAAATAAGTTTCAAGCCCTTAAAGATGTACAATAAACTAAATCACACACATATGTTTTATTCATATATTTCTTTGCCTCAATATTATGGTATGGCAGAGTTTTATTATACAATTGTGACATTAGTCAAATCATTTACATCTCCAGAGGATCAATGAAATAAGGAAAGAGATGGTTGGAAAAGGTAGACCAACCTTCTAGGTCCATTTCAACTCTACGATACTTTAACCCAGCAGTTCACCAGCAGGATAGAACAGGCATTCACTGATCTTGTTGGAAGCATCTAGCATTGTGTTTCTGCTTTCCAGTGGCTAATTTAGAAATGTCACCTGTCTCATGGTCCAACTTCTTGGGCTAGTGATGTTACTGCTCTTTGAGAAATTCCAAGTGTCAAGTAGAATAGACACAGGGTTTGTGGGTAGGTAGACCAACATGAAGTCATCAAGCTTGATGGCAAGTGCCTTTACCCACTGAACTGTCTCCCAGCATTGAATTCAATTCTAAATGGAGGCTTCTGGAATTGTTTCAGATAGTTCTATCTGAGAACAACTACTTTCAAGTAAACCTTCCATCCAGAACAAGAAAGAGTAACAGTGACAGACAACATGTAAAGATAAATCAAACATGTTACCCATTTCTGCCTTGCAAGTCAGTGTCTAACACAGGATCTATAAGCTGTATAGAATGAACAACAACCACAGCTGAATTATACCTAAAGAAGTCAGATGGGGCATGAGCCAGGAAGTTAAAAAACAAGTCATCTGCTTGCCACAGCTGTCTTTCATTAATCCAATGATATACACTCACAACTAGATGTAAGCTTTATAAATCAATTTTAACAGGAAGGCAAATTTTTGTCTCTCCCTCCTACTGAGGGATATAATACATACTTGGTGCCTGTCTGAGGGGGTATCTATTGTTCATAACACCAGAACATAGTAGGTGTCTGGTGTCTGTCTGAGGGGGTATCTATTTTTCAGAATACCATAACATAGTAGGTGTTTGGTGGCTGTCTAAGGACATATCTAGTGTTCAGAATACCAACACATATTAGGTATTTGATACTTGTCTGAATACAGGCATGGATGATGGACTGCAAGATTGCAGGGGGCTACCCAACAGAAATAACTGAAATCAGAAATATTTCCAAAGCTGTATTGCTTGAGATAGCAGCTATAGCTACAGGTGGCTACTGACCACTACACCCAGGCTAGTTTAATTGGGGATGCAAGCTCTACATTTTAATTAGTTAAACTCTAAACACATTCTGATTCTTCTCACTAAAGGTTGTGTGTGTGCTCCTAGGCAGAGAGAAATGAATTTGAAATTCAAGGAGAGACTTATCTTTTATCTTTGGGTCCTGGAGGTGTTGAACCCAGTGGCAGCAGAGTTGGTGGGAAGATGATTGATGGGCAGGTAACTGATGGGTATTCAGCCAGGAGCAATAAGTCAAGGAGCTGAGGCAGCCAAGAGCTCAAGAATTCCCTTGCTTGAACATGCTCTCAGGCTATGATGCTCACCCATTTAGGCACTTTCCTAATCTTTTTTTCTAGTTTCTTTCTGAGGAAGCACTATACCCAAAACTGATCCTGGGGCTAGATTATGCCTTGAGGCTTCTGGGCTTGCTACAAAAGACAAGAAAACTTAAAGATGAGAAGGCTATATGGCAAAAGTAGATGATGAATGGAGAGCCATTTATCTTCAATTTAAAGGGGGAAAAGGTACGTTTGGTCTGTACTCAAACAAAAGAAGACTGCCTGACATAAAGGTTTACTACTATGCACCACTTGGCCATCTCTAGGGCCAAACTACAGCTCCTACCCCTTTTTCTCCAAGGATAAGACATGATGGCCAAGTACTCCTTGGGCAATACTTGGCAAGTCAACTCTCCTACTTGTGACAATTTGTGGAGACAAATCTAGGTACCCACACTTCCCAGTAGGTCCTGATTGAAGCAACACAAACCCAGTAACTACAATCCTGTCACTCATCTTGCTCTTTATCCTTCTGGTCTCCGGGCTCACCTCTTGGATAAACCCCTTGCTCCTTCATCCTTGCCTCAGGCTGTACATTGAGAGGATGGAAAGCATGACCGAGGCCTTTCTGACCTCACTCAGCCCTCCACAGGTTGTAAAAGTTCCATGAATTCAAATGTCTTCTATCAGAAGAGGTTTCTGGTTTTCTGACCAAGTCATAACCAGTGTAGTTATGTAATAGTCCAGGCTGTGTCACTGTAGTATCTGTGATTCTGGGTCAACATACATGACTCCATAATTTTATCTTTGCTAGGATGAGGACACTGATTACTATGAAAGATATTTTTGCACTAGCCATTCTTTGAATTTTACCTACAAACAAAATGCAAATGTTGATGAAGCTAGAAACATTTTTGATCCAAATTTCAACTTCCTATTGTTTTTCGTCTACAGAAGAGGAGACAAGTGTCCACTGATTTCTGCAGGTCACTTTCATTTTGTTCTCTTATTCTTTCTACCTGGAACAATGATATGTGACAAACCTGACACCTGACAGCAGCAGGGACATGAAGCCTGGGTCAGTGGAGGCTCCGAGGACATCGAGGAAACCCTGGCGCTTCTTCAACAGCCCTGAATGCTGCTCCCCTCCCTCCTTATGTGAGAAGGGTAAACACCTGTTTTGTAAGGCTGCTGCCACTCTGGTGGCACACCGCTGAGTGCCATCCCCTCTCTGACACACACAGCATTTGTATTTCTAACTTTAGAATGACTAGCTTTGAACAAATTCCCAGGAGGAAACTGCCACATCAAAAAAGGTATAAACATATGTTAATTTATGATACACGTTGCTAAATTACTTTCCAAAAGAGACACATCAATCTGTTTGGCCATGGCCTCTTCTGAAGCTGTGTACCCTGGAAAGAAACCGTTTGTGTTTTCTAATTATCTTGCTAGCTGGTTTCCATTTTGATTAGTAATTTAATACACAGTAAGTTCCAAGCACATAGGCCACAGGATGATAAAAAAACTCTGTGGGAATCCTACTCAGATGAACTCTGTCTTCTGAACACCAGGAAAATCAGCAAACACCTCCACAGTGATTGCATCAAGAATCAACAATCAAGACATCCAGTGCCATCTCCTTCAAGAACTGAACTACTGCTCTCACTTCATACTGATGTTAGGGAAACAGAAGGATGGGAAGGCAGAAAACAGTGAGAAGATAATCAATAAAAAGGCCATCAATTAGGCTAACAGTCAAACAGCTACCAAAGAATCTGCTGGACCCGTGGAAGGTGGAAGGAGCAAAGGGGGTGGGTGCTCCTTTACTATTGCAACTAGATAGCAAAGGGCATAGTGGGCTGTTCCTGTCAACCCCTGTAGCAAAATGCAGACATTATAGAGAGAAGTTTTAGTGACCTTGGTGTATCCTAATGACCTTAGAAGACCCAACCTCTGTTGAGGCGTGGCCAGGTGGGATCGAGCCCGGAACATGGAGCAGACGGCCTGTTTTGTTCCTGATCTCTCTGGAATAAAGCTGAACATCCCCTAAAATTACTCTTTATAAGTCCTTGCTCCCCCTAATAAATATTAACCCTTATATAATATATTATATTTAAATAATTCCAATGATAAACCCCAGAGCTACTGTGCTATGCCAAAGCATCATGGGAAAAGATGCTAAAATGGCTATGGTAAAGAGGGGATCACTGCTAGAACAGGAGTGCTTTCCAGGGTCAGCTGCACACTGTATGGTTTATAGCTCTGTCTCAGCTTGGATCTGAGATCTTTTAGCCAACAATACGGAGATCCTTCACTGATTCATCCCAACACTTTGAGTGCCATGGATTAGATTCCAGAAGCACCATCCATTCAGTTATCCACTAATTTCTTTACAATCCCTGAATCCACGGAGCTTACCACCTGAGAATGGTTAACACCTACAGTAAGATAAGATTAAGAAATACATCAGTCAGGTATTGTTTCAGAATATTTGTTCACACTGACACTCCAAGACTGCCAATAAAGTTCACTTCAAATCAAAAGGAGGAGTCAGTGACTGGCTGAACAGAATTAGCCATAGAAGTTTGGTAGGACCCAGAGAGGGGGGTATAGGAAAAGATGGGAAGGGACTTAGAGAGATGCATGATAGTTTTCCATCTGGAAATCATGGAGAAGCAGGGCCAACTGATTATTCTTTGGCTGATCTTTGGATCTATTAGGTTTTTACCCTAATATCCAGCTCCTGAGTTTTAAATTAATAACAGAATAATATAAGTAAATGCTTCAAAGTATAGTTGTATGCACCTGTAATTCCAGTATTTGGAAGACATACATACACAGAAGGACTGCTCTGAGTTTGAGGCCAACTTGTTCTATAGAGTGAGTCCTAGGCCAGCCAAGGTTACAGAGTGAGACTCTGTCTCAATGTAACAGAAATACATAGTGTTCCAAAAGTAAGAGAAAGAACTTCGGCCTGATGGAGTGACAGAGTCCAACATGAAGAAGGCATCAGGTGCTGATTCCGTAGAGTAGGTGGGATGGCCAGAGGAATGCTCAAAAGAGAACTTGTAACTGTGGTGAAAAGGAATAGGCTGTGAAAATGAGATTTTGAATCTTTTCCCAGTCCTTCCCTTAGAGAGAAAGAAAGAAAGAATGTATAAAACTTAAGAATGTACTTGTACTTAAATTTTGTGAGCCTCGGTTTTGTTAGGAGTAAAAGTGTGATTACTATCATTCTTCAGGGACCACTCATGGCAAGTATTGAATTAAGTAACATGTGGGGTATCTTATTGATTATACAGAAGTAAATACAATTGGTTTCCTTTTAGGGTTGCTTTGGTTGCTATTCTGTGCATGCCAAAAAAGATTTAAAAATTTACATATGTTCCTTACAGATTTAAGAGCACATGTGAATTATATAATCGATTAGTAGTTGAAAGACCTTCGTTATCTTTTTACTTACAGACACACACAGTCATAGACAGAGTCACAGACAGACAGACAAAGTCACAGACAGACACACAGACACACAGAGTAGCAGACAAACACACACACAGACACACAGAAACACAGACAGACACACACACACAGAGTCACAGAGAGAGAGAGAGAGAGAGAGAGAGAGAGAGAGAGAGAGAGAGAGAGAGAGAGAGGGAGGAGAGAGAGAGAGAGAGACAGACAGACAGACAGACACACACACTATACTCCCTCTCTCAAATGTTTGTTCCTGGGGTCAGACACTATCTTACTATATCAGAGTATGTAGCACCCTGGTGTGCAGCACCTCTACCCCATCACTAAACATCTACATGCTTACCATCTTGGATATATTGAATAGGATTAAAGAAGTAAGAATTGCATGATATCCAATTTATAACCGAGAAAGTTTTTTCTTTTTGTTTACTTTTGAGACTGTATTTTAATTATAACATTCTGTCCTCCTAAACCCTCTCACATACCCCTCTTGCTTTCCTTCAAATTGACCTCTTTTTTCATTATTATTGCATGTATACATACATTTGTATATACATATATATTGCTAAATACAACCTGTTGAATTATATAATGTTACCTGCATGCATGTGTTCAAGGATGGCTGTTGGGCACTGACCAGCAATTGTTGTGTTCTTCCCTGGGGAAGAAACTTCACAAAACTGCCATAAACATATCTTAAGATTTCAAAGTGTCCAGTGAAATTACTTATTCATTCATGGGTAGAGGTGGGGTTAAATTAAAAGGTGGTATCTTTTAAAAAAAATCATCATCCCTATGATTCCTAAGTATTTGTGTTTCATGAAATAATTAAATTTTATGAATGAGTCCATCTAAATGTTTATATTTTACCAGTTTAATAATCATCATCATCATCTCAATTTTATGTAAAAGCTTGTATGGAAAACATGCCCATCTCTTTTCTTCTGGCTAATCTGTAACAGACCTGAAGGCACTTTAGGAGCTCACCACTTTACAACTACAGATAACAAAAGGAAATTTACATCTACTGACAACCTGGTGACATGCCAGGTGGCAGTGTTTTAGTGCTGTCTTCAAATCACCCTCATAAAGCAGGCAGTGGTGGCCTTCTGGAGGACTCAGAAAGCTGAGGTGAGTCCAAATCATACAGCTAGCTTATGGTGGAGCCATGATTCCAAACCATGACTTTGGCTACCAACCTCATTGTCCTGTACTAAGTCATACTAGGTAAAAGGCACACATGTCTTCCCAAAACTAGTCTTGAAAACGAAAGCCTATATCGACAGCATTCACGCAAGTTCTCAAAAGTGTTTTCCACTCACTCATTGCTTTAGTGAGGGGGCATGCTTTTACTTCCTGCACTCAGGGAGGCAGGCATATCTCTGTGAGTTCAAGGTCAGCCTGATCTACAGAGTGAGTTCCAGGACAGCCAGGGATACACAGAGAAACCCTGTCTTGAAAAAAACCAAAAGACAAACAAAACCACAAACAACTGTTCAAAAGTCTTTTCCAGTTTTAGAGAAAATTTACCTCTTCTTTAGCCTCCTACACTGGAGATTAGATTCATACATTAGTATTTCCTTTGTCATAAGACAAGGAACACTGCTTTATAAAGCAATGTCCAAATCCTTATCCAGAACCTCTCCCAGGCTCAAGAGAGTACTACCGCTGAGACCCTGACACAGTTTTCTCAAAAAGCTTTCTCAATGAGTTTTCTTCTGAAGCTAGTGGCTTCACTTTCTGTAAATACACACACACACACACACACACACACACACACACACACACACACACACACACAGACTATAAACTTCCTTTCCAAGAATCCACATAGATTTCCTTTTGCCTAATTTATTAACTTTTCTCAGCACATTTCATCTCACCTTTTATTGCTCTCCAATACATTCCTCCTTATCAAGCTGGCACACCCTCCCCCCACTTCGCTCCCATACACACTGACTCGTAAGGCTCTCTACTCATTTCCACTTTAGTATTAATCTCCTATAGTGAATATCTTCCCTTCTTCCCTTAGGCACTTCAAACATGTGTGTTGTTTTCTAGTATCCACTGGGAAATGGTTCTAACCACCCCCTCAGATACTAAATTGTATAGATACCCAAGATTCTAACATAAATGGTAATGTATTTGCATACAGTCTTTCTATATATTCTCTCATATACTTTAAACCTTCTTTGGATTACTTATAATGTCTAGTGCCATGTAAATGTTATATAAACAGAGCTAAACTGAATTATTTAAGAAGAAATGAAAAGGCAAGAGTCTGAACTTGTTCAGTGAATACACACACACACCAGATCCCTGGAATATTTGTTATCCACCATTGGCTAAAAATCTGAATGTGTGAAACCCAAGATACAGTGGGCCAAACAAAGCTGTGGATACAGAGTATAACTTCTCTCAAGACTTACTTCCACCCAAACCTGTTTCTGCTGTTATTCCTCCTTAGCAGACTGTAGGGGTTTGAAAGAAAATCACCCCCAAAGAGAGTATGGCACTATTAGGAAATGTAGCTTTGTTAGAGTAGGTGTGGTCTCATTGGAGAAAATATGTCACTGTGGAGGCAGAATTTGAGGTCTCATGCTCAGGCCACTCCCAGTGAGACAGTCTACTTCCTGTTGCCTCCAAGATGTGAAACTCGCAGCTACCTCTCCAGCACCGTGTCTGCCTGCATGCTGCCATGTTCTATCATGATGATAATGGACTGATGTGGTGATATATTACATATTTAATAAAACCTGGAATATTGAGGAGACAGCTAGGCAAACAGCTCAGGAATTTCTTGATCCTTGAGTACAAGAACAAACAGCTGGGATTCAATAGCACACACCTTTAATACCAGCACAGTGGTGACCTACACCCTTAACTCCATAGACAGAACTTCCTCTGTTTCTGTGAGTTCAATGCTAGCTACAAAATAGAGTAGTTCACACCTTTAATCCTAACCTGGATGGGATACAGCTGACAAGGGTATATAAGGCCTTGTAGGAGTCTAGCAGAGGCAGAAGCGACTGGCAGAGGCCACCCGAGTGAGGCTGAGAAAGTTGCAAGACAGCTGGGTGAGAATTGACTGTGGTGCTTCCTCTCTCTGATATTTCAGCCTTCCCCCAATATTTGCTCTGAGTCTCTTTCCTTACAATACAAATTCGTGCAGCAGACTGAACCTCTGAACCTGTAAGTAAGCACCCTTCAATTAAATGTTTTCCTTTCTAAGAGGTGCTGTGGTTTATGCTGTCTCATAACAGCAATAGAAACCCTAAGACACCTACATCCTCCAACAATCATATGAGCATCATTCACAATCTTGAAATTCCAGGGTTGCATGGAATCACAGAGGGCATCTACTTTTATTCTTATCTCAACATAACAGTCTTCCTGATAACATTAAACACTTCCTGATTTGCAAAGGGATTGGGGAAGATAGCTCAGTGGGCAAAGCACTTGCAAGCGTGATGATCTGGATTAGGATCCCAGATCTCACACACAGTTCCTGATGTTTTAGCTCACACCTCTGTAATCCCAGCACATCTTACTAGGGGATGGGGGACAGATGAGAGACTGCCCCCCCCAACCCGGAAGTCTGAAGACCAGCTATCCTAGCATCCACAGCAGTAAACGAGAGATTATTTCAAACAAAGTAAAGGTGAGGACTGATTGACACCCTGGGTTGTCCTCTGAAGGCTACATGTGCACCTCTCACAGACGTATACAAAATGGCTCCCAGAATGGGACAGGTAAGAGAAATTCCCCATGCTATGAAAGAGATGGCCACATGTAAAATACAAGTCACATATACTGATTGCTTAAAGCCCACATCCAAAAGACCCGAATTTTCATCCCTTAGGGCTAAATCCTCACTGTTAACAATATACAGTATAAGCTATTCAACGAGAACCATTTCAATTCCTTATCACATGAGCCAGAGAAGTCAGTATACAGGGATGCTTTAAAGATAGCCTGAGTTTGGTCACAATGGGCAGTGAATGCTCACACAAGTTAATCCAACCTGTTGATTTAAGAGGAGACTCATTCCCTTAATACAGTTCTTCCTCGTCCGTCTCAGTTTATTATTTTGTCTCTTCTTCCTGTGGTGACTCTCAGGCATCCAGCCCCTCCTGACTCTTGTTTCTTTCTTCCTATCAATGTTCCTCTGGACCCTTCTTAATCTGTGGGTCCTGGAGGCTATAGGAGAGAATATGACATCATGAAAGATCTGAAAACTCTACAAAGTTTGTGAATGTACAGCACCCCAAAAAATCAAATGTGCAATGATTCTAAAGTGTATGAATCTGAGTGGTTTGGGCAATGTGATTTTGGGTTTATCACACAACATCACTAGAATCTTGGCTCTGAATGTGAAACACACATTTCACACTGTGCATACACCATCAAGCTGTGCAGTGCCAACAAATGTGGCCCAAAGCACCTCAGCTCAGATTTGAGACTACTGTGCATTATGAACTACAGCATCTTTACAAGACTTTTTTTGCCTTGATAAAAATATAATGATTTATGTATGAAAAATAAAGACAATATTTTCCAGCCATTATTTCTCAGCATATAAACATCAAATTAACACTCTTTAGATTGTAATATGTTAGAATTTTTGCTTTTAAAAATTGCTGGTTTTGAGTTGCTGAATTGAATTTCATTAAGAAAATCATTCAATGAATGTTGGCTAGGGGTTAGAATAGGGTTCTGCTGGTGGCTGTGTCAGAGGAGCAGCAGGTGACAATTGAAATACAAGGTGTCAGCCCGCCAGAGGAAAGTCTCTCATGGATCAACCTGGGACAGGCAGGGCCCCAAGACACAGACTCTGCTTCTGCTGTGATTTTTACATGTTTGCTGCTGCTATCTTTCTTTAGTATCTGGCATGGTGTGAATGGGTGTGGGAAGATCCCCACTGCCTGTAATATGGTGTGTTTATCACATAAAAACATTCTGTTATACTGGGAATTCTTACCTGTGGATTATTATTGAGATGATTTCTCCCTAAGCTGTACTGTCTAATTGGTGATAATAATAATAATAATTAATAATAATAATAATGTTGGTTTATACAGAGTTTTGGTGAAATAAATAAATAAATACAAGGAAGTTTTTACCTAAGAAGCTGCATAGATTGAAGTTCAGGTTAATGATTAAGGGAAAAAATTGAGTCCTCAGGAGCCAGGCTAGCTCTAATTCTCTTAATGCTGAATGATGCAGTCACAGGTTTCAGTGTGCACCATTAGCTGAAACAAAGCCTTAAAATCACTTCAGGTTAGATGAGATACTTTGATAATAGTTTTAAGATGAATAACCCCAGAAAACAATCTAAAGTTCACAAGGATGCATGGATTCATTAGGCTAGAGACAAAAATACAAAGCAGCCCAATTATTACTAACTGATGCACTTTTCTTGCTAGGATTGGTTGATGATCAAAGGTGATGATTAATTCCTTGTACTCATTTTTGATCTCAATCTCCTGATATATTAAAAACTATTAATGAGTGGCTATGTACCCTAAAGATTTAAAGTAGAGCTTGCTGATTCTTATTGCACAAACTCTGTTTGGTATTATTAATAAAACCTTGGAGCTAGATATTGGGGAAGAGCTGAAATATCCAGAGAGACAGAGAAACAAGCCACAGTCATTCTCACCTAGCCAACTCTTTAGGCTGTAAAGGATAGGTCCTATCTTCAGTTCTCAGATTCAATGCCTCTGTGTCTGCAGCAGGAAGGGAGCAAAGGCAAAGGGAAGAACATCTGCAGCATTCTCCTGTCTTTCTTTCTCCACCCAGCTATCTCAATTCCCAATTCAACTCTCCTAGTGCTAGGATTAAAGGTGTGTGCCACCACTGCCTGGCTCTGTTTGGCTTTGAACCCTACAGAGATGTAGAGGATCTCTGCTGGGATTACAAAGGTGTGGATTACAACTTCCTGACCTTCCCACAGATCTTGGCTTTGTGGGTGGCTCTGTCCTCTGATAGTTCAGGTTTTTTTTATTAAATATATCACCATAGATTCTTTTTCATATATAAAAATGTAGGTTTGTGATTCCTTTAAGATTCCTTAAAAGATTACCTTTTAAGGTAAGTAATAAAGTAATTGGCCTTTTTCTTTTTTTGTAACTCCAAAACTGCAGCCTGCCAGTAAAAGACCTGACTGAGAAAATATCTTGCTTGCCTACATGGTTTGTCTGTAATAAGTTGCTTGGGTATGAATGTATGTGGGTCTCTGGGATAATTTGATTTTTACCTGTAATATGTAAAATGTTTAATCCTGTAAGGGATATGGAAAGCATGCTGTTTTTTACTGTTTGTTTTGCATTTGTTGTAATCATTCATTTGAAAACAGAATGTAACCACATTGTAATTTTTATATTGCCTGAAAGATTTTGCTGGGGTATATAGGCTATAATAAAAAGAATAGAGTTAAAATTGGATAGAAGGGAAACATCAGTAATGAGAGAGTTTAAATAAATTAGAAAGGAAATATCAAGAATAAAGAAAGCCTGAGAAGGAAAACATCAGAATGAGAGAAGGAATCCCAGGGAAACAGAGGACAGAGAACGCAAAAGAAGAACAGAGAAAAGATGCCGCTGGACTCCTGTCCTGCTGGAGGCTGCCCCCAAGGCAGCAACGGAATTTCTAATCATTTATCCAAAGGCCCCAAACACATATGTGCCATGTTTTGTACTATGTATTTTTGTGAAGTTGCATTCTCACTATGGACAGTTATAAAGTCAAAATAACAATTCTGAAAGATGTAAAAGAGAGTCTACATGCAGCAGTGTTAATAGCCAAGATCTAATACTTCATGTAAAAACAAATATATACATCTTATTAGTATGCAAATTTGCTTTTGCCTTTAATAAATGACAAAATTTTAAGCATGCCAAAGAATTATTTTGAAATAAACGGCTTTATGCTACATTGACAGTTAACATATAATTCACATACCTATTTCACACACTTGGGGTTGTGTAAACATGTGTCTGGTGGGAGGCTAAGGGGGGAAGTTAAGCCTGGTTTAGACAATCTCTTTAAACTCATCTAGTCTAGTTCTCTATCTGTGCCCAGCCTCTGGCTGTGGATGCCCTCTACTGTCAAGATAGCCGGGTGATCTCAGAGGAGTCCCATGTCAATTCAATGTGACCAAACAAAATGAGCATATTGGCTTTGTACATATTCCAGCCACCTTCCTAGCTCTTCCAGTCTTCCATGTTCGCAGTGAAGTTGCTCTCAACAGTCAGAGTGGACCTTCCCCTCCCCTCCTCCCCATGCTATATGGTTCTCCTTAATCTTTTTTCCTGTGTCCAAGTGTTAGCTAGTGTTGTCTTTGGTTATAGAGCATGCAGAGTGCACAGGCGTCTCTCAGCAAAAGAGCTTGTTGGAAAGAGGAAGACTCTGGGTCAGGATGGGAGGGGTAGGTCTGGGAGACTAATGGTGACTGGAGAGCCTGGTGCTGAGCTGTCAGCCCCTTTGCCACCTGGCCACTGTGTGGATTCTCTGGCAGGTTGGGCACTTTGGCAATCAGGTTTTAAATAACAGAGTGACAGGATCATGATTTCACCCTCCAGTTCATTCACAGCAGGGTCTGAGGTTGGCAATAGGCAGCTCAAAGAGTCTCCAGCTGCTTCCCTTACCCTGCCTCTTGATTTCTAAAAACTGAACTGATCCCTACAACACCACGCCTAGAATTCTTTGGTGGCTCCCCACTGGACACTGACAATGAGTCCTGGGCACTTTGAAGCAGGAAGTTGAGAAGGAAACATTAAGATACAGGGAAAGACATTAACATTTATTAACAAAAGGGAATTTCCCTCTGGGCAGACAAAACTGGCCAACTTCCAGGTAGAGGTGACATCATCGCCCAGGCTTCAGGATGGGGTGACATCAAGCAGAGCTGTGACCCATCTTACATGACAAGTGGCATGAGTGACAGACACACTGTGTGGTTGTCACTGACTGCTGCTGGGTGGTTAGCTGTTATCCCAACACGTATCAGAATGATGTATGCAGTGACTCTTAAAAGTATTTCTATTTCACACTTACCAAAGCATGCATAGCAGGAAAGCAGGCTTTGAGGAATCTAGGAGTCTGCGCTTTATTAATTTGACGTTCTTTTCCGACTTTCCCACCTCACACATCTTCCCCAACAGAATCATCTCTATCTGGTTGTTGTATGGAATCCTGCCCCCACCCTGAATGCTGTTCACAGTGATACTTACTGCTCATGTTTTCCAATTAATTCTGAGTGGAAAATGATTATGGTTTTTATTATTAAAAATGAAGTCGAGGGCTCGCTAGATCACTTGGTAGGTCAAGCCTTTGCATTGGAAGTGTGGGGCTGAGTTTGGATTCCCAGAACCTATGGAAAGATGGACACAGTAACAAATGTCCAAGGTCTCAGCAGTACTCCTATGGAGAAACAGGTGGCAGAGGCAGGGGAATCCTCTGAAGTACTTAAAACAGGAAGCCTGGTGCTCACAGCAGCAATGAACAAAGACACTGTCTCAAACCCAGCAGAAGGTGAGGAACCTGAGAGTGCCCACAAACGCACTCAAAGATTGGCACCGACAAGCTTCCTTTTTCTTAAAAAAAAAATTACTATTTAATTTTTTAAAAAAGCTAGCTCTTTAAATATCTCTGAGTCATATGTTATGACAGATTCATATCAGGCACTAATGGCCTTGGAATATGTAAATGGTTAGTGTAGATATTCCCAATGCTGCCTGAGCCAATGTCTCTCTTCATTTACAAGAGCCCAAACCAGAACCCAGCCTGGCCTCTGAGTGCTTGAGGCAGCTACACAGTATGACTAGCACACATCAGGTCTCTTTATCAACCCAGGTCCTCCCCTATCTCTGCTGAGGGGATATGGTCACTAGGTGTGTTGTGCGAGCCTGTAACCCTAGCCCCTGGGAGACAGAAGGAAGAGGATCAAGAATTGAACTACATGAAACCCTGTATTAGATGGGGGTCTTCTCACTTTAAAGTATTAACACAAAGACAGTGTGTGATTCTCTATAGCATAGCTCACAGGGAAGCTGGTTCCCTAAACAGAACTGCCCAGTCTTAAAAGGGTTAATGACAAAAGGAGGTCACTGACTTAGCAGGAAAAGGGAGCAATAACATCTAATGCAGAGTATTTTAATTAGCTCCTCCCACCCCCATTTCTGAGGGCCTGGTAATATTCTGGAAAGTTCAAAAAGTGAAACATCTTATCCTTCTATCCTTGAGATACCTCTGGAATAAAAATAAGGTCATTGTTGTTGGTAAGAAATAGTATCTTGCATGATCCCAATGCTGTTTCTTGTCCTGGTGGACTTAAAATCGAGGCTGACATATTAAAAGTCCTGAGGTCTTTATCCCGGACATTAGCCCTTGGCCCAGATATGCTAACAAAACTGTGACCAAAGGTCACTCCTACATTCTCAAAATTGCAGTCCTCAAGACTACAGGAACAATAATTTTCATGTGATATCAAGTTAAAAGTTGACATCTGTTACCATGGAGATGTGATTTCTCTTGCAGTGCTGGCCATTCCTGGATGATGGGAGTTAGTATCCTAATCAATAAGAAAGCAATACTTGATTTTCTGTATCCTTCTTGGGGTGCAGGATTCTAAGCCAAAGCATAGAGTCCTATTTGATGAGTCCAAGATACCAACATCTACAATTTTCTCTATGAAGTACCAATATCTTTACTGTGCTTTGCTGAAGGATCTACAAGATGCTAATGTAGACAAGCCAAATACTCCATGCATATTGCATCACTTGGCTCCTATCAGTTTCTGTCTCCTTCCTTTAGTGAGTGAGTACTTCCTATGTCTATATGACTTGCTAATCAGGAATCAGCTTGAGCTAAGAATTCTTCACATACTATATGTTGGCATAGCACAGGGACATAAATGAATCTCTTTAGATTAATTCTCTGTCTCAAGTAGAATCCTACTACTAGACATCTTGATGACTTTTAATCACATTACAACTAATGTTGAAATCTGTCTGGCTTTTTATTTTGCTCATCTGGTTATCTCAAAGTTCTAGAATTCTCTCCTCCCCAACAGAGGGAGACAACTTTTTCTATAGAGTAATAAATAAATGTTCTCCTTGTTACTTTCATCTTCTCATATGTGAAGTCTGTCTATCAACCTATCCACCAATCATATCTCTCTCCACTCTCAGAAAAACTTTAAAATAGAGAGACCCAAGCAGGTTCTCTATATCTACATGCTTACCCTTGATAGCAGTGAAGCCCTCCTCTATTTTATCACCTAAGTCACCTTCCTGAGAAAAGCAAGTGAGAGGCGATAGGAATGAGAAATGAATACCTACCTAACTCATTATATAAATGCCTGGTGACATCCCAGGCATCCCACTGCAGCACTAGGTAACGGACACCACTGTTAGAGAGGGGAACCAAGGGAGAGTTGAGAGTCTGTGTTCACCAAACTCATTTCTTCTATCTCCGTGTCCTGGAGATACATTCCCAAAGATCCCTGGCACTAAGGTAAACTTTAGGCAATGGCTTGAAAGACCTACCTACCCCTTGCCTGTATAACCTCCTACAATATTTCATTAGAAGGTAAATGGAACACCACTGGGTCCTCAAAGTTAGCTAACCTGCATTATAGACAAATTCTGAGCCCCTCAAAAGCTATCTAACCCACCAGCTCACTTGTTCTCAAACTGTGGTAGACTTGGATAGGAAAAATAAATAACTTTTTATCATATCAATTGCTGAGATTTTAAGATTTTAGTTGAACAACTACCATTCATTGCCTACTCTGACTAAAATGGGAAGCCTGATGAAATACTGTCCTTTCAATAGACTCTGTTCAGCTGCAGGAGCCAGTGTCAGCAACTTACCCTAACTAACTTCAGTCAGAATTCAGTAGCATAACTTGGTACACAGTGTTCATTAGTTCTCTAGGCCCAAGGGCTAGGAAGCATATTTTTTAAATAGAATAAGTGTAAAATTTGTTGACAAAATAAGATATAAAACTTCTTCCTATTCACCTCTACTAACACTCCATTTTTATGAGGAAAGAAATAAAGTAGCCTAACACGTCATCTTTGAAATCTTGGACCCACACTGTTATTTCAGAACACAGAGAGGGGAGACAGGGAAAGGGAGGGGCAGCCACGGCAAACATTCTCTTTCAGGGGGTCCACTCATCACATAAACAAGATCATCCTACTACAATACTACTTTTCATTTTAAAAACATGTAATGTGCAGACTTACCTACTTCAATGGGAAAGGCTTCCAAGAAAATTAAATGTCAAAGCTACTTGGCTTATTGGTTTTGTTCTCTATAAATTCCCTTTTAAAATTCAGCTGTGACATTCCTTTGTGTCACTGTGACGAATCAGCTTCAGTGTTAATGGGATGTGAGAAGTGAGAAGCAGCAAAGCCTAGTTCCGGCTCCCATGTCAGGAGGGCAGTAGAATTAGGCCCAGGGACAACTCACCATGGCTCTGGGGGAGAAATGGCAGATGAGGGCTCCTATGTATGGATATGCACACACAAGAGCTATGGACTGTTCCTGTCATTTCTCTTAAAAAGATCTAGTGTGTCTGCATGTGCATATTGTATGTGCATGTATGGTGCATACATAGATCTGTATATGCAAGTCATAAATGTAAGTGTGGGCATGTGTATGTCACAGTTCATGTGTGGAGGTCAGAGGCCAAGCTTGAATCTAGGTTTGTTTGAGG
The DNA here is from genome assembly GCA_004025045.1 of Sigmodon hispidus. Classification (NCBI taxonomy): domain Eukaryota; kingdom Metazoa; phylum Chordata; class Mammalia; order Rodentia; family Cricetidae; genus Sigmodon; species Sigmodon hispidus. The sequence continues at coordinate 82,266 of PVIH01001325.1, forward strand.
CAGGGTTTCTTGGTGTGTTCCTAGACGTCTGTGAGCATCTTACAATTCTGTCACCTTTCCTCTTGTTTTAAGTATGTTAGGATTATAGACACATGTTACCATTTTTGGCTTTGTGTGGGTTTGAGTCTTTGTATGGGCTTAGAGGTTTAAAATGAGATGTCCTCAAGGCTTGTGAGGCAGGAGATTTACCCACTGAAACATCTCCTGGCCCTCATTTTCTTTTACAGACAATGGGGTTCGGATACATGGGAAGCCTATAGGAAAGTAGAGAGATCATCTCTTGAAAGTGGGTGGAAACTTAAAATCAGCCTTGCTCTCAGACCAAGACCAGGCCTTATGCTAATGAGTCAGGGATGGCTGTTACTAGAGTCTAAACTGTGTAACTCTATCATGTAGCTTCTTATCTGTGATTCTAAACATTGGTATTGGCAGGAATAGAGGCAGAGACTGGGCTTAGGTATATACAAGGAATTTAGTCAAAATGACGTTAATCTTTTAACTACTTCTTTACATATATTAAAGTGTAACACAATTATGCACACGGGAGCCATATTCTAGGCTCTCAAGACAAAGCCTTAGTCAATTCTGTGTTTGCAGTTCACAAACAAACCTGTGAACTCAAAATTCTTTTCCAGTAAACTAAGAGAATGCTGCAGCTAAGCAGAGGTAAAATAAAACCTAACATGAACCCTTCCCATTACAGCGTGAAAATTCAGAGGGGCTTAGGAAGTGAGTCACTATACCTCTGATTGTCTGCTATGAATGACTGAGGTGGTCTACACATTCACATACATATTCATACACACAGGAGGAGGAATGGAATGGCATACATTGATTTGCATGTTAAACCCTCAGGCGTCTGGAAGCAAGATGATGATATTTCAAGCATCAGACCCTTAATGTATGCACCATCTAGCAAAATTTAAGACTTGAAACCTAGAATTAGAAAGGTTCCTGCCAATGTTTTATCAGGAGGGAAATTTGGATTGGAAAGGCTTCCTTCCTTCCCTGCTGAGCCTCCCAGAGATAACGGCACAGATCGGTAGAGGACACATTTTCCCGACATCTGTCATATTATGCTCTCAACTGACATTTCTGCTTCTACATACAAACAAGACAGACCATGTTTTAAACTGGGTTTCAATTTCTGAGCCTTCTGAAGGTATTCAAAACTAAAGGTAGAACAGTAGCGGAGACTATACCTTTTACAATAGTTTCATATTTCATAGCTCTCAGGCATGGTTCATGGCTTGAACGTTAATGAATGTATGACCAGGCTTTGTTCATCCTACAGAGCAAAGGGAACATATTGGTTCAGATCATTTCGGGGAGTTCATCAATCCTGCCCTTTAATACTTTGAAAGTAAAATTCAAAAGTGTGTTAATAAAGAGATCCACAAATAATACCCAATGAGCAATGTTGGCTCTTGAGAAAACAATACCCAAAGCAGTCAACACAAAGTTGTTCTTTGCTCATCATCCTGTCTGGAAGGAGGTCAGCTCTGTTCTATCGACTGTATCTTCTGCCTTTTTATAAGTTTCAGAGTCTCCATTCAGAAGCTCCAAGGACACTGGGTGTGAAAGAGTTAAATGTGCTGACTGTTGGAGCTAGGCAGAAGTGAGGTAGAGCAGGGAGAAAAGAAAATATAATGATGGGAACACGACTGTATCCATCTGACAGGGAAACCACTGGTCAATGAGTTTGTAGCTTGGACCCAATGAAGAATTTGCTTTCCCCAACAAAAGTGGCTTAAACATTCCCAGTGTGGTCTACAGGCAGAATGGAGGAGGCCCTGGGTTAAAAGGAGACAGAGATTAAAAAACACACACAGAGTCAATGAGGTATCAAGCTGATTACTTTATATATACATATATGTATATATATGTAAATTGTGTGTGTGTGTGTGTGTGTGTAAAAGCTAAGTTTTTACCCTTAAATTTCTTTGTAAATATCTCAAAGTGTTCTTGGCTGATCCCAGAAAACACATATTGGAGCTGTATATTTTCCATTAGAAGGCAGGTTTATTCTAGAAAGCATCAACTGAGAGCTCTAACTGGAAGAGAAATAAGCAAAAAAAAAAAAAAAAAAAAAAAAATTTAAAGGTCTCAGCCCTACACGAAAAGATTTCGAATGTAGATTTACATTAAATTAGCATAAAATGTTTTAGTTATAGATGGATTTATACATTATTTATGCTTCTGTTTTAATTACTTTTTAAAAAAAATTGATTCTGATCACATCTGATGCAAAGCTTTTACTGTAACTGAATGTCTAATCCAACAAAAATTTGGCTCAACTCAGTAATTTAGACAAAAGGTTGATTAGAAAATGCTCAGACCACCTGATAACTTCCCCTCATCCTATGGTGGCATCTCAGTCCCCCAGTCCTTGGTGGGGCATGGGAAGAAGACACTGAGCCAAGCCAGACATCCAGTGCTCCACAGAAATGGCCTTTGCTTCCTGCAACCCTAAGTCCTTTTGGTCTCTGGTGGTGATATACAAGTCTGGTGGCTTCTTTCATATTCAGCTATGCCACCATCTCCCCAAGGGCTCATCCCTTCCATAGTCCTGGCTGGCTGCAGACCCTGCAGTCTGGGCCACACACCAGGAAGGCCCTGCCCAGTGGTCCACCCCCACATCTGTGCAGCTGCTCATCCAGCACCCCTACTGCATGCTAGCTATGGCCAACCCCAGCTCCTGAGTGTACTGTAGAATCTCATACCCTACAAAGCTTTCCTTGGGTTCCTGTCTCCAACACCAAAACTCAGAGACAGCTAGAGATGGTCCATGTCCTCTTATTTCTCCTCCTATGCACTCTGGGTAGGACAGAGAGAGAATATTCTTTGATTTTTCCTATTATGTTATCAGTTTTGCTGACTAATCTCTTCTCTAGTGAGCCTGTCAAGATGATTCCTCCATATCTAAGGAGCATATACAGGAACCAGGCTTTTCAATGTCACCATCTTATCAGTTTCTGTTGCTGGAGCAATAACTTCAAACATGTGTCCATGGAGAAAGACATGACTTTAAGGAGGTTGTGTGATGTTTAATACTTGTACTTATTTGTTTTCATTTATTTATTATTCTTAGTCAAGAGTGAGAGTTCAAATATTCCCCCAAAAATACTTCAGTTGCTTTTATAAAGCCTCCCCTCTCTCTACTTAAAGAGTAACACTGGCTACTGCTGTCCACTAGTGCCTCACTGGACAGTATATAGTAAGGATGCTGATAACAGAGGACAAAAATCAAACTAAGCCATGGATGTTATATACAACAGCTATCTTCCTATGACTTGGAGGGTCCACCGAAAGGCTAGGTGGACACACAGCTTAGCTGGGTCCTGTGTTCCAGAAAAGGATAGAAGAATGAACTTTGCTGAACATGAGACCTCTCCAGCACACAGCAGCCAACTGAATATCTAATGTTGTGTGCTTGAAACCACAAGGCCATGAAAACACAATCATGTCATGGATCTTCAGACTAAGACATATAAAACCTCAGTACCATAACCATGTGCCAGTTCCAAAGCTTCATAGTCCTTGTCTCATGTTTTGCTAATGCTCAGATGTGCCAAGTGATAAAACCTCACTGGACTCTCAGGCCATTCTCTTGAAAGGGTCCACAACAGGTCTTCTGGGGGAATCTTTTCACATTTATACTTGGAGAGGCTCTCTGGGGAGAACTCAAACCAGCATTTTCCTCAATGCAAACAGAAATCTCATCTTTTATACACTGGGATCATTAGTTTTGAAGGCAAAGTTAACCTTTTCCCCAGTGCAGAATGGGTAATGGCTAAACCATGGAAAGGGACAGGCTGCTGCTGCTAAACTGGAATGAAATCCAGTATACAGAGACAAGGAGGCCTTGGAAGATATGTCAGACAATAGCAGCAGGATGGTGGGTGGGTCAAGCCTGGTGGGGTGGCCCAGATAGGGCAAGAGCTACAGGGCGGACAGCTGGATGGGACAGCTTTGAGACTGAGTGACAAAGTCTACTACCAATGGACATTTATCTGTGGCTAAAAATACTGCTCTGGTCAAAGAGCTATCCTAGGATTTCTACCTTCTGTTTCAATGCCAGTCTTGTTCCAATCTTCAGGTCCTAACACATCTTAAAATTAAACATGTGCTCATATATAATTTAAATGGAGTGACACCACATGGGGTGATAATGTTTCTTCCAAGAGCCATAGACACTAACAAAAATCGTCATGCCAGGCATGGGGAATCTCCCCTACCTGCTGGTCAGAGGAACATTAGAGTCTCCCAAAATAACATATTGTCATTCCCCTGCAGGCCTCTATTGCTGAGGACACTGCACATCTCACATGGGACATGGAATAGTCAAGCTGGGACTGACCTGAATGGTTCCTGACTGAGAACACAGCGTCAGAACATGCCACGAAAGCTGCAAAGGAGGAAAAGCAATCAATAGTCCTGCACAGCTGTAAAGCTTATAAGCACAACAATGACCAGCCAGGCAAGAGAGTCCCAGTGGTGCAAAGGTGCATTTCTATCTTGGGAAGTAACCAGTAGCTATCTAATTAGGAGAAAATTCACGCCTCATAAACCTGCCCAACTACTCATGGCTGGAGAGGTCACAGACCCCAGTTTCTGCCTACTATTGCCTTTTTCCTAAACCAATATAATTTCTAACTGCATTATAAATATTTACAAGGATATTATAAGCTCTCACTAAGGAATTTTTTTAATCAAAAAGGATTCTTTTTTTTTTTTTAGTAGTTGGAGACTGACACAGAGATCCAGAACTGGCCATAATATAGAGGATAAATGACATCTGGGTGTCCAGTACTGATTTATATGATGCACCTCTTTTACCTAAGGCTCAGGGAACATCTCAGATGGGGAAGTAGAAAGGCTGCAAGAACTAGAAAACCATGAAGCCGGATGCTAAAGTCTTCTAAATACAGCAGGGATGCTATACTCATGAGATCACAACAATTTGGTTAAACATAACCAGATATGTCAACATGGGTAAGAGGAATTTCATAAGGCCCCACCCCTGGATGAATACCTGCAGGCTAATAAAGAAAGGGCTAGTCAGTTTTACCTAGAAACAAGCTTCCTGGGGACCCCAATGGCCAGTCCTAAACATTTGTACATATAAACAATAATAAATGGAAAAGAGAGAGAATGAATAAAACAATATCTTAAGAAGAGAAAGTCATGAATTTGAGGGCAGACAGAAGAGGAGTGGATGGGAATATGAAGGGATGGAAATAATGTAAATATGGTATCTATGAATGAAATTCTCAAAGAAAAAAATATTAAATAAAAAGACAAAGAAAAAAAGAGACTTGTGATGTTTTCTTTCTTTGCAACGATACAGGACAATCCCTGGGTCCAGTATTTGGGAAAGCCAATGTCAGAGATGAAGTGGCCCTCAGACTGGAGTGACTTTGGAAGCCATATGGGTTTTGCCACCATGAGGCATAAACTGAGGAAGGAAGCTGTCAACTGGAGAGGAAGTCAGTGTATATTCTCTGACATAAAAAGAAACTCAGAGCAGCTGCCAATGTGACAAGTCCCCACATGACTGCTGGGACAGGGTTTTTCTTTCCCTATGATTAGGGGGAATAAAGAAGTCTGTAATGATGGGAACAGATAGATGTTCAATCCTGACTAGACGTTCTTATAAAAATTCCCTGACACTTGGCAGAATCAAGTTCCTCCTGTGATTGGCCTTACTGCACCAGGGAGACTGGTGATAACTGTTTAGTGCCCCACTTATTTAACGTGGGTTGTCATTATCTGAAGACAACTGGAAAATGACACTTATTCCCCAAATAAAAAAGAAATCAAGTGCTTTGAGATGTGTAATTTTGAACCAAACAGTTATATAATATCAATCCCACATAAGACGTTTCTAACATAATTGCAATGAAATCACTTCAAACATTTCATTTCAGGACTCATCTTTGTAAGCCATGTGGCACCTTCATGGCACTGTTGTCTAATTATACCAGATGTTTTGGGGACAGCCACCTGTATGATTCCAGCACTTCTCCAACACCACTTGCAGGAATGACATGAATACTAGTTTTAGAAGAGCAAATGTTCCATAATTTCTCTAAGGAGAAGCAGGAAGGGGTGTTGCTTGAGAGCAGGACTCTGGAGCAAGACTGTGCAGAGTCCATTTGTAAGCAACATGCTCTTGGAAAACTAACACTGTAAAAGGTGCTCACGGTGAGTTTTTCTAATTGAATTATTGTAAGGGTGAGCTGAAAGAGCTCAGAGCAGCATCAGACATCTGGATATTGGTGAATTAACTATCATCAGCACCACCACCTCCATCAAAGCCCATATCAATATACATCATGAGAACTTTGCACACCAAAGGCAATAAATGAGACTCAAGAGAAAACTCAAAGTTCTCAAGTAGAAAATTATGAGAACACAGCCTTTTGTATGTATTTAATTCTCAGTGTTGAATTGCCACAAATGAGATGATTAGTTATGTGTGCCTCATTCAAGAGTCACTTCAGAATTTGTGACAAATGGAGTCCCGGCTGTAACTACACAGATGTTGGCTGAATTTTTAAGTGATTTCTCTCAAGCCTCTATGTAGATTTTCTCAAAGCTTTTTTGCAATGAATAATTAACAAATTGGAAAACCCAGAGATGCATCAATTCCTGCACACCTACAACCTACCAAGACTGAAAAGAAGAAGGAGAAAATCTAAATAAACCAATAGTAAATAGTGAGACAGAAGAAATAATAAAATGTCTTCCATCAAAAGGCAGTACAAGATCTGAGAGATATATAACAGTTCTATGAAACACTCAAAGAAGAGGTTTTTTTCCCCCTCAATTTAAAAAAAAAAATCTTTGCAGGTTACTATTCTGTTGCTGTGATAAAACATTATGACCAAAGAAAATAAGAGTTTATTTTGGCTTATGGTTCCAGAGAGAGATTCCACAATGGCGGGGATGCATGGCAGCAGGCAGCCAGAGCAGGAAGCTGAGAGATCACACTTTCCAACCATTAACCTAAAACGAAAGGGAAGGGAGGGGAGAGGAGGGGAGGGAAGAGGAGGGGGGAGCAAGCTGGAAGTGGGACAAGGCCCTAAGCTCTCAACACCCTCCCTCCCCCAAGAGTGTACTTCCTCCAGCACAGTTTCACCAACTAAACCTTCCTTAACAGTGCCACCAACGGGGGGGGTGGGGAGGGTTCAAATACGTGAGCTTATGAAGGGACGTTTCTCATTTGAACCATCGCATATTTCAAACAAAAATGAAAGAATTTTTGCCAAACTGTTTTTGCAAGGTCAATGTTACCCTGATACTAAAACCAGACTAGGGTGTACCAAAAAAATATAGACCATCTCCCTGATGAACAATGCATACAAAAATTCTCAATGAAACAATGAACTAAAGCCAGTAATGCATATGTCAAAAGGTCGTAGGTCATGGTCAAGCAGGAGTTCTGTAGGGATGGTCTAACACATGTGAATCATAAGCACACTACATCTCACCAGACACTGCAGAGCAAAACATGATCACAACTGACAGACAGAGCTTTAGTTAGGATTCAACACACCTTCATAAAACCTCCAACAAATTAAGTTTTGAAGAAACATACCTCATAATAATAAAAGCCCACAGGCAATATCCTCCTGAATGGAAAAGGCATTTTTCTCTAAGATCTAGAATAAGACAAGAAAGGTACCTTTGATTCTCTACAGTCTGTGTCAGAATCCTTAGCTACAGGAATTAGCAAAGAAATAAAAGGTACACAAATTGAAAAAAAAAGACAACTTATTCATGTTTGTTAAAGACATGATTTAAACATAGTGAAACTTAAATATTTCATTAGAAAATGGTTAGAACCAACAAAATTCAGTAAGATTGAAGGATAGAAAATTAGAGTATAAAAAGCAGCATTTTTATTTACTAACACTAAACCTGATGAATAGAAAATCAAGAAAGCAATACAAATCATAATAGCTACCAAAATAAAATACTGAAGAATGAATTTAGCTAATGAATGATTTTTATAATGAAAATGATAAAACACTGATCAAAGAAACCATACAACATAGAGACACTCGCATATACACATAAACACACATACATGATGTGGGGTGTCTTTCTGTAGACTGTGAATATATACTGTTTCCAATGGTTAATAAAGAGGCTGTTCTGGCCTATGGTAAAACAGTTTACAGCCAGACAGGATATCCAAGCAGAGAGAGGGGGAGAAGAAAGGCAGAGTCAGGGAAGCAAGATGTAATGAAACAGGCAAGCTATGAAGCCACATGGCAAGATATAGATTAATAGAAATGGGTTAAGTTATAAGAGCTAGTGAGTAATAAGCCTGAGTCACAAGCCAAACAGTTTGTAATTAATATAAGCCTCTGAGTAATTATTTTATAAATGGCTGGGTAAAAAAGATTTGTCTGAAACATGGGCCTGGGCAGGACAGAAAAACTTCCAGGTACACACACACACACACACACAAACACACAGGCACATATACGTACATATAAACACATACATATATATAAACACAAACATGTACATACAAATGCACATACATAAAACTAGCCCATATGCAGGAACTAAAAAAATTAATAGTGTTAAAATGACTATGCCACAAAAAGTGTAAACTCAAGGCAGCCTCCATCAGCACAGGATACCAGTGACTGTTTTCATAGAAATATAAAAACTATCATAAAACCTGTGGAATCACAAAAGACCCAGAAGTAGCAAATGTTGTAGGGGATTGCCTTCAATATTTTTGCCTTAAGTAAAATTGCCTCAGATCCTGTGAAACCTCACCACCCTTCCCCTACAGCTTGGCCAATGGCTCGCCTCTACCTACTTTGTATGGGCAAACTAACAGAGAGACACCAATCAATAAAAGGTCAGTTATCACAATTACCACCTACCCAGACACAAGTTACCCAATACCACAGAAGTGTCACCAGAACCAATGACTTCAGACTTATAAAGAAGCTAATGGTTTTTAAAAATCAAGTCATGAACAAGTTGCTGTATCTTGTCAATCATAGTTACTGTCTTTCCTGGTCTAATCTTTATCACCTAAACATAACACACATGGGTGAGGGGCAATATAGGGTTCAACTCTTGATTATGAATGAGTTGAATTAACTATATCCCCCAAAATATGTATAGATAATGAATTTGCCAAAAACAGTCCCACAACTCAGAAACAACACTGGTATCTCTGAGGGTCACAAGAATATATATGAACTGATGTGATCTCATGCATACCTTAAGACATCTGCTCTTCTCCCACTTAAAAAAGTAGTATAGTTGAGCAGAACTTGATCTTTGCAAAAGATTTCTTCATTGAAACAGTAAAATGATGATTACACCTTACATAGTATCAACAGTTAAATGCTTGGGAGTGATGCTTTTGAATTCTGATATTTCTAAATATTTCTAAAATAAACTTAACATATTGATGTTTTAAAATTTTGACAATGCAGTTTGCTAGGTTTGGTCTAACTGTTTTAAATAATCTGTTGTCTTTCTTCTCTGTAGTCAGGACTCAGTTAACCGATAGATGGCAAATCCTAGGTCTGTGGCTGGGTTCGACAGGCAGTGTCTTGGAAAACTTGAGCCCCTCCTTTTTTAAAACCAAGCACAATTGGAATGGTAGCCTAAAACGTTTTAAGTGGCTTTGGCCATTTTCTCTCTTTTGCGAGGCCCAGTCGTGTGTATGCACCACACAGGTCGTAGTCACATAAACTGAGCTTTTAAATGCTTAATTTGGGGTAAAATAAAACCCTCCCAGAAAGCATACATTACTATTCTTTACAACTGGATGGAACATAACACTATCATCTCCTACCATAAAGATATAAGAAAAAAACACATAAAAGCAAGAATGCTGTGGTATAGGAGGCAGCACCCTCTCCTTATCTCTTCACATCAGAGTAGCACTAAAATAATGGCGGCATTGTTAATGAACCCAAGAAAATAAAGACATTAAGATCTGCCTGTGCCCTTGTTTCCAGTGCATCTGCACAGAGAGGGTCTGTTGCTACTCAACCAGCTAATCATCAGCTTTTGTTCACATCTCCATGTTTTTGCTCATTGGGGCTAATCTACATAGCCATCTGGTATTTGATAGATAATTGCCTTTTTCAAGTCCCAGGAGCTTAAATGACATGTCAGAAAACTGAACCAGACATACTTTTTCTTTCTTCCCAGGTAGAAACAAGTGGAGCCAGCACAGCGAGGGTGGGGGTGGGGGTTGGGAGGAGTAGGTGGTAGGGGGATGAGGGGGTACGGAAGAATTTCAACTGCAGCACTGATTCTGTCCCTTGTATGAAGCCACAGTATGGGTCTCACAATGCTCCCTGGCATGACTTACTCTAAGACCATTTCCATCTTGCTTGGCTGCTTCATCTCCTCCCAGAGCAACTGAATTAGCATCTCCAGGAGCAAGGCTCAGACACTGGGACCATTCACAGCCCTGAGATGCCTCTGGTACACTGAAACTGGGGACAAAATAATGAAGAGCACAGGTCTTTTTCCAATAGAGGTAATATTTTAGGGCTTCATTTATGTTAGGGTTTTGTTTGTAATAATTGCTTTTTCTGAGTACAAAAGAAATACATGATTATTGTAGGAAGCTTGGAAAACACAGAGAAACACAGAACGTTAATTATCCAATTATAACATGGCTGGTACTGGGTGTAAACTCATAGATGCTTCTTCCCCAAAGTGAGCCATATAGAAGAGTCCACAGAGGCAATTACAGTGGGACATTACCTTTTTAATTATTGCAAACCTCTCCATAGCTCTGTGTGCATGAATGTGAGTATGAGTGTGTGTGTGTGTGTGTGTGTGTGTGTGTGTGTGTGTGAGTACAACTTCAGGTGTAATCCCTCAGAAACTGTCACCTTATTTTGGACTGGCCTGGAGTTTGCAGGTTATACTAGACTGGTTCAGTAGTGGGCCCCCGGAATCTTCTTGTGTATTTCTCCAGAACTGGGACTATATGCATGCACCACTATATCCAGCTGTATCACATGGGTTCTGGGAATAGAACTTAGATCCTCAAGTTTGCCAACAAAAAGTTTATTGACTAAGATGTTTCCCCAGCCCTGTGAAATGCCTTTATGGCAAACAACTGTAAAATGCTTTCAGTCACTTAGAATAATATAATACTTAGTGATTCGAAATCCAGCCCGGTCTCATCTCCCTTCAGAAAGATCTCAAAGAATGTAGCTAGGGCTCCAAAAGTGACCCAAAGCCACCCTCAGTCTATCCCCCTGCCCTGCATTCTCTGGTATTGTTCTTCTTCCACTCACCATCCTAGAGCAGCTTAGAAATAGACTGTGCATGTAGACATGATCCCTTTTAGCTAGCCATCTCCAGATGAGAATACACACACACACACACACACACACACACACACACACACACACACACCAAAAAAGCCAGGTATGGTTTCATTGATATATCTCTAATAATCATACACCATCTATAAGTGGCAGGAGTAATTTTTTTCTGCTTTGCTGTTGTATATATATATATATATATATATATATATATATATATATATATATATATATATAAAACCTCTCATGTGATCTACATTCTCCATCTATACAGCTATGAGCTTTCCTTTTTTGATATGATGCTATGGCAGGCTACTTTAATGTGCTCCTAAGTGGATTTATACATGGCATTGATGTTATTTTCAGTAAAAATGTTATGTTGCAAATTCTCAATGATCAGAAAACAACTGACTTTAACCATTTTTTTGAGTGAGATTCAAGAATTAAACAGCCCCCTAAGACAACCAGGGATGTCACTTGGCTCCATACAGTTGCATGAGCAATGCCAACCACAGAGTCTAGTATATGAAGTCATCAACAGCTGAGCACTATGGTGGTAAATGCCTTGAGTATACCTTGTGTCCAGTAAGCTGATAAAGTATGGCTGTTCCATAACCCCAGATGTTCAGTCTAAACTCGGGGTGCCTTCTGCTGTACCCACTGCTCCCACTGTGTGCTTAAGCTCCACACAGAGTGTTTTGTTCATTCCCATGAGTCTCAGGTCACTGGGCTCTTCACATCCCACCATTTGCTCAAGGTTCCAGGCTTTCCATGACAGCCCAGGAGACATATCAGGCTTTTCCAGACACTGCTGCGTGTTCCAGCAGGAGAATGCACCTTGTTGCAGGCATCTGGGGCAGCCAGGGACAAAGTCTAGCTCCTACCATCCTATGACTTGACACTTGCTTTTATCTGCTGAGATTAATAAAATTATTCTTGTTGTCTGAGAGACAAAGTCCCTAAGAATAGTTTGTACAAAGGCAGTCTCATAGGGAAGGCCATGCTGGCTGCTGTGTGAGTTAATCCTGAATATTCTTAAGAAAGAGAAGACAGGAATAGGTGGCAATAAATTGTCTCTGATTGAAGTTTCAAAACCTAGGGGAGAAGTTGTGGTGGATATGTTCTCTGTATGATGTAAATAGAGTAACTGGTTTGGCTTATGTGGAGCGCCATAGAAGTGGGTGGAGGACCAGAGGACAGACAGGTAGAAGGAGGGTGGAGCTAGTCAGTCTCCATCCGACCTCCAAGAAGAAGAGACATGTAAGAAATACAGGTGAGCCACAGGCTGGGCCACGTGGTGGGTAGATTAGTAGATTACAAGAAATGGGTTGAATTAAGATGAAAGAGCTAGCTAGGAATGTGCTTGAGACATGGGCCAAACAGTATGAAGTTAATATAAGGGTCTGATTCATTTCTTTGGGGGACAAAAGCTGCCACAGGCCAGGTCCGAAACTCTGGGCCCAAACAGGCCGGGAAATCTTTTACAACAAGAAGTGTTGTAGAAATTACTTTAATGATGTAAAGATAGATGTGTTACATTTATTTATGTCACAGAACATTTCTTTAACTGTGTAAAGATGTGTTATAATTGTTTATACTGCACTTGTTTAACAATGTAAGGGTGTATGTTTAATTATGTAATGATGTATCACTTTTGTTTCACCTTGCCTGCCGAAGGCATCTGATTGGTCTAATAAAGAGCTGAATGGCCAATAGCCAGGCAGGAGAAAGGATAGGCAAGGATGGTGGGCAGAGAGACTAAATGTGAGGAGAAATCTAGGCTTGAAAAGAACAAAGGAAGAATGGAAAGAGAAGGAGGGAGAGAGAGGGTCACACCCAGAGCAGAAGCCAGGCAGACACTGGAGGAAACAGGAAAGTAAGACATAGGAAAGAAAGGTAAAGAGCCCCACCGTGAAAGGTAGATAAGGAGAAACAGGTTCATGTAAGTTAAAGAGAGCTATCCAGAAATAAGTCTAAGCTAGGCTGAGCATGCATAACTAATAAGAAGTCTCCATGTCATGATTTGGGAGCTGGTTGGTAACTCAAAAATAAAAGCCTTCTGCAGAGATGGACTAGAAACAGGAAAGATTCTAGCTTAGAATGGTGAAGTGCTGAAAACTAAAATCTTAAAGCTCAGATACAGAGCTGTTACAATTAAATTTCTGGTGTGGGGCAAACTGGGGTCTCTGCTAGCATCTAAGCTGTGAGAAAGCCTTGTGGCCCATGTTCATTGGAAGCAGAGGGTAGGAAAAAATGAGAGGACAGGGGGAAAGTCTCGGAAGACTCAACATCCCAGTGAAGAAGCCTATCAACCCTTCTACCCTCAACAGGCCAAAGGATAAAGCTGAGACATCTGTGGTCATTAAAGCTATAAGTAATGTGTTGGGTTGGAAACCCCTATACCATCTTGGGGGACCCACTGTTGCCTTCCACATTATCTTAACATGAGGCTACTAGGTCTGTTAACTTTCTCAAAGGGAGTGGACTAGAAGATGAGCAAAGCCAGGCAACATGCCAAAAACCCATCTGAAAAAGAGGGTTTCCTGACCTTGGCTTTCTGAAGTTCAGCTCCTCATGAATATTCATGTTCAGCTCTTTTCCTTTGACAGCATCTGGAGGCTCAAGACTGTGGCAGGTAGAAAAGAACTGACAGGCATGTGTCTGGGAACCAGGAAATAGACATTAAACCCAAACAAAATCTACATGCAGCAGGAGAAGCCCCGACTCCAGATGTTGCCATCACATCCTCCTTACCTTCAGAAAGCACATGCTCTACAAACTGCTTCCTAGGCTTCCAGAAATAGAATGCAGCTGGGAGCTCTGAGCTGTGCCATTCTGCAAATCATTTAACTGCATACAAATGATAACTATTATTCAGCTGGGATCCCCCAGGGAAATAATTCCTATTCCCAACTGTGCTCATAACCTGATGAGTCAGTTGAGGTCAGCATGCAGCAGTGTGCTAATGAAGCCAGGGGCTCAGAAAAGATGTTCTGGCTGACCTAGAGACACTGCAGGGGGAGCCCTGACTTCCCCAAGATGACATCCTGTAATCTTAAGCATCTGCCCTGCAATGGGTCTTGGACATAAGGGAGTTGAACAAAGAGCAATGATGGCTATAGGAGACAGGAACTTTCTGAGGAAATGATTCAGGGTGAATCAGGACCTGACGTTCCATTTTAGGGACTGTTGGTCATCCTGGGTCCGCTGACGCCAGATCAACTGGTGTAGTGCTTTTTAAGTCTGACAGCGCCCTTCTCTCTTGGGTTGTTTCTAATTAGCAGTAATTAAAAAGTGAAATAATAAAGCAACTTAGTAACTACATCTCCTCCCGTCCTTTAGGTTCTGAGCGAGTGGATACAGAAAAGATATGTGCTTTTAGTGTATACAGCTTGTGACAGTAGAAATCTCCAATCCTGGGCTCAATGCCTGTCACGGGACACCTGTAAGGGAGATCCAGCCCTTCATGTATTGAACAAAGATAGCTAGTATTCAGAACTCCGCCATTCAGCTTATTTGCTGTAGCACTCCTTAAGTACCTGCCACTCAGATTAGAGTTCTCCTTGCACCCTCCCCGCTTCAACTGCACAGGAGTAGCTAATAACCAAGGGGTGATTCTGAGGATTCCCAGCCTCTTCTATAACATCCCCAACTTTACTTCCAGGTTCCAAGTGTAGTGCCTGACTCCTGCCCATTGAGAGTTCTTTGGGTAGGAGGTGGGAAGGTAGAAAGGGATGTGTAGATACACTGTCAGAGATAGCAAGACTGGATTTCAATGTCCTGGTTAGGTGGGAAATACACCTTTACATTTGGGGCATTTTCTTGAGAGAGTAAAAGACTTGTGCTTCCGGTCTTCCTGGAGCACATGACTACAAAGAATCACAAGTAAAAGGAATTCCAGTTATTTGAAAACTTCACATCTTGGCTTTTATCTAATATAATTAATAATAGCTAACATGTATTGGGCACTTGCCCTATGACAGTCATTCGATATCTATCAATTGGACCCTGGGCTTTTCAGGCCTTATTTTTAGCATAGCAGACACAACAGAGAACTCCCACGAAAAGCCATAAAGTGGATTGTTAACAGAAAAAAATGGATGATAGAGTATTTTAAGGGTGACTGGGTGGGAGTACTCAAGTGCCTTGTAAGATGATATTAGCTGAGATCTGAGAGTTTGGAGAAGCCAGCCACATGCATGAAGACCAGCAGATTGACATTCCAGTGCATAGAAAGAGCCTGCACACAAGGGCCACTCTGGGTGCACGGAGCACTAGAGGAAGAACGAGGTGGGTGTGCTGGGTCAAAAGGGCAAGGCTGGCATAAGATGATATTCAGGCCAGAGGCTAAGCAAGCTGGGCTGAGAAGGCATTCAACACCTTGAGATACCACTGAAGGATTTTCAGCCAAGAAGGGACACGATGGAACTTCCATTTCCAAAGGACCAGAGAAAATAGCTTTTGGAAGCAGGTAGAAAAGAGAATGAGAGGCCAGTTTGAGGGTCATTACCAGGTAGTAGTTTAACACTGATGTTGGATGGTATGCTTTGTCTGCAGCCATCTTCAAAGAACAACATAAAGAGAGTACAACAGTCACAGCAGAATATGAACCTGACACTGGATGATGCTAGGCTGACACAGATACCTAAGAAATGGGGCAGGGTGGGTGGGACTTAAAAGTAGGTCCTAAGAGCCAGCAAAACTCTAAGGACATAGTCAGGCTAGCAGTGACAGCAAGGTGTAGTCAGCTGACTAGACTCCTAGAGATGTCCCATCAGCTTTCTCTTTTTTTTTTCTGCAAGGTTTCACGTAGCCCAAATTCACTATATAGCTAAGGATGAACTTGAACATTTAGTTTCCCTGCCTCCGTTTTCTGAGTCTGGGATGACAAGAGTAACACACCATACCTAATTTATGTAATGCTGGGGACAAACTCAGGGTTTCCATACCAACAAGCTCACCACAAAAATAAGCCATAACCCTAGTTATCAGTTCTTCTACAAATGCAAGTCTTGAAGGTAGCAGCCTCTGGTAGCCCATGGTAGTCAACCAAGCTATACCTATTCAAGGACCTGGCCCAAGTTAAAGGCTCGATTCTTTCAATCTATGCAGAAAAACAGCATAAAAAATGGACTAGTGGTTAGAATCTCAGTACAGCTGAGCTGAAGCCTAGGCAGTGGCCACAATTCAAGACCTGTGAGTACATTCACAGCAGTCACATGCTGTCAGAACCTCTTCCTACCAACACCACTTTCCAGAACCATCTTTTCTTTCATTCTAGATGCCGAGGCAAACTCAGTGATATCCTTATCTAACAAGTCTTCATACACTCAAGGACTTTGCCTTTGAAGTATAGGTGCCCTAACAGTAGCTCACTTACCCTGGAAGATGCCTTCTACCAAATGCCAGCCAGAAAGCAACCAGTTCTCCCCCAAACACCCCACAGCAGGGGACTGCCCTCCTTGATCTTAACCAGCAAGGAAGACCAATGCAGGCAGGTATGTTCTGTTTGCTGTCTGATGTCCCCATGCTACTCCACTATACTTTTAGCAAATGTAGGACCAATCCCATGATCACTCTCTTTGATTTGCTGGGTCCTCATAAAGCAGAGAAAAAGTAGATACAGGTTAAAAAGGAGAAGGATGGATCTGAAACCACAACTTTAAGGAAGGAGGCTAGAGAGTCACACTGTATGGCTTGAACTACATTTCTTCACTATCAGCTGTGTGTACAGAGTAAGACACAGCATCTTCTCTCTCTCCATTCCATCATTTGCAAAATGGGATAAAGACAGTTCCTGCCCACAGCACCGGGAGACTCACACAAGAACATGATGAGCAGCACCGAGCCAAGAGCTGAAGCAACTGCAGGCTTCTCCTCAGCCTCCCAAGCAACATCGTGGAAACTGAGGCATGATGTATGTTTGGGCACATGATCCTTTTTTGCTTGCTTTTCTTTCTTCCTTTCTTCTGTCCTTCCTTTCTTTCTTCTCTCTCTCTCTCTCTTTTTCTTTTTCTTTTTCTTTTCCTGACAGGGCTCATTGTGTAGTCTTAGCTGGCCAAGAGATCTTGCTGTATAGGCCAGACTGGCCACAAACTCATATATCTACCTACCTCTGCCTCCTGGGATTAAAGGTGCTGGGATTAAAGGTGAACCCCACTACTTTATGTATATTTTATGTTTGGAAAGAATGCTATCAGAGAAGCCAGGTAAGGTACTAGGACCTTCAATATGACAAAGAAGAAGTGGTAGTGTCTTCCCCAGAAGAAGGATGATTGTAATTAGTTATTTTGGAGTGCAAATAAATAAATTTATTGAAGAGAAACTGAAAAAAAATGCCCAGGTGAGTTAATGTTTTAAAATATCAAAATTCCAAGGCAACGGGCTGTGGGGATTTACCTAACTTAATTAGTAAAAGTCAAATTAAAAACTAGTTTACAGCCAGAAAGCTGTGGGATTTGTCAATAAGGAACTTGTATTCATCACTGTCCAAAAAAGCACATGTGACATGCTGAGCATCCCATTTACTTCCTTACCCAGGGGACATCATGAGGACTCTAACAGAAACAATGTATATTTGAAGTGACAAAGAGCTGATGGATACAATGTTCCCTCTTTCCCACTGAGAAAACTGCTGAAATTTCCTCCTCTTCCGAGAAACACAGATTAGAACATAGTTGGAGGCTGAGCTGCTGTGAGCCTTTTTTTTTCTTTTACTAGCTATAATTTGCAGCTGGCTAGACCCTACCACATGAATCATTAATCTGAAAAGGTCCCACAGGTCTGAATACATGTCAGTCTGATGGAGGCATTTTATCACTTGAGGGTCCTCCTCAGATGACTCCAGCCTGTGACAAGGTGACATGAAACTAAGCAACACAGTGACTGGTCTGGCACTTGGCTTTGGAAGGCAACCTTTGCTCTATAAAGATGAGTTACTCTTTTCAGTCTAAGGGGACTAAAACTGCCCATCTCACTCTCTAGTATTGGTACCTACCCACCAACATTCCAACAGGGTCATGGTAGGCTGACCATTCTTCTAGAATAGTCCTCCTTGCACACCTTGAGAGTGATGTTCAACAGGATACAGAAGATCCTCACTCTAATGACTTAGACTGTCATCAGACATTCTAAGGAGCAGAATGCTACTATTCTCTTTAGAGTATCCTTTAAAGTATCTTTTCCTCATGCAGCAATCCAAGAGGATTGTCATCTCAAAACTTCTAAAACATTGTTCTTATTGATGGCTGTTTCTTGCATGGTGCTCAAGCATAGGTCTGCGGCTACATGGGTTAACATAAGCCTAATTTTCTGGAAGTGAGAAAAGCCTGTCAAAAAGAGTACAAGCTGAAAACCTAAGCAAAATTTAAAATAAAAGTATAATTTTGTTGTCGAAGCTACACATATGTCACTCAATAAAATATATATAGTGACACCTACAGACTAGCGCTCTCTCTCTCTCTCTCTCTCTCTCTCTGTGTGTGTGTGTGTGTGTGTGTGTGTGTGTGTGTGTATACATGGAAGTTTGCCTTTGGTTATGGTCAACCATTATTTTTTATTCCTAACAATGATATGATTACCTAGAAATTGTATCCTGGCCATCAGTCTATCAAACTGAATTTGGAAAACAGGAGTGAGTGGAAAAGCCAGTTCTGGTCTTGGTCTGTAAACTGGATAAATACTTGATGAGAAAGATAAAAGCAAGTTCGATTGGTTTGAGGGCAGTATCTCCTGGAATAGTGGAGCTGGTGAAGACTGGGCTTTGCTTCTTCAGTCACAGTGATTGTACCAAAGGAAGGGGGAAGTGTCTTGAGAGCTTTTAATTGAAAATGATGAATGTTGACTTGAGTCTATGTTTCACTGTCCAGAATGAGTTATATGGCTATATCCTTAGGATTTGGATTCAGCATCCCATTTTATAAACAACTTAACCAAGGCTCTGAGAGATCAGTTTGCTCAAATCACATAAAAAACATGCCAAAAAATTTTGGAGTGGCCCATTCTTTTAAAAGACTATTGGAGTATAAATTCATTTTTGAGACACGTTCTTCTGTGGTCCAGGCTGGCCTCAGTTCACTATATCACCCAGGCTAGATTTAAACTACTATTCTTTTACTTCTATGCCCTGAATGCAGGGATTAGAGGTGTGTGACACTGTGCTGGTTGAGATGAAGTGTTTATGCCCATAATTAGAGTTACAGTCTTTCAACTCTTATTAATACTATTCATAAAGCACAGTATCTGACATTATTCATCTCTTTATATATCTATTAATACACATGCAGTTCATGTTCAACAAACTCTGGCCCTCCAAAATATTTATTCTCAGTTTGCATTTGCTACAGTTTCTCGGCCACAGTAGAAGGCCATAAATGTCTTTGTTGACCTTTAAAATAACTATGGAATCATACTACTGATTAAATACTAAGATCAGGTTTGAGCATCTTGGAGGTCAGAGGCCACCAAAAAAGTGAAGTGTAGGTCTGCTACATTTGGTAATGTTCTCCAGAAGTCATCTGCTTCTCAAAGCAAAGGGTCTCAGAGATGCATCACAAGTGTGGCCTTATACACACTAGCTTCCTTTTTACATCCCAGCAGATCATGCAGCACAGCTCTGACTGCTTGCTGCAGTCTCCACAGGCTTTCTTTGACTTTGACACCGAGATTTACTCTTTGTGAATCCACTGAAAGGCATCTTCCCTACATAATGCCAGAATTCCCGCTGGAAACAGGCAATGAGCATGAAGCTTCCACACAGGGCCTAACGGGATGGCTTGAAAGCGCTTGATCGGCAGAGACGCTGGATGAAAGCAGAGTGGGTGACATGGAAGAGTTCCCTCCCAGCTCCTCTGATCAGCCTGAAATCTAAGCAGACACAGAGTTCACCTATGGCAGGCTGATTAACTTTCCTGGACTTCCTCTTTATAAAAGTGAAGCAATAACAGTACTGATCTTACAGCGCTGCTGTGAAGGATTAAAGGACTAATGCACTCAAACCACTTAGAATACATGGTAAGCACTCAGAAACTGTTACAGTAATTTCTTTCCTTTGCATTTTACCAAATGCTTCTCCTTGAGCCAGCTGAGCTCAGATATTAAGAGATAATTAAATTTAAGGCCTAGAGGGGGGCTTTGGAAAGCACCTGCTCCATAGAAATTCAAGGGCTTTGCTTGGAATCATCACAAATGGCTGCCTGGGGGTTCTTTGGCTCTATTCTATAGAAATCATAGATAAGCAGGGGGCTCTGTGCATTTGTGGCTGTGAGTTCCAAAAGTTCTGAGGCTGGGCTTCTAGACTCAGGGGCTTTTAGCTCTAGGTTCTGGGAGGTAGAGGCTTGGGGCTCCAACCCTGTCAAGCCAGATGCTTACCTGTAGCATCCAGGCACACAGTTCTGAGGAGAGGGTCTACAGACTCTAGTTTGGCTCTGTCTTTTGAACTCTTCTAGAGACCAGAGCTTGCAGCTCTTGTAACCTAGCCCCTGCCTTTGGCTTCCACAGTCTCTCATCTTTACTTCCTGGTCTCAGTTTCTGGGTGGATTCTCATCCATTTCACATTTCTGTCTTTCACCTCTAGCAGACTCTGCCCTCAGTTACTCACCTCAGCTCTTCAGCCATTTTGCCTCCTAGTGCTGCAGCTCAGAATTTTGGGTATTGGAGTCCTTGACTCTTGGATATCTCTGGATGTTACAGTACTGGGCCTAAGTACCAGGTCCTCTGGCTCTCATTACCCTTTGGAATTCTGAGTCTCCTCTTAGTGTTTCAGCTCTGGGCATCAGCCCCTCTGTGCCTCTGGAACTCTTCAGTCACCTCCTTACTCCTACTCCTGGGGTTGGAAGCCCTGGGATTTTGACTGAATTTCATGTAACCATCTCAGCCTATTCTACCCACAGTAAAGAGAGAAGTATACAAAAGGCCATTTGAGGGAACTCTTTATCAGGATCTAGCACTCTAGCACTGGCTGTTCAGGGGTAGTAAATAAGAAAAGCCTCATAGACTAAGTAGTTAAAGTGTAGGCAACAGCCTGATTATACAACCCAAAAGGGGTTATTACAGGTGTGCCAAGCAATTGTTTGACCATAATAAGCACCAGTCACAGCACACCTGCCAATTCTACTGACTACTCATAACTCATAAAGACTAGATACAAGCATTGAAGAAGAACCAATCACAAGTTATGTGTAGATACAGCCTGTGCTGGTCAATCATGGACTATCTATCTGCTGGTCACTGTGGGGAGCACTTTTCTCTTGATCTAATTTGGTGACTATGGCCATAAGGTCCAGAGCAGCCAGGGCTGGGCCTCATGGGCAGTAGTGGGAAAGACCATCTGGAGGTTACTAGGGCTTGTCAGGGCAGTACTGTAGGGCTGTTACACTTGAGAGGAGTCATGACTGGAATAAGGCCCTGTAAAACAGAAGCCATTGCCAGCCACTGAGGTACTGCTCACTTTCTACAGCAGAGGCACTTTCCTGAAGACATTCATGAGCTGTTTAAAGAACTTGGGTTACCATGACAACAGCCCAGCTGTAGCAAAAAGACTGTTTGGTGTGTAGTTTCCTGTTTAAGGTGGTAAGGTACATGGTCACGGGAAAAGACAATCAGAGTCACATCAGGCCTCCAGAAGCCTGACTGGAAAGAAAAGTAGAGGCATAAAGAGTCCTTACAATAAAGACTTCACTAACATTTATATCTGTGTATTCATGTATGTATATGTCCGTGTGTGATGCATGTAGACACATGTAGAGGTACATGTAGAAGCCAGAGAACCACCCTGTCTGTCACTCTTCTGGGGGCATCCATGACTTACTATTTATGAGTGAGACAGAGTCTCTCACTGACCTGGAACTTACTGAGCTGACTATGACGGCTGGCCAGAGCAACCCCAGGGTCCGCCTGTGTCTACCTCCTTGCTCTAGAATTGCACGAGCTTTTATAAATGTGGGTTCTGGTCCTCATGCTTAGAAGGCCAACATTTTACTGACCAAGCTATCATCCAGTCCAACATCAGCCTCCGCTGAAAAATATTAATGCTATGTATATGAGTGTTTTGTCTAAATGTGTGTCTCTGAACCACATGCATGCCTGGGAACCACAGAAGGCAGTGTCAGATACCCATAACCTGAGTAACTTGTGAGTAAACATGTGGGTGCTAGGAATTGAACACAGGACCTCTGGAAAAACAGCCAGCACTCTTAACCACAGAGTCCTCTCTCCAATCCCATTAACATTCTTAATGGTATTTAGCAGTGCTTAATTCCCAGCCAAATACTCTCAGGAGTTCACAAGTCATTCTTATCTCAGAATCATACAGTCTGTGATAAGCCAAGATGAGATCCAGGTGTCTTGACTGCCAGTCTTGTGTCATTTTCTGGCCAGTGGGAACTTCTTGTCTAGATCAGTTTTTGACATACTTATCTACTCAATGCTACACAAATCAAGGTTAATTTTCTTGGGTTCAATCTCCATTGCTTCTGGAAAAAAAAAATCTACCCAGTTAAATTTACTTACACTGCTCAATTCTGGCCTGAGTACAAAAGGAAAGAAGCCTAAATGCTGAATCAAAGCTCTCTGCAGCCTAGAGGTAGGCCCCCAGTCTGAAATTAAATCTATTTTCTCACCAGCTTAATGACACTGCTAGTTGTTTTTTAATTAAGTCACTCTAAATTGCTACACTGAATGAATTTTCAGAGCTTGTGGAAATGATGTGCTTCAATGTACTTTAACTTGGAAAAAAAAAAAACAACAAAACTGAATTGGTTCTTGTCTAGCAGGCTAAGGTAAGGGTATTTCAAAAAACAGTTTAAAAGCGTTTTTCCATCTGATAATGTCTAGACATTCAAGAACATTTTCCATGTCTTCCAGGATCTGGAAGGTAAATTACTATTCTTCCAAAGCAAATTGGTAAATGTTCTTATTGATCAAAGAGAACCATAGCTCTGGTAAGTAAGGGGAGCCATGAAGCGATCAGGAAACAAACGTTTTCACCCAAACAAATAACAGAATATTTTTAAAGCAACAGTAAAGATAGATTTTCTTGTTTTACTCCTTAAATTTTCCACAATCACATCACTATTCACAGGAGGCTGTTCCCTATCCTCAGCCTTCACGAAGGATCCTTGTAGATAATTCTTGACCTAAGAGATGAACTAGAGTCAGTATGTCACCATTATAATGAGAAACAGAAACCAATAGCACCTCTTTCAGGGGAAACTGCCTGGCTAAAGCAATAATGTCAAGCCCCAGGAGACCAACTGTTGGCACAAAAATAAGCCACCGCTGTTCCTTAGCAACCAATGCTGTTTTTCAAAGCCTCTGTGGCTGAAGAGCTGAGGACCTGTAGCCAGAGACCCTGATGGGATGGACTCATCAAGCCCTGGAGCATCACTCAACACTGCTGACCAACTGGAGGCATACAAGTCTCTAGTTTACTCTGGTTTGCATTTACTATGGCATTCAGTTCTCCACTCCTTCTCTCATCTCCTTTGCTCACTCTGCCTCCGACAGAGTCCAGTGAAACATGAGGTAACTAGGATTCTGCGATGCTGTGGAATGTTTAAACAAAGGAACATCAGTTACTTAAAGTGACAGAATACCATACATTTGACAACCTGCAGTTAAAAATATCTAGCATTTGTTCTATTGATATCCAAACACAATCAGAAGGAAGATAAATTTCTCAATGTTTCATTAAATTAAGTAATAAGTTGTGTTGTGTGTGTGGGGTGTGCACGTGTAGAGGTCAACTTTGGGCATCTTCTTGAGACAGGGTCTCTCATTGAATATAAAGTTCAACACTTTGGCTATTTTGGCTGAATCTATCTGGCTCTGTTCTCTTTGTTGGGCTGTAGGCATGCATCTCTACAACTAGGTGTTTACATAGGTTCTAGGGATCCAGACTCAGGTTGTCACACTTGCCCAGATAGCACTTTACCCACTGAGCCACCTATCTCCCCAGCCTCTAGGTCATAAACTTTAAATCTGGTTTTATTACTATTATTACTTCCAGCAATAAACTCTTGGTTGAATGTCAGTGATTTCCTCTCCCCCTCCAAGTTACTATTAGACTGTCTTCTTGTTGTTCAAAAAATGTCGTTACATATGGCATATAATGATTCGCAAAGGTGATTTATGCTTTGCCATAGACATGGATTATATGACAGTTTGAATTCCATGGTGGTTTTCCCAATGAAAATCATCTGGAAAAGGATGTGGAACATGAGCACTTGGTTCAGATCAATACTGTTCATGTGCTTGTTCATTTGTGCATTTATCTGTTAATTTACCCAACAACTGTGTATTGAGCACCTTGCTACTGTGAACTAGATTACTGGCTAGAGATACAGCAAGACAAACCTTTCTCCTGACTTCTAAACATAGTGTGAGCATGCGCATACACTAGCAACACTTCCTCCTTTAGACCTAGAGAGCCTGAGGAAAGACTTCCTGGAGGAGACACTGATGGAACAGGACCAAAGGCATACATAGCATTCTGAGAAGAGTGGGTGCCTAGGCTGGTTAGAGGTGGAGGCCAAAGGCGGAAATGAAGGAAAGCAGCTCACCTCCAGTACAACTGGGCTGGGATAATGTTATTAAGGGAAGTAAATTGGGGTCAAATCATAGGATGGAAGCCATGGAAGGGTTCTTGAGAGAAGGACATTTATAGGCTTGGCCTGGTCCCACTGCCAGATAGTTTCTGCTAGAGTGATGCTGTACCACCACACTCCTCCCTCATCTATAACACTCATTCCACTTGACTTCAGAGAGCAGTCAGAACACAAGTGCACTAAACAGCTCCTCTACTTTTTATCGTAAAGTAGTATGGCTTTTAGAGGCTGGGGGTCAGTGACAGGACTCAGGCTAAATGAACTTACCATTCATGCCCAACAACCTGAGTTCAATCCTTAGAACTCACAGCACAGGAAGAGAACTGATACCCAGATGGTGTCTTCTGACCTCAATACTCCCGCTGTGCTGTTAGTATTCACACACACACACACACACACACACACACACACACACACACACACACACACACGCACACATCATACAGGCAATCAACAACTTTCTAAAGCTGGACTCCTTATGTTCTTGATCTTTAAAGTACTCTAAAGACCTTATACTCTAGCTCATCTCACTTTTTAGGTAACAGAGGTTATAGAAAGAAACTATGGTCTTAAGGCTATGACTACAAAAGCACACATAATTCAATAGCAAAAAAAAAAAAAACATTAAAAATTCTCAAAGAGCCAAGGGCGATGGCTCATACCTGTAATCCTAGCATTCAAGAGCCAGAGGCAGGAGGATTAGAAATTCAATCTAGCCTCCAGAGTGAATTCAAGTCTAGTCTGGATTCCATGAGCGAATCTAAAATACACACACACACACACACACACTTACTTCCTGGGAAGATGTTGGGCACCTTCCCCAGCTGACAGGTCTGGGGTAGATGCTCCACATCATTAATTGTTAGAGAAATGCTAATCAAATCCATAGTGAGGCATCTCCTCACACTAGGTGGGCTATTAGTGAAAAAGGTAAGTGTCAGTTTCCGTCTGGGGGAAGGTCAGGTCTTTATGTTGTTGGCAGAAAAGCAAATTGGTAGAGCTATAATGGGAGACAGTATGGAATGTCTCAAAAACTAAAAATAGAATTAAAATATGATCCAGGATTCCATTAGTGGGTATTTACCCAAAGGAAATCAATCAGGACCTCATAGAGAGAGCTGCACTCAACAAAGAATTCACTGCAGTCCTACTCACAATAACCAAGACTTGGAAACAGTCTGTGTCCACCAATAGATGGATGGATAAAAGAGAATGTGGCATATACTCACGATAGGGTATTATCCAGTCTTGACCATGCAAGGAATCTGTCTTTGAGGCAACATGGGAGAATCTAAAGGATGTTATAGCAGCTGAAATAAGGCAAACAGAAAGATAACTATGATTCTACTATTTGATAAATACAATATACTTCATGGACTTTAAGGAAGCTGGATTCAGGATAGAATAGGGGCTGCAGTGGGAAAAACAGAGACCTTGGATGAAGAAGTTCCATTAGAAGATGAATGCATCCTGATGATCAAACGTTCAGTGTGGTAACTACTGTTAATGTACTATCTATTTTACGCACTGCTGTGACAAAATGCCTAATAGTTTAAAGGAAGGCTTAGTTCTGGTTCACAGTTTTGAGAGGACACAGTCTATCTTGATGGAGAAGGCATGGGGGTAGGAGCATAAGATGGTTGCTTACACTGTGTCTACAGTCAGAAAGAAGAAAAAAACAAACGTTGATCTTCAGCTCACATTCCCCACCCTACTTCAGTCTACATTCACAAAGTGAGGAGGGTCTTCCTCTTCAGATTTCAGCTTCTCTGGAAATGCCTTCACTGACACACCCCGAGGTATATCTCCCATGCAGTTCTAAATCCAGTTAGGTTGGAAATGAAGATGAATCATCACAACTAGCAACAATATACTGTAGACTTAAAACTTACTATGGTATACCTGTAATGTTCTAAATTTAAGTACATACACTATGGCAAGTAGATGAGGTGACAGATACATATGAGTTGCCTTGATTCACAATTTATCCATGTACCAAAACAGAACATTGTATATATTAAGCACATTCAGCTTTTACTTGTCAGATAGGGTTTAGGCATAGCTTGTGGGAATAAACAAATGTGAACAGTTTCTTTGAAGACCTAGAAGATGCTGAGTGTTCAATAAAACCCAAAGTTCAAGCTCCTGGTAGAAATTCCTCTCTGTAACAGCAACTACAGAGTAGAGTTTGGTTGATTTTAACACTTTCTTCCCTTATAAAATAAGCATATGACATATGTTCCCAACATACATGAAGGCTAAGATGTGCTCTTGATGATTTCCATCAAGAATATCATTTAAAAAAAAAAAAACAATGCTAGGATCGTTTTATATTTTTAATGCATAGTAGACCTTTTAAAAAACCCTCAAACTTTCTCCAGTGTTAGCATCATCAAGTTAACATATAACGATATCATGTAAGCAGTATCTTCATAAAGTAACTTTAAAATAATTAAAGTGCCTGGAAACAAAACCAACACAGAAAACCAGACTCTTTAGCTCCTGAGTCATCCTGTGTATTTTTCTGTCTCAAGATGATTTAATTACTGCTTCCAACATTTCCTGAAAAGACCTGTAATAGCCACAAACTTTTCAGGCAGCATAGATCAACAGTACAATTTTATCACTACCTAAGAGGCTGAGCTTGTAGCCTGGGAGAATGTTTGACAGAAACTCAAACATGACCCAGGTACATGACCCAGCTTTTCTAACCTTAACTTTCAAAGCTCTTGAAAGGACTTTATAAGAAATCATGAAAAAATGTCAGATCTTTATCGATAATGAAATCAATCAATCATATGAACTATGGTCCACATCTCTTTAGGACAGTCCCCGAGGATTTTGTTCTAAACTTTAAAACTTTTTTTTTGAGAAAATAGTACCGCATATACCTATAGACTCCTTACCATGAGCCTAATCCACCTCCAGAGTAGGACATAGGAATACTTTTAAAAGCAAATGAAAATAAATGAAGCTAAACACACTCTTTAGTACATAGATTTCAATAACAGCACAGTTTTCTCTCTCATTTTTCTGTTCATTTCTTCATCATTAAATAAGAAAATAATTCTCTAGAACTAATCAGTATGAAAAACAGACTCTTCTCTGTAGAATTTATATAATAAATGGGTAATACACAGGGCATGCTGTTCACAAAGATCTGAGTTAGTAAACTATGGCCCTGTAGGTCTCTAAGAAAAATGCTAAAGAAGCAACAACAACAATAAAAACCTAAAAAGTATTGAAAAAATTTTATTTATATTTAAATCTTTTGGAGTATTTTACTTGTGTATGTATGTATAGTGTAATTTGTGTATAGTGTACATTGTGTATATAGTGTACATTTATATGTGTAAGCATGTGGGCACATGTCTGTGTGTATACATAATCATATGTGTAGGAGCGAGCACTCATGTGTCTAAGTTCCTGTGAGCCTGCATGTATGGGCATGTAAGGACTCAAGTTTGAACATCAGGGGTTTTCCACAACTCCTCTCTACTTTATATAAGAAGGCTCTAAACCCAGAGCTCACGGACTCAGCTACTTGCTTTGGGATTCCCTGTGTCTGCCTCATATGCCGAAGGACTGCAATCAAGGCAACCAAGACCACCCAGCTTTTACATGGATTCTAGGGATCCGAAGCCTGGTCCTCTTGACTGTCGTAAGTTATTGATTCCCCTGTTGATCCATTTCCCTAGTGTCCCCTCCCCACTTTTGTGATAAGCTACTATGTCACTCTGCCTGGCCTGGTACTCTATGCAGTCCAGCCTGGCCTCCCACTTGCACCAATCCTCCTGCCTCAGCTTCCTAAGTGTTAGAAACACAGCTGTGCACCAGTGCATCCCACAGGAGGGAACTGTGAAGCCCTATTATCTGGAATAATTCAGGTTTATGGAAGAGCTGCATAATAATGAAGTACACCCTTAACTCGCTTCTCCACTATTGCTAAGATCTTACATAGCCACAGTACAGTTAGGGAGACCCAGAAATTAACACTGCAATGACATTATTAGATAAACTACAAACTCTATTCAATTTTTTTATGTTTCCCATTAGTGTTTTATTTTCTGTTCCTGGATCCGCTCCAAGACAGCACGTTGTATTTAATTGTTGGGTCTCTGAGTCTCCTTCAACCTAATAGTACCTCAGGTTTTGTTCATGACCCTGGCACCTTTGAAAAGTTCATCAGAATATTTGGATACTTGTGAAGTTTTTCAAGCATACCCTAGAGGTGAGGGACAGTTCTTAGCATGTTTGATCGGGGTACACATTCTAGCAACACCACTGAATACTGGTGGAGTTCACCTTCGTCATGTGGTGGAGGGAATGTCCTCAAACACTAACTATGGCACCAAATCCAAACCCTGTAAAGGTAAGTAAGCCTTACTTACTGATGGGAGACATAGTAGATCATTTCTAGCATATGTAATGACCACTATAATAATAACTACTTTGGGAGCAATAACTTGAGTCCTAAGAAACACACAATTTCTCGATGTTTTTGCCCTTTTTTGGGTGTGGGAGGGGATTCATCAAAGTAACTTCGTGGCAATTTACTGTGGTGTCCTAAGGAAGATATTTTATTCCTCCATCTGTTCTTTACCTATCCCTTCTATACCTAAGAAATGTAATTCTGGGGCTATAGAGATGGCTTAGAGGTTAAGAACACTGGCTGCTCTTCTAGGACCCAGGTTCAATTCCCAGCACCCACACAGTGACCCACAACTGTCTGTCACTAGAGTTCCAGAGGATCTTCTTCACTCTGTGTGCATGAAGCATGCATGGTGCACAGACAGGCAGACAAAACACCTATACACATGAAAATAAATAATTTTTTATATATTTTTTTATTTTATGTGAATTGGTGTTTTGCCTGCATGTATAACTGTGTAAGGGTATCAGATCTTGGAATTACAGACAGTTGTTAGCTGCCATGTGGATGCTGGGAATGTTCCGAACTCAGGTCCCCTAGAAGAACAGTCAGTGTTCTTAACTGCTGAGCCATCTCTCCAGCCCCGAAAATAAATAATTTTTTTAAAAGGGAATTTCTTTTTAAAAAAAATTTGTTCCTTCTTTCCTCTCCACTTATTTATAGTGCCATGGTCTTGTGGATATTTATTTTATTCTCGTGTTATAATCCCACTGTATGCACCTCTGTTGCTAAGTTCACATCCAAACTCACAGCTGGGGGCTTCTATGCCTTTATGAGGTTATGTACATCCTCTCTTCCTTCTGCCTCTGAGCATTTTCTTACTCTTGCTACCACACAGCACACTGGAGTCAGCTGGTGTTTTCCTCTCTCTGCTGTAGACACAGTCCTTTCTACCGGAGCTCTGTTTGTTTTGCTGGAAGATAATATTTAAAGTCAAGGTTTGGGTATTATGCTTGCTCATGGTTCTTGGGGGACATAACTAGACTATCCATGTTCTTATGAAAACACATATCTTACTTCTATCAGCATATGCAATACCCCAACTTTAAGCCAACACCACAGGATTCATTTAAGCATTCAGATCAGAGTAGTGTTTAAATAGAGAGATTTTTAAATTGGAGATTTCTCACATTTAATATCTTCCTTGGTCTCAAAATAGGTGAGGGGCGGGGCAGAAGAGAAATTACCGAAATGGTCACTATGTGAGTTTGCTCAAATAAAATAGTTCAAGCAGTAGTCAGCTAGTCACCCTGACTTCAAAAGTTTAAAGATGGGAGACTCTGAAGGGTTCAAGGAAGTTGTCAGTTCCAGAGCCTTCCTCTCTCATCCAGAGAGTTCCTAAGCTGGAGCACCAGAGATGCAGGAGGAGGCACCAGTGAGTAGGGAGGTACAGTGAGGGCAGGGCATGCAGCCCAGAGTCCACACAGAGCACAGGCCCCAGAGCAGAATACAGCCTACTCCCTACTCCTCACTCCCTGCTACAGGCTTGGGGTCTGACTAGGGGCTTCGGGAGTTACATAGCAAACACTGCTTCTGCTGCCTTGGGCAACTGGCTTTGTCTCTCCGTTTCTGTTTTTGCACATGTAAACAGGATTACAGCATCTTTCATGCTACAAAGAAACAATAAAAGGAAAGGAATGGAGAGATTAATGGACATTCTTCTGCTTCCTAAGTGGGTTTGCTTTGAGCTGTTACGAGAGTAAAATTAAATGATGCTGTTAAAGAGGAACCATACAAACCCACACTGCTTCTTTTTTTTTTTTTTTTTTCTTTCAAACATCTTTAGATGAATGCACTGGAGATATGAGATATCAGGGAGTGTGGATTAAATATATCAACCTATAAGATATGAGAAAAAAACATATTCAAAAGGTCTGATTTCAAAAGATTCAGACTAAAGTGGCACCCACTTCTAGCATTCAACAAACCTGAGTGGTATAAGCGCCAGTGCCAATTAATGCCCTGTACTCTTAAGTATTAACATTTTCTCTCCATAACAAAGGGCTACCCACCTTCTTATTGTAAATTCTGTTTGGTCAAGAGAACTATCATTCATTCTCTTTTGAAAACAACGGAACACTCTTTGTTAATCAAAGACTTTGTCTTCTCCTAGCTTTGTAGAACACAGAAACTAACAGGCACCAAGGAAACCTGCCACCAAGGCATCTTTACACATTTCTTTGGTTCCTAGTGGCTTGGCATTTGGATCATCCTTAGCAATTAGTTAATTTTAAATCACTAGGAAAAAATAAGAAACAAATGCCCATATTTCTATAGCTGATATCTTGACTGTGTAATCTCTGTTCTTGAGATAAGGACATTCAGAAATTTAGATGTGTATATATGTATATGTACCATGTGCACATGCAAGCATATATGTGTGCACATGTGTGTACAAAGACCAGAGGTTGATGTCCAGATATCTTCTTCAATTTTTCTCCATCTGTTTGTTTGTTTATTTCAAAATGTGGTTTCTCTGTGTAGCCCTGGCTTTTCTGCAGCTCTCTCTGTACACCAGGCTGGCTTCAAACTGAGACTCAGTGATCTGACTGCCTCTGTCTCCCAAGTGTTGGGATTAAACGCATGTACCACCACTGCTCAGCTTCTCCATCACAGTTTTTGAGACACTCTCTCTCATTCAACTTCTCATAAGATCAGCTAGTCAGAAAGCCCCAGAAATCCTCCTGTCTCCACCAACCAGTGTTGGGATCATAGGCACACACCACTGTAACTAGCTGTTTACATTCGTGCTGATGATCTGAACTCAGATCCACATGCTTCCATCCACTGCAATGCAGCACCCCTATTCAGAATGTGTAATAATTTTAAAATATCACTAATAATGCCCTAGTTAGCATTTAAGAATCAGTTTAATATTAAGACTATGACAAGGCAAGTCTCTTCTTCAGGTGTTACAGCATCTACAGATGAAAGGCGGGGAACTTGGGGGCAGGCATAGATGCCAAGGTATCAGCATCAACGGAGAGCACCTGGGGTGAGACTATTCATCACAGAAGCCACATCTGTTCTCTGAAATGAGAGGAGATACTGAAACATGCCTGAGGCAGCATGCTACAGATTTTGTCACTAATTATACCTGGATTTGAACTGGGGCCTACATGTAACTGCTTGGAGCCCATGGTGCTCTCCCAAGTCTCTCTGAAAATCTAACTTCCTTTACCTGCACAATAGACTAATGTAATCAGAGAGAACATCCCGAGTGGCTCCATTGTGCTCACCCACAGGATGCCTTGCACTCTGCCTTACTGATGCTACCCAGAGGCTGGTTCTGACAGAAATGGCCATGGCAAATGCAGAGCTGGATCTCATGTCATCGCTGTGATTTATAACTATAGCAACAAAAAACTTCAGGCCTCATTCTGCAGTTTAACCACTCAAATCCTACCTTCCAGCTAGGATGTGATTCACTTCTAACACCCCCCACCCCCACTTCCCTGCAGTCATTCCTTCCGTCTGCTAATAGCAGCAGATCAGAGCCACACACAGTGGGGTACCATGGGTCAGCCACCATGACAACAGAAGAGACTGGGCTTGTTTTAGATCATGATGCTGCTAGACAGGGGACAAATATCCAAATAAAATGCTGAGTGTAACAAGAGTTGGTTCCATGCACCTCCTCCTTACCTCTACCAGCTGGAGAGGTCATCACTGGCACCAGGAGGAGGCAGGGGAATTATTGCTCAGGTTGATAGACTACTATATTTGAGGACAGGGCCACTGCCACCCTGGTCAGGAGACTGTCCTCTGGCTCACAGCAGAGCTACTGCAATTATTACAAGTTACTGAGCTGTCAGCCACTGAATCACACTGATGACTCACGCATCTAACAGAAAGGCCTCCCCTGGGCTCAAAGGCCAGGATCTAGTGTCTAAGGGGAAGTGATCTTGCTAGCTAGAAACAGCAGGGAGGCAGCATAAGCCCTGGAAATACATTCTAAATTAAATAAAGGAGTTTACTCCCTCCCATCTTTCTTCTTTCTGCTCTGTGCCTCCAACTTTCCTATCTCTTTCTCTCCTGTGGTACCAGACATTCTTAGACACCCAGAGGCATACTGTCACATCACTGCTAAGGCAAAGATTGACCAATATGGAGTCCCATCTCTTACTGCTAAAAGTAACCATGCTCGACAGCAGTGATTCTGAAACAGCAGTGGAGGAGGCATTTCCATTTCAAATCCTTGCCCACGGACTCCAGCTGAAAGCCGCCTCATCACCACTGTACTCATTTGTTGCAGACCTTCTAGTCTCTGCACCCTGAGGTGGCTCTCTCTCCTAACTTAGAAATTAGGAGCCATGGCCATGAGAAAATGTCGCTATGTTCTCAGACGTTATCTTCGATAGGGACAATTGTAAAATCAGCCCAACATTTGTCTTGAGCATCGGGCAAAACTTCTGTTATCAACCAGATATATTGTCTCTTCTGCCAGAGATAGCCTTCTCTCCCAAACCACAAACACACCCCCATCCTATGCGCATCGTCCAATAAACAGAGTCCCCAGGACCATACCCTTCAGTCTTCTGTGTTTTATCTTCTAAGTATCATTGGAGATTTCAGATTTTCTCTTCATCATTCTTGCTTTGCCTTGGTCAGCTCCTCAGCCTTCCCCTAGCAACTACTGCCCCATACCCTCCATGTAGTTAAACATTTACCATCTAAAAAGAGTGCATCCAATCTTATAACAACCCCTTCCTCTTGAAAGCTGCCCACATCCTCTGCTTGGGTTTAGTATGTAAGGTTCTTCACGTCACTCTAGCTAGTTTACCTCTCTCTAGCTCCATCTGGTACCAACTCACACCTAAACCCCAGCCAGCCCACTAGGACTGATAAATACATTCAGCTTCCCATCATCTCTTCCCAAGATCACTCTCTCTCCCTTCCCTCCCCCCCCCCCTCCCCTCCCTCCTTAGAGTTGCCCCTATGCACCCCTGCTGAGAAGCCTCTCCCCTGTCAATGCTTCACCCTAACCTCTAGTTTCCTACTTGAGTTACACCATAACAGTGTTTATTTTTACAGGAGCATATTTTATCTTTGTATCATTGATAAGTACCATAAGGTTTACTATTAAAAATATCTCCTTAAGAAAATCTAAAATATATACTTTACCAAAAAAGGAAAATGATTCCAGATGGAATATAACAATGAGAAGATAGCAGTATATGAATAGGTTGATGCAAGGAGACATCATTCAAGGAAGTTTAATTTGTGGAGGAAAAGTAAGGACACTAGAGGGAGGGATGTAAGCTTTTGCACTGTGGAGCACTAAAAGTGACAAACCCATTAAACAGAGATGTTTTAGCACAGGGGGATGGGCATGGAGGTGGGGCTCAGTTTCACATTACTCAGGCATCACTAATGTGATTGCCTCAGAACATCACATCCCTGGTTAGATTTTCCTGCATATTTTCCCCACATATTCTAAGCAGATGAAACCATCAGAATGGTATGTGGGCTATAGGCCAGGCCCTACCTAGTACCAGGCCGGGCCTGACTCTGATATAGTTTAATCACATTCCGCCCAGGATGGACCTAAGTAATATATACACTGCTGGTGACACTAAGTGCAGGGACCCAGATAGTGGCTGCCACACAGGAACACACTTCTGTTAGCAAGTCCCAAATAACTTGAGCTCTGTCCAAGCCTGGGATATCTACCTGTCTTCCCTCAGCTTCATGAGACACGGGAGCTATTCCCCACATACTGGAACCAGGTTATTGAGAAATGGTACGTGTTAAAATAGAAAGGGTGGTTTCTAAAGGGTAGACACAAAGCAAGTAATCCAGTGCATAGCTGAGAAAGTTAGAATAAAGAGAAAAAAATTTACTAGTTCAAAAGTCAGCAAGAACAGAAAGCAATATATATGTATATATTTACATTATGATAGAGACCCTATATTATAGAGCATTATTTAAAGATTTTTAACGCTGGTAAAGAGAGTTGGGATTATAATTCAGTGGTAGTGTGCTCTCTTAACATGTCCAGGAACCTAGCCCCCAGCACTGAAAAATTAAAAAAATAAATAAATAAATTAAGCTGAGCATGGTGATACGAGCCTGAAATTTCAGCTTTTGAGAAATAGAAACAGGAAGACTGGAAGTTCAAAGCCAGTTTGGGCTATGTGAAAGTTTGTCCAAAAATAGTGGGGATCAAGTATATAAAAATATATTAATCTTAGGAAATAAAAATAAGAACAAATACCAAATAGAATTAAATAACTTGAAACAAAAACGTAGCAAATGTTGCAAGATATACCTAAAACATGGAAAAAGTCTAATTATGAGCCCAGAGGTACCCACTAAGATTCCCCCCAAACCTTGGGACCGCCTGCCCGGGGTGGGGGGGCCAGGGAAGGAGTTGTGGAGAAGAGAGAATGACCTGATGTGGTGGGAGGGAGAAGGAACCTTGAATAAGGATACACAAGGATAGAAAGTGTGACTTCTTTGTTCATAATAAAAAAAAGAAAAGAAAAAAAGAGACAAAAAAAAGATTCCCCCCAAATATACAAGTCCAAAAGTGACAAGGTAAAGGGGAAAAACAGGCCGCTTTACCCCTGACTTCCATAGCACCTTTAAGAGCCAATGCATGAGTGGTTTTCCATCCCCCCACCCATGAATATTGACTGGTGAATCCTGACAATGCTTGGGGTCAGCATCTGATTCTATAGGTCTAAGGACACAGTTGATATTACTAATGCCAACCACAATTCCCAGGTTTCCCTGACACCAGCTGAAAACTAAGAGTTCCCACAACATTCTCCTTCAGTCTGATACCTTCCTAGAAACACCCACGGAGCTCAGAAGTCACATTACCTAACACGTACTAGTTCACTGTGAAGGCTACAATCAGGAAGCACCAAATGGAAGCGATATGCAGGGTAGGGAAAGGGAGCGTGTTTGTGTAAAGTAACTTTCCATGCCCACTGTGTGTACAGCAAATATCTCAATTCATTCACTATAATGGAACCCCCTGAACTCCATTTTCAGGGATTATTTCAATGTAGTCATCCCAAAAGCTTAAGCATTTCTTAACTCAGTTTCCAGCTCCTCTCTCTTCCAGGGTATCAGAGGTTCCTATCACAGCTTAGTCTTCCTGGTAAATAGCTCTGATCTTGAAACTATCCAGAAATGCAGCGAAGGTTGCCTCATTTGATAAAAATACACTCGTATCACAAAAGAGATTCCAAGGAATTCGGGGGCTGTCTGGCAGACACACTAGTCATCTGCATCACTCAGGAAATGGGCAGGTTTTAGGAGATCTGTGTCAGTGGCCAGGGTCAAAGGTCAACAAAAGGGAAAAAGATGTTCCTAACACCCCCTAGCCCAGAATATTTAAAGCATTTTAGGAACTCTGTGTCAAGAGCAGGAGGCAATGATCAGATTTATCATATGGCATTTAGACAAATCATGAGCAGGGGGAGATATTCCAGTACAAATCTCCTGATATCAGCTTCAGGGGGTAGGACACGAGAAAGAAGAAAGACTTAAGTAGCTTAATTAATATTATACTGCATTTCATTTTCTTTTTTTAAGAAATTTATGTATGTGTGTGTGTGTCTGTGTGCATCTTCAGGCCCACAGAGGGTAGAAAGGAATGCTGGATCCTCTGAAGCCAATGTTACAGGGCTTTGTGAACCACCTGATGTGGATACTGGGATCTACACTTGGTTCTCTGATAGAGCAGTGAGCTCTTAACCACTGAGCCGTCGCTTCAGCCCAATATCGTACCCTTAAGTACATAGCACTTGTAAGAAATATTGCATGTAATAATTAGTGAGCTATAAAACAATTCTGAAAGTTGAAAAAGCTATAAAAATGGCCTCAAGAAATTAATAAAGCTAGTATACACACAGACTACATTCCTTTACAGTAAAATTGAACATATTCTCAAAAGGTAACTAGAATGGGGAAAGAAAACATGGTATGTACCAATGGAATCTATAATGCCTTTAAACAGAAGGTAATCCTGCCATTTGTGATAACATGAATGAACCTGGAAATCATAAAAATGAAATAAGCAAGGCAGGAAAACAAATGCCACATGACCTCACATGTGAAGCTGTAAAACCTAACTTGGAACATATAGAAGCAGGAACCGAAATGGTGATTATTGGAGGTTTGAGTCTACAGAATGGTATTAGGGTGATGTGAGGATGTAGTGGGATATGACTGTGTCCCTCTTCTGGGACAGCACTTTCCCACATATCAATGCGTGGATTACCAGGGGTTAAAGAACATTAGGGAAATGTTGATCAAGGGACACAGAATATCAGTTAGATAGGGAATCAGTTCAAGAGATTATTATAAAATATGATGCCTAGCATTAACAGCCATGTGTATTCTTGAGTATCACTTAGATCAGATCCAAAGTGTTCCCACCATGAGAATAGGTATGTGAGGTAAGGTATATGTTAATTAGCTTGATTTATGCATACATATTTGAAAGCATCAGTTTGTACCCTATACAATTTTGTTAAGACAGAAAGTTGTTTTAAAAGAAAACTAGAAGTTCCTATTTTGAAACAATTCACAACCAAAGAAGAAACAAAAACAGGGCTGAAAATTGTATTTTCATAAAAAATAATCATATAAGAATTACAGAACAGAGTGAAACTGATACTTAGAAGGAAGCCTATAGCCTTAGATGTCTATATTAGAAGAGTTCAAAATTAATAAGGCAAGCATCCAGCCTAAAAAGGTGAGGAGGAATATAAAAATGTAAAGAGAAGAAAACAGGTAAACATTTAATAGAGATAACCAATGAAACCAAATAATAGGTGTATCACCTGCTTTTCTGTTGCTGTGATTAAATACCATAATCAAAGGTAATTAGGGAAGAGTTTATTTATTTGAACGGATAGCTGAAGAGGGCTAGGTCTCTATAATGGTGGGGAGGCATGCTGGCAGGCCACCAGGGCAGGAAGCTGGGGATCATATAATGGAGGGGAGGCATGCTGGCAGGCCACCAGGGCAGGAAGCTGAGGATCACATCTCAGCTGCACACAGGAAGCATGGGATGAACTAGAAGTGTGGTGAGGCTATATAAGCCCTCAAAACCTGCTCCAGTGATGTACTTCCTCCAACAAGGCTGCACCTCCTAAAGGTTCCATAACCTCTACCAGTTGGTGGCCAAGTGTTCAAATACCCGAGTCTATGGGAGACATTTCTCATTCAAAACAACACTTAAAAAATGAAGAAAACAGACAATTAATGGTGTCATTAATGAAGAGGAACAAGAAAGAAAGCCCATGTGGAGGCTCAAGCCCACAGAACCAGAACTTGGAAGGTCAAAGCAAGAAGATTCTAAGTTTAAAGCTAACTTATGATACAGAAGCAAGACTGGGTCGCATCTATTACCTCTCAGGAAAATAAAATCTATCAACAAATGAATCGTTTAAATTCAATGAGTTTTTTAAAAAATATAATTTTTAATTTTGTGTATGTGGGTATTTTGTCTGTCTGTCTATCTGTCTGTCTGTCTGTCTGTCTGTCTGTCTGACTGTGCACCCTATGTATGCAGAGGCCAGAAGAAGGCACTGGAACCCCTGGTACTGGAATTACAGGCAGTTGCTGGCTGTACATACATGTTGAAAATGGAAAGATAATGGAATGGGAGGTGAACCAGTGCTCTTAACTGCTGAGCCGTCTCTCCAGTCCCCATTGATGTTTTTTAAAAATCAAGTTATGTAGCACTCATAGAACAAAAATTCCACCTTAACTCTTCTAATATTATAGAAGTAAGAAAAGGAAAGGGTGCTCCCTAAGGCTTGACATTACCTCGATTCTAAAGACAAAATGAGAAAAGTGTTAGAGGTGAATCTTACATAGCTGAGATAATCTTAAGCACATCACTAGTAATCCAAATTGTTTGACCATAGAGAGGCTACAACAAGAAGAAAGGTTTAATAATTAAAAAACTCATTAACATACTTCATTGAAATAACAAATTAGAAGCAAAGCCATCATCATTAGTTCTAGAGAAATGTTTGGTAAAATTCAGCATTTATTCACATTTATTTTATTTATTATTTATTTATTTATCTGCTTTGGTGTTTGCCTGGAACTGGAACTACAGACAGTTGTTAGCTGCCATGTGAGTGCTGGGAATCGAACTCGGGTCCTCTGGAAGAGCAGACGGTGCTCTTAACCGCTGAGCCATCTCTCCAGCCCCCATTTATTTTATTCTTGATGGTGACAAGCCTTGTGCATTCCAGGCAAGGACTCCACCAGTTAATGCTATTTCTAAAACTAACAAACTAAAATAAAAAAATTCTTGATCTGATAGAGAAATCATACAAAATAATCATAAAGTATGCAATAAAAATCATGTATGTAATAATTAAAATATATTTAAAATTTTCCCTTAGTATTAGACCTGAGACTACCATGCTGGCTATCGCTCACATGTGTTCAATACCCTGCAAGTCTTGGTCAGAACACAAAGGTAGAAAAAAGAAGAAAATATATATAAATGATCACAAAACCTATAAAACTTTATATGTATGCTTTTGTAGAAATCCCCAAAGAACTTAAAAATAAACTGTTACAGTGGTTAACCAAAATACTTGGAACCAGAAGTGTTTTAGATGTTCCTCCCTTTTCCCTTTAGATTTTCAAGTATTTACATGTATATGATGGGATTTGGGGGGGGGGATGATCCAGATTTAACCACATAAATCAGTTATGTTTCATACATACCTTACTCTACATCAATGCCTAAGTCTTGGTCCTCATACCATGGGATTATTGGGGAGTAACTGAGCCTTGAAAAGGTGGAACCTAGTGTGTGGAGACTTGTGTGATTCAATGTGTGCCCTTAAAGATTGTGGGATCCTTGTGTCTTTCTCTCTCCCACTCCTTGTACTTGGTCAAGAGATGAGTGAACTTCCTTCACCACACATTTGCGCCATGATGTGCTATCTTAGCCCTTAAGCTTCTGTTGGTCATGGACTTCAAATCTGTGAGCCCTAGCCAGCCTTAGTCTTACTGAACAGATTATCTCAGGTATTGGTTATATTAACAAAAAGCTGCTGAGCACAGCATTTGACTTTAACAGCTCAACACTCACACAAGATGTTGACTGCGCTCACATTTCAACTACAACCTGAGCTATGAAGTCATATGTGGAATTTTCCATTCATGGTAGTGTTTGAAATTTTGATGTTGGATCACTTCAGGTTTTTTTGGCTAGGGATACTCAATGATTCTCCTAGGAAAGCATGGCAAAGACACTATCATCAACAGCAGCAAAAATAAAAAGAACCTAACAATACTTTTTAAAAAATTCTATGATATTTATATGAAATATTTTGGGGTTTTGCCTGTTATCTGTTTACTCATTTTGGGGTTTCTTGTTTGTCAATTTCTGTTTCTGGTGCCAGGGATTGAACCTCAGATCTCATACATTCATTCTGCCACTGATATACAACTCTGAAAAGCTTAAATTGAATTGAAATATATATGACTATCGCTCTCTGTCTGTCTCTGTCTCTGTGTGTCTCTGTCTCTCTCTCTCTCTCTCTCTCTCTCTCTCTCTCTCTCTCTCTCTCTCTCTCTCTCTCTCTCCCTCCCTCCCTCCCCCAAACACTAAAAAGAAAAAGAGAGGTAATTTACACAATAGTCAGGGAGGTCTGACAGGAAGTAAGTGGCTTGCTTCTGAACTTCTAGGATGTGTATCTAATACCCTTGTTTTTTTTTTTTTTTCTTTTTAAACTTATCAAATACTGCTTATGCATTTTAAGTACTGTTTTGTATGGATGTCATGCTTTCATTCTAGTAAAGGCCTAGAACAAAATGTTATGTCCCAAGACAGAATTCTCAGGTTTTCCACGTATAGCCTGAAATAAGACACTGATTTTGTAAATGTTCAGAAACGTGGCTTGAATAATCATTCCACTTTCAGAGGAGGTGGCAGGTGTGATGAAACAGGAATATAAGCTCTTGGGAAGCATATAGCATTCAGGCTGAGCAAATTTTAAATGGAAAAGGTTCCTGTGCAAAGCTGTTTATATAACCATCAGTTATCTATCTCCCCACCCCCCCATATACATATACAAGGGAGCTAATAGGAAATCTGATCACAATCCAAAAACCCGTTAATCGGGAAGCAGCTCACAAAGGACATAAAAGTTTGACATGGGCCTCAGCTCTTCACCTCATGAGCCTAATCTGCTGCTGCTTCACAAATCATTTGGTTACAACTGTAAACAGATTGCCAAAAATTTGCAGACGACTCACTATGCTGAAAAGTGTAAATTATAGTGGAATAAATAAGATCCATTTGCATGCCAATATGTTCCCTTGAGTGGGAGAGAAAGGCCCAGAGTGGCATCTGGTCCCCCTGCATATAGCTTGCAGCCTGGTTTCTCCCTGTGGCAGTCTGTATTTTCCAAAAATAGCAATGGCCAGGCTTTTCTAGACACTTTAGGCTGCTCTAAGGTGTGGAAGCTACTTCCACTCTCTTGTACCTGAATGGGCTCGGTGATGGTCTCAGAGAGCACAGAGGGGTAATGCTGGATGGTAATGGCCCTGCCCAGCTTTCTTCCTCCAGGCTCATGTGCTGAGCTGGTTACCCTAGAGCTGTTTCTCTAGTGATCACAAGGAAACCTGCTACTTTGGTTCTCCTTAGCCCAGGCTGCCATTGGCTGTTTCATATCACGTCTGCCACTGGCTGCTCATTCAACCCAAAGCATCATAGTAAAGCAAAGGTGAGCTGTTCCTACTGAGCCCTGGCCAGACTGCAAAATTCATGAACCCAATAACAATAACTGATGCTTTGCGACCCTTGGTGTTAGAGTGGTGAGTAACAAACCACTAGATAATAATAGAATTACCATAACTAGGGGAAGGCCACTGAATGCAGACACATGCCTTCATCTGCCCACAAGATGAGGAACTCAGAACCACTAAACAGGAAAGTTACCTAAGACCCCAGATGAGAACTCTATATTTTAACCTCAAAGAAGCAAAAGTTAAATTCAGTTTAGGACTCATCTGCTTTTTGCCACTTACAATGCCAATTAGTGGACATTCGAATGAATCTATTACTTGCAAAACCAGCCTCTCCAATTCTTTTGCTTTTAATTGTTTCAAAGAATTGCTGAGCTTGTCAGCCCAGGCTGACAACCCTTGCTTCTCAATGAGATGTGCTCAGTTATGCATCTGCTTTTTGATTCCATCTACACTGGCAGCTACAGTTGGAGATCCGGAGTCCTCAGAGTCAGTAGAATCCAACACAGCCCCTGGGCTCTGCATTGCCATCTGCTATTGTGTGCCAGTGAAAAGTAACCAGATTACAGCTAAATAGAAACCCTGGCCCATTTCCTCACTGTGCGACCCTAGGCACAGTGCTGAGTACTTTGATTCATCTCTAAAATGGAAATAATGCCTATTTATCTTGCAGAGTGATTACAGAACTAAACAGGTCACTGCATATCAAATATCTAATAGA
This sequence comes from Sigmodon hispidus, assembly GCA_004025045.1. Lineage (NCBI taxonomy): Eukaryota > Metazoa > Chordata > Mammalia > Rodentia > Cricetidae > Sigmodon > Sigmodon hispidus. Next base: position 125,106 of record PVIH01001325.1, read on the forward strand.
CTTGATACATAACAGGCAATCAACATGTTTCCTTTTCTTGGAGTCCTAGCCAAGTTTCTAACTAGAAGAAGCATGCAGACTCAGGGTTTATGTTAGAAAAAAAAAGCTGTAATAGGAAAGCCACACCCCCTCCTTCTGTGTGAGTGATGCTCAGCATCTGATGGAGAGCTCCAGCCTACACTGGAAACTTCCACAAGAATAGCTATCGGACCCCTTTGCTCTGGTTATTGTAACTGAACCAATGCTGCAGCCCAGTAATAGTTTCCCCTGTGCTATCATACAACTCGTTTATCTTTCTAATTTTTATTCTTTGGAAAGTTCAGATATGTATACAATGTACTTTATCAAGCTACCCCTCATCTTCCTCCCCACCACATCACTTCTGGATTCCTAACATATTCCTCTCTCAATTTGGTGTCCTTATTTGTTTTTTAGCCTACTGAGTCCAATTGGAACTGACTTTATGCTGTGGGGTTTTCCACGGGAGCATAGGGGAACTTGAAAACCTGGTTCAAACTCAGTACTAGTGGAGACACTTTTAAAGGAAAGTGACGTTTGTAGCTGCCAGCAATATCTAAACCGCCTCAGCTAGGTGCTGGGCATCTGGGGCCCCTCCCCATTCTCACTATAGGCAACCACAGCTGCGGTGTTCAGACATGTGGTAACCATGTCATGTCGAGAGAACAGCAAGCATCTCACCGCACTCCTCCTCTGTCTGGCTTGTATATTCCTTCTTGAGACAGGTTCTCAGTCTGTAGTTTTGGCTGACATGGAACCCATGGTGATCCTCCTGCCTCAGCCTCTCATGTGCTAAGACTATATATGTATAAACCTCTAAACTCGGGTTATTATCATGGATCTTAAAAGTCAGTAAAGAACTAACTTGTTTTCTTTTGGAGGTTACTGAAGGCCTTTATGCTGTAGCTGAATTACTGACCATTTAAGGAGGGGAAAGTCTCAGACAGCCTCTAGGCTTTAAAGATTTGACCTCACAATACAAGCAGACAAAATGAATGCCGATTGGACAGAATGAGGAATCAGGGAACCATCTGAATGCTGTTCTATTCAAATAGTTCACACTTTTCAGGCCTTCACTTGATGTAACCAAAAGATCTCAGGGTCACCCAGCCCAAAGTTCTTTTTTAATTGATGAGAAATGAGGTCTGGAGCAATTTTCCAGTTCCTCTGCTGCCATGCCTGCCTCTTGTAGTGGGTGGACTTGGGATTAGTTTCTAAGGTTTCCAGGCTATCTCTGGTACACATCCCACTAGCTCAGCCTTCTGATGGTAATGAGAACCATGTACAACATGCACTCCTATTCTGATTAACTTAAAAGGCCTCAGGAGTCCCAGACTTATCTCCTACCTTTGAAGGCAGTTTCCTTGCCAAGGGAGGACTGGTTATTTTCTTGGACAAGAGCCTAAGTCAAGGCCTTTCCTCTCTAGACCTAAAGAAGCTCTGCCAATGATTTTTCACTTGAAACATTCTAAGACACAGAAGATGAATTTTATTAACACTCTGATGGATGTTGTCCCTGGCAAGTGGCCATCCCCCAACAGAAATGACAGGCTCTGTCTTCTATAGCCTCCTGATGAACAGGGTCACTATTTTATTCTATGAAAACGGGTGAGAGCCAAGCAAAATGCATGTCACTCACCGGAAGTAAGCACTTTGCAATTCCTCCTGTTTAGGGGCCAACAATATATAACACTGGTCTGTAGGTTTATGCACCGTATAAAACCAAGGCAAGGAACACAGGGATAAGCAATCTATCTCATTTAAATCCATCTAAATCAACAAACTGACTGTGACAGACAGGACTTTAATTAGGTACCACACTGGGATTTGAATAGTTGACTAGGCACTCAGGTAAGAGAGAAATGACAGCCGGATGTGGGAACTGAAACAATGAGCAAGATAAAGGGGTTGCCCAACCAGGAAGCATACTGAGGTAATGGAAAGGAGACAACCAGAGCCAAGGACAAGGGGAGGCAACCTAAGGCTGTCACGATTTATCTGTAGTGAAGACAAAGAGGTAGATTTGGGAACAACGATGGAGATAGTCAGGGCCACCAGGCAGATAGCTCTGACAGGCCTGTTTTAACACAGCATGATGGGAATTTCCTCTTAAGAGTGTAGACGCTATAGACCCACACTTAGAATGCAGGAGTCTCCCTCACACAGATATCCGGCATGGGTCCCTGCCCAAGCCATGAAGATGACTGGAAAGCACTCCTCTGGACTGACTTAGCTGTTCCTCAGTGTGATGGTGGAGACTGATTTCATGTTAAGTGCCATGGTAGAGTCCTACTTAAAGCTAAATTTAAGTTTAGAGATAGACTCTTTGGGGCTCATTTTTGAGGTTCTTGCTCTGTTTTTACTTGACAGCACTGCTCTAGGTTTTCATTACTCTAGATTTCAGAAGATGCTGACAGAAAAACCATTCTTTAAGAGATTACAATTGGTATGCATTTTGGCATCCTTGTCAGAACTGTACAAGTCTACATCATCTAAAGAGCTCAGTCTTTTTTATTAGATGATATCCGATCAATAAAGAAAAATTTGGCAGTCTACAAACATGCCTCCAATTTGTGGATTGGGATCAATCTACCTGCCTTAGTAATTCTAAAGTTGCAAAGACATTTTTGGTCCAGACCAGAGAAATTGACTCTGCCCCCAAACAAAGTGACTTTTGACCCCCTAAGAATATATGCAACATTAGAATACAAACATGACAATAAATATATCCTCCAGTTTTTTTTTTTACATGACCCATTCTTTCAATCAAAATCCACCAACTAGCCAGCCAGCCAATAAAAAACACATTATAAGCTAGGCCTTTGTCCCACAGGCCTGTTATCAGCTGGAAGGGTTAAGGCAGGAGAATATGAAAACAGTATGTTCTATGCAGTGAGTTCAAGGTCAGCCTATAAAACTTAGTGATACCATGTCTCAAAATAAACAAATATATATATTTTAAATGTCTGAAATACAGCTTTGTGGTAGAGCATTTTCCTAGACATACAAGGTCCTAGGTTCTGTTCACAGTGCTTCAAAAGCACACACAGTGATGAATTCTACCAATCCTATATCAATTCACATTTTTTAAAAAGAAACCACTTTACATGCCCTCTGAACATCTGAAGATGGATCAAATCCACGACAAACAGCAACAAATCCATGCATATGTCCTATTTACAAGACTGTGAACTAAGAACCTGGAGGCCTTTGACCCAAATCCTATCAACACACAGTGAAGACACTAGCCTCCACCTTTTGCAGCCCAGAGCTCCTGCGCTTCCCCCATGGGTTGTATCTAAGTGAAAAGAGCATCCAGGCTTCTGTCATTTCAGCTAGGCAGGAGAGAGCTATCACCTCCCACCTCAGAGCTCTGCAAACTGATTCATCCCAGAGACGTCAACAAGCACATTCAACATCTGCTAACGGCCACTTATTTCTGCACAATGTCCTCCCCCAACTTTGCCACCCAGCGACAGGGTGCCTGATACTAAAAGCCCCACTAGAGGGTTGTTCAAGGCTTCCTACCAGGAGCACAATTTAGTCAATTGTTCTTTTTCTTCCCTATGAGTCTGAATTGGATAAATACAGGATATTCATAACAAATCTTTAATTATCACCTTTGCTTCATGAGCTAAAATGAAGACATAAGCTGGCATAATATTTACATAAATATCAAATACCTACCTTCAGACTAAATAATCTTTCTCAGTGACTTGCATTATTTTAAGTTCCTATCTATTTTAAATCTGGTTTTTCTTTTTTTCCAGAGTCTAATTAGAATTCTCCCTGACTCAAGACCAGATTGTAAATTCTCCTACAAGCATCAGGTCTTTAGTGTAGCCGCAGCGACCATGCTTCTCCCATTTTTGAATACACGGAGCTTCTGGGGCCTCACCTGCCCAGGTCTTTCAGGTCATCACAGGTTGCTCTGCTCTGTCCTTAGCCTTTGCCCACCCTCACCCCCGTGGCCTTTGTTCCTTCCTTCCTGGGCTTACCTGTGCTCCACCACCCACCGTGTATTTCCATTCCCAAGCAGAAAGAGCCATGAATGCTGCAGGCTTACTCTCCCCTCTCTGTGGCCTTGTTCCAATCATGGAAACATTCCTATGGCAACCAACAAGCACCCCATCTCACTCCCCTTCCATGAAAGTTTCCCTATTTGCTAGGCAGGCATTTGGCAAGGATACTGGATTACTTTAGCTTGCCTAGCAACTACTAGGCTGCTCCAGCCCTGTCAATGGGGATTGGCTTTTCCCCCTTTTACCTTTTAACACACTCTCAGGAAAGGAGAGCTCTCAGTCAGGCCTCACTGGGCACTGGCCTGGAGGGCACACTGGTGTTGAGCAACCTGCAACCTTGCTATTGCCCCAAGGTAAAAAGATATCCACTGGCTCAGGGCAATGTATTGAGCATGAACAACTCTAAGGTGATCACTGGGATATTTCAATTATTAAAAAACTCAAGATCTTCCTCATTCTTAGCTAAACAAAGAGTCAAAATATCTAAAACTTCCCCTATTCAGAAAACCAGGTTTAGGGGCTGAAGAGATGGTTCATGCAGCACAATGTTTGCCTTGCAACTCAAGGAGTGGGTTTACTAAGACATTTATAAAAAGCCAGTTTGTAGCACATCCCAAAATGAGGAGGTAGAGGCAGGAGGATCCCTGGGGCTGGCTGGCCAGCCAAGCTAGCCAAATCTGAGAGTTCTAGATTTAAAAAAGAAAGAGGGACAGACACACACACACAGAGGACAGAGACAGACATACAGAGACAGACAGGCAGACATGCACACACACACACACACACACACATACACACGTACACACAGAGAGACAGAGACTCTGTTAAAAGAAAAAACAAACAAACAAACAAAGTACATAGAAACTGAGGAAGACACTTGAGGTTGACCCCTGGTCTCAATGTACGTCCTTATACTCAAAAAAAAAAAAAAATCATCCATTATGTGTGTATTTGAGACCCTCCTATTTTATTTAACAGCTGATACTTAGGTATTTCAATATACAGGGTGTACCTTATTCTCTTAGTTTTATAACAGAAACAAACATAGCCTCAAACAACTAATGTTGCTGTATTCATTTTTATTTCTGGTAGTGAATTCTAAAGATTCAGCATACCTATAACCTAAATTGGGTGACCTGGGTGAAATACCTTCCCTGACAATCTCTGCAATATGATAAACTTAAACAAGTGATTAGTTCTTGGGGACACTTTGCCTGGTGGTCTTCTTAGGAAAGATGCCAACAGGTGACTCTGAATGCTTGCTTCTAACTGAAACACCAGGATCCAACTGCAAGCCAGGTCCAGGAGAAAGAAGGAAACGGCTAGAAAAGCATTTCTCCTGCAACCAACTGCTCACCATAAGGATAGCAAGGGAAGTGCTACAGAAGAGGAGAGCCGCTAAGATAGGAAAAGAAGAAGGAGAACCCAGAGTGGGCCTGAGTAGACACCATCAATGTGGGCATGGGTAGACACCATCAATGTGGGCATGGGTAGACACCATCAATGTGGGCATGGGTAGACGCCATCAATGTGGGCCTGAGTAGACACCATCAATGTGGGCATGGGTAGACGCCATCAATGTGGGCATGGGTAGACACCATCAATGTGGGCATGGCTAGACACCATCAATGTGGGCATGGCTAGACACCATCAATGTGGGCATGGCTAGACACCATCAATGTGGGCATGGCTAGACACCATCAATGTGGGCAGGGTGGACACTGTTCATGTGTACATGAGCAGACACCATCGATATGGGCAGAGATGGACACCATCCATGCGGGCATGGGTAATCACTGCCCATGCTTTATGAGACAGTGCCTTCCTGCCAGCAGAGAATAGAAGACCCATATCTTTTACCACTGACAATTTTGAATTTCTTCTGGAAAATTTTATTCTCATGGCTTTCTAAAGGACAAGGAGAGCATTTGGTAACCATTTCCTAGTCCAATAATGAGGCACAGTACATGTTCATTGAACAGTTACTGACACAAATTTTAGACATGGCAGCTACTAAAGATGTGTACTACAATTTGATTCTGTCTTCACCATCAGATTCACAAACTCATACTGTTGTCATATGCGTGATTGACAAAGACACAGAGAAAAGGACAATCCCGTACACCATTATGGGCAATATAAATTAGCATAATAATTTTATAGAACAATTTGGCAGAATTAGAGAATGCTAAGATAGAAGTTCATTTTATCAGTGAGTCTTTTACAGTACCTGATAGATACACCTAGGAAAACAAAAGGGTATTTCTAGGGAAGTTTAGTGGAAAATTGGAACAGAATAAAGCTAGAAAAATCTAAATGTCATTAAACTATAGCATGTGAACATAATGGACCACTCTACAATCATTCAAAATGAGGTGAGTCTGCATACTGATAAGGGGAGACTTCCAACATCCATTGCTGAGAATGTATACTGCACAACAGAATCCATACATTTACATAAGCATAGATGTGCTCAGTGTTTATGGTCACTTGCGTACATGTAGTATGTGGTTGTATATTAACTGAATGTAGCTTAAAAGAGTAAAGGCCGCATGCTACTGCTGCATATCTTCTGTAAGTTGTACAAGGTAGCTAATTTCATGTGCAGTCCCAGCAGGAAGCAAGGACCAAAAACAGAAGCAGTAGCCTATATGGGCTGTTCTTAAAGCTTATCCTACCAATGTGTTGGGCACTGCAAGTATTTGAGACTTTTAATAGAAATGAATACAGATCAGGGATACACAATTAAGTTATATAAACAGCAACACACTGTAACACATAGCAAATAAGCTAAAGTCAGTGGCTCCTCCTAATGGGTGAATCCTCTGTTCAGGAGAGGAAAAAGCAGGGAAATGACTCCTGCTGCAAAATAAGAAACACAAGCCCTAGAAGCATCATATGCACCTAAAGAGAAGAAACCAGTAAACAGGATCCAAAAACTTCAAATGATGTCTAACCAAAACAACAAAAACTTAATGCTCAAAGTTTGTCTCCAGGGAGGGGAAGGGTTCACTTCATGCAGAGCGATAGCCACAAAGGAATTTCCCTTTACTGATTGTCAACTCAATAGCAAGAAAATAGAAACCATGGCATAAAATCACTTTTTTTCAACTTCTAAAAGTTAGAGAGGGGGCTGGAGAGATGGCTCAGCAGTTAGGAGCGCCGTCTGCTCTTCCAGAGGACCCGGGTTTGATTCCCAGCACCCACATGGCAGCTGACAGCTGTCTGTAGTTCCAGTTCCAGGCAAACACCAAGGCAAATAAATAAATAAAGTTTTGTTTTTTTTTTTTTAAAAAAAAGTTAGAGAGAACAATCCATTAAAAACAAACACACACACACACAAGATGCTATAGCTTATTTCCATATCACTCTCAACTTCCCAAACATCTCCCCTATTTTTCTTATAATTGGTATCCATAAAAACTCCCAGAAAGCTCTTGACACTGGCACCTGTTCACATCTTTCCTAAGTCTAGGAGACCTAGCAAGCCAGGCAGAATGACTGTTGTGTCTTTCAGTAGTGACCGGTGAAGTCACCTATCCCAAGAAGTGCTTTCTTCACTTTTATCACAGGAAAAACAAGACACTTCCATGAGCATCTCCACAGACCCTGAGTATACACTACAAAGTGTGGTGATATAGAGTTTGTACTCTAAACAAATAAAGATTGCCTGAAGATCAGAGGACAGAGCCAGTCACAGAGTTAGCCATAGAGGTCAGGCAGTGGTGTCACATACTTTTAATCCTAGCTCTAGGCAGAGGCAGAGATCTGTTTGAATCTTTGTGAGTTCAAGGCCAGCCTGGACTACATGAGATTAATCCAGTCCAAAAGAGTCAGGCAGTGGTGGCTCACACCTTTAATCCCAACACTTGGATTCCATTCCTCTGAGTCCTCAGCAGGAAAGGAAGGCACAGGGAAGGCACAGGACAGAACTCCTGTCTCCTCCCGCCTTATATTCTTTTCTCTGCACAGCCATTGTACTTCCTGCTTCAACCTTCCTAGTGCTGGGATTAAAGGTATATGATCCCAAGTACTAGGATTAAAGGTGTGTGACATCACTGCCTGACCTCTATGGCTGACTCTGTAACTGGATCTGTCCTCTGATCTTCAGGAAGTCTTTATTTGTTTACAAGAAATACAAACAATGTAGCACCACAACAAAGAATGAAAGAATAAATCAAAATGACAGATGGATTTGCAGAAGGTGACTCTTGGTCAGAGACCTAGATTTCCCTCCAAAGTTGCTAAGGACAGGTTATAGACGTTAACAAAGAAGAAGAGAATAGACTGGGTATTTGTTGTGGTTTGAATCTGAAGCCTCTTCCATAGGTGCCTGTGATGAACACGCAGCTGCTGGTGTTTTCTTAGGAAGCTGTAGCAATGGGCACACCTGGGGGAGAAGGTCCCTAGGAGTGGACCCTGGAAAGGTGTGTTCCCAGCCCTCGGTTCCTGCCTCTCTTTCTCTGCCTTCCTGGTCCACCATGATGTAAACAACGTCTGCCATGTATTCTCACTGCTAAGCTGATCCACTACACTTCCACACATGGCAGACAGAGCCTTGGAAAACCATGGGCCCAAATAAACCTTCTCCCCTAACCTGCTTCTGTCAGGTATTTCATCATGGTCACAGGAAAGTAACTAATACAGTGTTTGTTGGTATTTACATGGAGTCAGCTACCACATTTGACTGGAACACTCCTCAATAACTTCTCAGTGTCCCTAAGATTCCAATCTCCCATCAGACGGAGGTCCAGGTCTGTAACATAGATCGATATGGGTCAGAAGAAGAGGAAAGTATCAGAATGTTTCTGGACAAAGAGTCTTGGGCCAGGATCCAGAGCCTCTGGGCTCAAAAGTTGTGAACACCTGGGGACAGATAGATATATTAGACCAAATGCAGCCATGCAGGTATAGTTTGAAAGTTATAGGATGCCTAAAAGCCTTACTATGAAGATAAGCAACCGTTTTTCCTTTTCAGAAATAATGTTAAATAAATGCATCTTGTTTGATTGTTTCCTTTTCTATAAAATGGGACAAGCACTCACTTCATGGACACAGAATGATGGAGAGAGAGCACAGACAACATATCTTTAGAACAATATCTGGCATATTGTGATCAAATATTTAAAAACATTAGCCATTTCCTTAATCCAAAACTACTGTATTTATCTAGTGCTTTGGGGCCCAAGTACTGGAGAAATTCCAGACTTGAGGGAATTCACAACTGTGTTTTGTAACATCACAAATAACCACAGCAGGATGGCTGGGGTAGGACTTAAAACACAGGAGTGGACAAGTGAATACAGGGGACAGAAGGCTGACTGTCTCTCTTAAAGGCTGAGTGTCTTATACCCTGAATGTACCAGGGTAAGGTCTTCCCTCTGTGGCTGGCTGGTGTATGGTCAGTGTTCCCTCCCCAGATGTCTGAAGCTGGGTAAATGAGATGGGTATAATGAACACAGGCAATACTTTCAACACAAATCCCTTGCTGTTTCCAACACTACACAGACTGCTTGAAATTTAAAAAAAACAGTCCTTAGATAACACAATAAGAATCTAAAAAGATATATGGGCACAGAAGCCTTGACACATTATTTCATTCACTCAGTACTCACTATGACTAGTCTTATACATAGACTAGTTGTTTAGGAATAATAAAGGCTATTTTCTGCCATTAAAAAAATATCACCAAGTGTTTTTTTGTTTGTTTGTTTGTTTTTAATGGGAGGGGGCAGTTGGCCTTTGTTTCCCACTCAAGTCTAGATATTGTGGGGATAACTAATTGTATTTTTTCTAGTTGGGTTTCTTACAGGCAATCCTGTTGTTTGTTCAAATGTCTGAGTGTCAGGATGTGCTTATCCTAAAAGAAAAGATGGAGAAAAATGGAAAATTTTGCTCAAAAGTATGTAATTGTGTCCAACAGTATTGAAAGAATGTAGGGGAATATAATTAATGATGATTTATTTTAGCAAATTTATAAGAATGAAAAGATGTGTGTGACAATACTGAATTATAGTGAGTCAAAGAAATGGAGTTTTATTAGAGTAATTCAAATTAAGTGCTAATAAAATATTATCAAGTAGCATCCCTCCAAGGACTAACTTGTTGGAGGGAATCGCTCAAAATCAGTACATGGTTAGGGTTCAAACTTAAGAAAGCTTTTAAAAGCATATCTCCTCTTCAAGCAGGTTAATGTGTTTGTTAGCACTGGGAAATTGCTCTGTGGGTCCCCCCTTCTTTGTAGACAAAATAAAGTCAAGCAGATTTACCCCCAGAGAAGCACTGAGGATCGTGAATGAATAAAGTCTAAATGAACTGTTTCTAAAGAGAGCAGGCTCTGTCAGATGGTTGCAGCCAACTGCATCTGGATGTTTGGGGAAATGAGTGTTTATCCTCCACACCATCACAAGAGCTTCTGTCTTTGCATACAAAGCAGGCAAGAGCTGCTGAATGAAGGCGTATTATATGCTGAATGGGGCCGAGTGAGTGGAAGGCCGTGCCTGCCCCTTTTCTCTTGCTTTTCTTTCTCCTCTTCTCTGCTGTGGTAATCTCTGAGAACCTTTCAAACTGTAGAGCCCCTGAGATGCAGGGCACTTCTGTTGCCCCCTGATGCCGCCCTCCTCCAAATATACCTGAAACACATTCTTTACCAGTCTGTGCCCCACATCACACCTACATTCCCAAAGCCCTGAAGAGAATACTGACAAATGTCATCAGCTAGATTTAGCACCACCTGTGAGATCGAGCGGGCCAATGTCTTTGCACTAAAGTAAAAGAAGCCTGGGGGGGGTGTCACTCACTGAAATAGATCCAGAAGTAGGGAGGCTTGGAAAAAGAAAGCAAAAGCAGCTGGGAAATATTATGCAGGCACAGAACTTAATACGGATGCATAATTAAATTAACTTCAAAACACTAACTTTCTCTGATTCTTCCCCTTGGAGAGAAGGAGTTTCCATTTAAAGACATCTCAGGCCATGTTATAGTATCTACAACCATTAATACTGAACTGACATGGAGGAAAGCAATACATTTTCCTCAGAGACACAGAAAAAATAATGGCAACAATAAACCCTGATAAAAGGCAGCATCTCTTTATATTATGGCAAAATCAGTCAGGTGGTTTTGGTATCAGCATCCTCTGGTTGCATTAGCTGGGTGTGGGAAACCACACAAACCTGAGCACTTAGCAGGTGGTCCAAAGCCACTTGACCACCACCACGGGGCTCTCCAGAAAGCATTTGTTGTCATGTACCCAACACTGTCTTCAGACTGGCTTTGAATCCCTGGTCCTCCTGTCTGCCTCCTGAGTGCTGGGATAACAGGATGAACAACCAAGCCTGATGTCAGATCGGGGGGCTTTGTTTGAAAGAAAATGCCCTTCTGACCTTGGGTTCTGGGGCCTGGATATCAATCACATTATAGACTGAGGCATCTACTTATCCCCAGATTGGCATTTTAAAATAGTTTTTCATGATCATGAGATTTTGTGTTTTTGAGAGTAGCAAACCTCGCACATACATGGATTATACCAGAAAGCTGGAACTGTTGAAGAAAATGAACAGCCAGCAGTGAGAACTTCAGAGACATTTTGATAACATATGTCTTCTGGTACGTTTGATTTTTTTTTTTTCCTCTTCCAAATCTGGTACATTCCACACAATGCCAGAAATCTTTGTTTAGCCTCTATTAGGTGTAAAGCATTAATGTCTCCTGACCAGTGAATAGTTTATACTTTGAGTAAAATACAATAATTGAACCACCACCAAACAAAGAAAGAGACAGACATACATACAGACACAGATATATATACCACTCCCATCCCTAACACTTAACAAATATATCACAACTCCACTTGTTGAAGAAAGTCAATATGAAGGACCTACAACGTCAGCAGTGATCACCATGGGAACAGCAATCAATGGTACTAAGTAGTGCTCAGCTCCTAGTGTAATGGTATGAAATCTGAGTCTCTTTCATCAGGCATTTGTGAAATGCACAAGAGAGGAACATATTCCTTTTTAAGGACTGGTCTCAGCTCAGATGCAAAACAGAGAAGACAGGTTCTGCACTGTTACTAACTGACCTGTTCTTGAGCAAACAGTTACCAGAAACTGTTGTGCTACAGCCCATCAAAATCCATTAGGTTACCACAAAGAATGGTTCCCTGGCACATCAGACCAAGTCTTAATATCACTGTCCAATTTGTCCAATATACACTCCTATCACGTGTGCATGATCTGAAAACTGTGTGTGTGTGTGTATGTGTGTGAGAGTGATTTGCTTGTTTGTTTTGTGTGTGTGATTCTTTTATTTTTGTGACAGAGTTTTTCTTTGTAACAGTCCTGGTTGCTTTTTTACTTTGTAGATAGGCTGGCCTATCTATCAAAACTCCAAGAGATTCACTTTCCTCTACCTCCAAGTGCTGTGATTAAAGCTGTGTGCCTCACCACCAGGCTGGGATGACAGTTTTTAATTTCCAGCACAGCCAGGCAAATGGATGGCTACTATAATTAACTATGAATACATGAAAACACTGGTAGCTTCTTGCAATGCTATCCACCTTCCACCTGACATTAAAAGCATCTAGAAGAAGGTTTCACATTATGTTGGACCCAAGTCAGGTTATAACTTATCTGACTTTGATGGCACAGTGTCCATTCTAAGGGGAGAAGGTATCCCAGAGGCACGGCAGTCCATCTTCAGGGCCAGAGCGCAGAAAGAACACATGTAGTATGACCTTCAACACTTTATGTCAGTAAGTGCATATGCGTACATGCATCTGTACACATCCATTCACATAAATACATGTGCACATCGGGCATATATAAAATAGTGGAATAGCATGCCAAAGTCTTAAGTAAAATCAGTGGAATTAAGTATAATTTCTATTTTGACATTTTTCTCATTTTTCCCCTTAGGTCTCTGAGTATATCATGGCACAATATCTTCACTGGTTCAGGAAAGACCCTTTCTTGTCTTGTTATTTCTGATCTACTTTTTATCTGTATGCTCCTCTATATCCCTCACAGACCCCCGAGTCAAGCATCTTTGTAGCAGGGAGTTTCTGTGTCCTGCCTAGCCAGTCCAGAGGTCCAGACCTGCACTCCACGGCTGCTTAGTCCCAAATAGTCACACAAAGGTTTATATTAATTGTAAATTGTTTGTCCTATGGCTCAGGCTTATTACTTACTAACTCTTAGTCTTTAAGTTAACCCACTTCTATTTATGTTTAGCCACATGGCTTGGTACCTTTTTGCTCAGTACAGCATTCTCATCCTGCTTCCTCTATATCTCACTGTTATCTTTGCTGTATAGTATTGGCTTTTTTGTTTGTTTTTACTTTTTGTTTTTGCTTTTCTCACATGGCACTATGTCCTTCAGATCAGTCCATGAATATTCGTTCAGTCATTTGTTTTTCAATGACACTGAAGTCCCCTGCAAGTACCTCATCACCATGATAACCCCATGCAAACATTTTATTTTATATTACCCCTTCATTTCTTCTTTTTATTTTCATCCATCTCTAGAAATGTCACTGGTAGGTCAGGGGACTCTGATGAGTACTGATATTTGCAGATAGTGCCATATAATAGCATCAAAAATAGATGAGGCCCTTAGAAATACTTGGCAAAATTAACTCTCTAATATGCTATACAAATAAAACATCATTATGTTTTAATTTATATTTCTCTCATTGCCAGTGAATTGGCTTATCTTTCCCAATGGCCACTATTTATGTTTTTCTGTTTGAGATAGGGTTTCATTATGCAGCCCAGACTCTCAAACTCATCATTCTTTTGCCTCAGCTTCATGAGTGCTAGAATTGCAGGTGTGTGTGTGTCTGACACACACACATACACACAGAGAGACACATATTCACTTGCCATGATGTCTGGCTGTTGATGGCCTTTTGAGTTTCCTCCTCTGTAGACTGCCAATTCAAATCTTTTGCCTAAATTTTCTACAAATAGCCTGGATTGCTTTAAAAATAGTCCCCCACCCCACATGAAATCCGATGAATAAGACAGGCAAAAAGAAAAACCCACACTTGAGAACAGATGGTAGTGCATCTCTCTTCTGAAAATGGCAGGGACTTGAGAGTCAACAGTGAAGTTGACAAGCACATGGTGACAACATCAGGGGCAGCTACTGGTGATGTCATATAAAGGGTATCCGATAGGGCACATTGTGTGCATCAAATACCTCTTCCCTCCCCCCTTCTAAGAGTTTCATTTTTTAAAATGTGAGAAAGAAAAAGTGTGTTATTCCCCTCTAGCAGACAACAAAGCAGTCTGGAGGAAGGTCTGTTTAATGAGAGGGGCGAGGCTAACTCCTGTGGCTCTGGATCTTTCTTTCTTTCCTACCAGCAAAGCATGCTTGGAAGTGGACATGCCAACTCTGCACCTCAGCATCCCACCTTAGCTATTTGGTCTTCCAAAAATAAAGGTCATCCTCTTTGAACCTCAGTCCCCTAGCTAATGGGGACACCAATGACAACAATTTCCTCCCAGAGTGCATTACAGTCCACAAGTTATGTTCTCTGAATTTTGGTTGCTCACCACATCCTACAATGCTGCAATTTCTCATTTTATTTGATCACTCAGCAGTCACACATGTCTGTTTGCAACCCCAGTTGCACATGAGAATCCAGCTGTCATGTCAAAGGGGAAGACAATATTCTGGGTCTAATTCAGTCTATAGGAAATAGCCAGGTGCTCCCTTGTGGCATCAATATAATAGGGATATCTTTTCTATAGGTGAATTTTTTCTTCTTTACAAAATTGACCTGAAAAGATAAAACTACAGAGAGTCCCAGATTTAACAGGGATGCACTCCAATGCACCATCTGCTCATAAAGGTACAATACACATAGTCATGTCCTGAAGTCATCAAAGGCAACCTGAGGACCACCTTACCCCCTCCCACCGCCCCATAACTCACTAACAAATAAGCATACATAGCACAGAAGCAACATCTTCTTGGGCCATCAGTCAATTAGAATCTTTAGATAGAAAACAACATGCAGACATCAAGGACAAGACCCCAACTTGGCTCTCAGCTCAAGAGCAGCAGGACTGACACTGAGTCATCTTTACAAGTCAAAGAGGAAACATGGGAGATTTTTGTATAATCTTCCAAAGATTAACATTTGTTTTGTGGGGCTGAGAAGGGACTTTGATAAGACATATAATATAAATGTTTAAAGCTATCCTTACATGATTCCTCTTTTCACAAAAAGCCATGACATATTTTTTAAAGGTGGAGGCAAGTTACATGTCTTGAAATTTGATTAGTAAAGCCAACTTTGCTATAATGCATATATTGGAAAGATAAATTTGTATTTGTGCAAATGCTAAATAAGGGATCAAGAGCAAGAAAAAAAATTATGTTTGAGCTATTTCATCTGTGACCACATCAAACCACATCTGTTAGATCGAGCCCATGCACAAGCCTGCTTGAGGCAAGGTCTCCCTATGTAGCCAAGACTGGTATTAACCACACAATCTTCCCGCCTCCACCCTCCACTGGGATCACAAGTGCCTGCCTCTAATGCTCACCCTGGCTCACCAGCCCGAGTCCCATCCATGCCTGCACCCACTGTCACAGCTGTCCCTCCAACGCCAGGCAGTTCCTCCTCCTCCCCTCCACAGTAGCCAGAGAACATCAACACTTCCTGTGCCTCTTGCACAGCAAGCTCACGTGTTGCCCAAGGCAAAATCCCACAGCCTTTCTATATTCCTCACCATTTCTTAGCATGACACATGCTAACCTTGTTACCATTTTATTGTTTTTATTAAATTATTCTTTTATAATTTTATATATGAATAACATAGTCTTTAGTCAGAATACCCTCTCCCCATTATTCAATCTCTCTCCTACCAAATCTGGGCTTCCCAGGTGCCCCTTCTACTTTATGCTTTATTCAGTTTTATGTGAATGAGCACTCTGCTTGCATGTGAGTGAACTGTGTGTGTACCTAGGACCCACAGAGACTAGAAGAGGATGTTCGATCTGGAAGAGCAGTCAGTGTTCTTAACCTAGGAGACATCGATCCTCCTCCTCCTCTTCCTCCTCCTCCTCCCTCTTTACTCGTGTGTGTGTGTGTGTGTGTGTGTGTGTCCCTGTTCCATTTAATTATGTGAGCATGGTACATGGACACAATGTACCAATGGCTACAGTGCTGAGGAATATCATTCCCATAACTTTTAATTGTCTGTAAGTAGCTAAATGATATGGGCACCGGCACCCCTTGCCCACACTACACATACACACCGAGGTCTGTGGTTTGCTCTGCACAGCTTTGTACAGCATCGTGTTTTTCAACAACATAAATGACTCTTAATTAGCAGGATGGGCTGTGTCCTGAAATCTAAGTTCTCCAGTTTCTCCCCAAGGCTGCCATGTTTACAATGACTTACTTTCAACTGCCAAGCAGATTTACCTGCTTGCCCCTGGAACCTGTTCTGCCTCCCACTGGAACCCCGAGGCACTGGTCAATTCTGACTTTGATAGATTCCCACGAGAACATTCATGTTTGATTACTCACCATGAGTGGGAGGTGGAGGGAGGCCTTCCTGACTGCAGTCATGGCCCCCAGCATTCCTCACTTGCTTATTAAAGATAAGAAAGTTTCTCTCTGATAACAGGGCAGGTGGCATGACTGAGACCTCTCAGAAGCTACACAGCTGTCACAGACTTTCAGCAAACATCATTATGGTTTTCTGAGACAAAGGTTCTCACATACCCACAGGCCATGAATGAAGAAGTCAAAATGTCATTAATAAGAAAGCACGGAGAGAATTCTATGGCATACTGCACTATCCTGCTTGGAATTAAAAACTAAGCTGGGCTGGGGAAGTGGTTCATTCAGTTGGCAAATTGCATGTGTTCAAATATAAGGACCTGAGTTTGATTCTCCAGTATCCACATAAAATAGCTGGGTATAGTGGTACATATTTACAACCCCAGTCCTGGGGAGGGAGGAAGGATCCTTTGGGAGTCACTTGCCAGCTAGCCTGACCTATTTGGCAAGCTCCAGGTGAATCAAAATTATGCCTCAGAAACCAAGGTGGATGGTGCTCAAGGCACCCAGGATTGACATCAGACTTCAATATGTATAGTGTATATATATGTATTTGTACACATATACATACTTTCATGAACATGCAAATACACACACACAGAGTGATTTTATATTTCCCCAGAGTTGTGTTCTTACTGGCACATCTATGGCTATCATTTTCATCTTACCCATTCAACGCATCGTTACAGTCTTCAGCTACAGATGGAAGAATTTGTCTCTCAGTGTTCCTGGGTTTCTCTCCCTATGTTTATACAGGAAAAGAGAAAAGGACTACTTTGCTATCGCTGTGGACAGAGTGTAAGAGCATGAAGCAGAGCCTGCAGGGTTTGTCTCAGTTCTCCAGCAGATGAGGAGCTGTAGAGTCTTGCCCACTAACTACCTCCTATCAGATCTCCCCCTAAATGGTGAGGGGCTGGATGGGAGCAGGGTAAGTTTTAATTACAGCTACAATATCAGTCAAGGGCATAATGGAAAGCTAGGGCAAGCCCTTCGTATCGAGAGATATATTCCTATAGATATTCCTGTAAGGGATAGCCTTTCCTTTTTAATTACCAGGTCTTTTATATTAGCATGCAAATATGGGCCTCATCAGGACTTTGCACACTTTATATACATTGATCTTCCTGTTCGGCTCCCTCCTCAGTACTCTTGCCCTCCTCCTGATGTCTCCTTCTTTCCTGCCTGATTCCCTTTTCTCCTTTTTAGCCCCATCTATTCCATTATTCTCTCTTTCCACCCTGAGGTGCCCTTGTCCTTGTGACGGTCCCTTTTGGATTTTATCACATACAAATACATACATCCACACAGATACACAAAAGTTAAAATTGAAGACATGTATATAGAAGAAAACATGGGGTGTTTGTCTTTCTCAGCCTCAGTTATTCACTTAACATGGAAACTTCTAGCCCCTCCTTACTTTCTTATAAATGTATGGCTGCATTTTTCTTTAAGGCTGAGTAAATTTCCACTTTATGTGCATACCACACTTTCATTATCCATTCACCCACTCACAGACATCTAGGCTGTTTCTATTTCCTTGCTTTTGTGAATAGTGGAGCAATAAACAAGAATGAGCAGGTATCTCATAATCTAGGTAAGATGTTGACATTCCCATATAGTCCTTTATGTCTGTGCCCAGGAGTGAGACAGCCATGTCATGTAGTGGTTCTAGTTTGAACTATTTATTTATTTATTTGAGAACTCTCCACACTCACTCATTTCCATAATGACTGTGTCAGTTTACATTCCCAACAGCAAATGTAGACAGAAGTTTCTCTGTCCCACCTAGGTCCATGGTCTGGATAAATTTCTCCCATCCATGGTCCTGTAACCATTTATAAAATAATTACTCAGAGGCTTATATTAATTACATATTGGTATCACTCATTACCAACTAGCTCTTACAACTTAACATAACACACTTCTATTAATCTATGTCTTGCCACATGGCTTTGTGGCATTACCTGTTCCATTACATGTTGCTTTCCAAACAACAGCTCACAGCATTTGCTCTGAACCTGCCTTTCTCCTCCTTCTATCCCTTGGATTTCCCACCTGGTTATATACTACTTTGCCGTATGCTATAGCAGCTTCTTTATTACAGGAAGACCATCCCACAGCACTTCCCCTTTTCTGACTTATCAAAAAGGAAGGTTTTCATTTCAACACAGTAAAATGCATATAACAAAACAGTTATCAAGCAAGAATTATAGTTACAATATTGAGTCTATTTGAATTTGGCAAAATTAAATAAAATACTCTATCATCCATCCTTGTAAGTTTTATAACTAATTTATCTTTTATTATAACTAAGAAAAACCATAATCATAGCTATCTAGTCTTCAACTATATCAAAGACCCCAGAAGACTGAGTAAGCCAGAAGTGCATTGCAAGCAACTTCTAAAATTCTAGAAATGTTGGACACATCTGGCTGCCTAGACAGTCACCCAAAGTTCTTCTGCATCCCTGGGGCATCCATCTTCAGCCTATAGGTCTAGAATCTCTGGAAGACTCTTTAGTGATGCAGGAAATTTGAAGGATTGTTCTAGTCATTCTGGCAAAGTTTGTCAGTTGCTTTTCCATGTGTCCTGCAGAATGTCTGAAAGTTTCTTCAGCAAAGTAGGAGCCTGAAGGACTATTCTGGCTTCATCTGGCAAAGTTCAGTGGTCACTTTCCTATGGGTCCTGCACAGCCAGTTTATGCAGCATACTGTCAAACAGTCGAGGCAAGAGCAGTTTCTTGCCAGTGACTAACTTTTGCCACAAAAAGTAAACTTTATATAGAGTTTCTTCAATGCCTATCATTCTCTTGAAGAAACTGGTGTTGCCAGGAGCACACATGTCTCACTTTCTAGAAAAGTCTTAGTTCTTAAAACATTATAGAACTTTTTTTTTTATTAGATAGAAATGGGGAATTGCTACAGGATGGTCTTTCTGTATACTGTGAATATGTGTTGCTACCGCTGATTAATAAAGAAGCTGTTCTGGCCTATGGCAAGAGAGGAGACAGCCAGAACAGAATCAAAGAGAGATACAGGAAGGAGAAAAACAGTCAGAGGAGATGCTGAAAGCCACTAGGGAGAGCAAGATGTAATAAAACAGTGGTATGCCATGAGACACATGTCAATACACAGATTAGTAGAAATAAGCTAATTTAAGACCTAGTTAGTAATAAGCCTGAGCCATAGACCAAACAGTTTGTAATTAATATAAGCCTCTGAGTAATCATTTTATAAGTGGCTGTGGGACTGTGGGTGGGAGAAATTCCTCCAGAGTGCAGGGCTAGATGGGACTGAGAAACTTCTGGCTATGAGTAAAGTCTTTCTTCACATAGTGTCAACATTTGGTATTTGCTTGATGTTGGCCATCTTGACAGGTGGGAAGAAACCTCAGAATAGTTTCAATTTGCATTTCCTCAAAAGGCTAAGGATATAAAAGCCTTTTAAAAATATTTGTTGGCCATTTGTTTAAAATAATTGTTGACCATTTGGATTTTTGCTTTTGTGAACTGTCTGTTCTGATGTTAACCCCAAGACTGAAAGATTAAGCTTATCAGTATTCAGTTTATATAGTTGCTTATATAGTACAGATATTAATGTTAATCCCATCTGAAATATATCTGACAGATTTTTTTCTCCCACACCATGGCTGTCTCTCTACTCTGTAGATTCCTTTGTACAAAAGCATTTTGTTTTCACATAATCCTACCTGTCAACTCTTGATATTACTTCCGTTCCAGAAAGTTCTTGCCTATGCCTAACTCTTGATATGTTTTCCCTGCAGTTTCAATTCTTTTGAGGGATGGGTCTTATATTAAGGTTTTTGGTTTGTTTAGAATAGATTTCTCTGCATATCAGGTACTGTGATACATTTGCATTATTATTCTTTCTGTTTAGAACTGCATTGCCTATTCAGAATATTTTGTATTTTGACATGAATTTCAATATCTTTTTCTAATTCTGAAAAATATTATTGGTAATTTGACAAAGATGGCACTGAATCTGTAGACTGCTTTTAGTAATATAGCCATTTTCTCATTATTAATTCTGTTCAACTTTGAGTACAGAAGATTTCCCCATCATCTTGTACCTTCTTCAATTTGTTTTCTCATTGTCTTAAAGTTTTCATTCTAGGGTACAGCTTCTTAAACTGTGGATTATGATTCCATATGGGGTTGTATAATTGAATATGGAAGCTGCAAAAGTCTATTCAACACTAAAAAGTTTCTGGATATGCAATGGCCAAAAACTAATTCAAAATCGAATACATAATGAATATAAGGTATTTATGGCAGCACCCATCTGTGCTGTATCATGCAGCCTTAGTTATGAACACACATAGAAGCAGTTTGTATTGCTTATGATGTCACAACATCCAGTGCCAAAGGACAATGTCTGAAACGTCAGAGCTCATTAAGGCTACTTACTGTATGTTATGAACTGCACTGATCACTAATTAAGAAAATGTTCTGCAGTCTTGCCTAGCTACAGCCTGTTCTTATGAAGGCATTTTTCTCAAACTGAGATTCCCTTTTTACAACTCATTTTTGTCAAGTTGACATAAAAACCAGCCCAAGAATACAATAAAAACACTGTGGTTCATAACATAACAATCTGACAACACTGAAGGAAGTCCTGAAAAGTTCCAGATCTAGAAACATCAAAATGTACCTCTCAAATGGTATGTGAAAACCAATGAACGGTAAACAGCAGAGAGTATAATCTTTGTAGAGAGAAGCATAGAAAGAAGAGGAATCAAAGCTTGAATGTGCAAACAGGGTCCACAGTGGGAGGGCTGAGAGAGAAACACTTCCCTTCAAACATACGGCACTGTTGACTTTCTGTCATCCCATCTCCTTGGTGTCAGAAGTTGATGCTACATTCTCAAGCATCCACCATACCCCATAACCACTTCCCTTCCCACCCCACCCGCACATCATCTCATATGGCCCAAGTTTTTTTTAACATTCATTTTACTATTTTAACTTTGTGTACATATGAGTAGGTTGGTAGGTACATATAAGTTAATACAGGTAACCACAGGTGACAGAGGAGGGTAGTGAAATGCAGCCCCTAGAGCTGGAGTTATAGGTGGCTTTGAGCTGCCCAGTGTGGGTGTTAGAGACCAAGCTGTGCCTTCTGCAAAAGCAGTGTAGGCTCTTAACCAGGGAACCATCTATCCAGCCCAGAACTTGATATTAGATCAGACACCTTGGCCTCTTCATGTTCTTTTCAGAAATTTCTTTACATGATCTTCTGCTTGCAAGGAAGAAAAGACACCCCCCAAAAAATATCCTGACAAACTAGTTAAACCTTGTAAAGAAAATAAGCAAGTAGAACAGAAGCTAAAATACAGAAGACATGATTAATGAGTGGGTATCAGGGATTCCGTAAGAGATCTGTAAAGTTCCTTTCTCCACTCCAATGCTGAAAAGAAAACCTGTTAATAACTGCAAACCAAAATTCCCAAGTACTACCTGCATACACAGACATGTATGTGTATATATGTATATGTAATGATAAAAATTCCTCTGATTATTGGCCAGAAGGCTGTAACTCCTGCCAAGTGTGAAGAAGATACTAGCCTTCATAATTCATTAAAATTGTAATTATTAAGAGTAAGAAGCATATCATATAATGTTTATGGCACAGATTCACTTATTTGTATACTTATAAATGCATGCAACAGCAGCCTTCTAATATTTTTCCACTGTAATTTTTCAATGTCTTAGAAATTAAAAACTTCTTGCAAGGACAAAGAAATACCTTACATAGAACACTCTGGATAGCAGTTAGCAAATGAGTATTTATTGTGCCTAATAACAAAGTATAGTTTATTTTTGCCTCCCATATCTGTCCTATTCTTAAAGATGGAGCCAGCTTATCACTCTATGCTCATCTCCAGGACTACAGGCTACCTCAGTTTTAATGAAGATACTGTAGTCACATGTCTAGCCATAACTAAAATGAACCTTCAAAGCCACCCACTCAACCCTGCCATACTTTAGGAATTCAGAGGGAAATTCAAAGACTTGCCCAAGATCAGGCAGCTCTTGTTGCTCTAGCAAGAACTAGCACTTTTCTGTCTCGACTTCCAACCTATTGTGCTTCCTTCCCACTGTATCATGGTCTCTGAGGCCCCAACACAGTCAGCCAGGCATGAGAAGCTGTGTGATCTGCAGAACCAACTATCCTCACAACATAGCAAGGTCATACTCAAAGTTCCTGCCGATCATCAGCCTTTAGAAGGGTCACGCAAAAGAATAATAACAAAAATAATAACAAAAAAGCCATAGACCCTCCTTAGACCACTTCCCCAGGTCTTGGATTTGCCTTCATTAACAAGAAAAGCATTCCCACCATCCACTCACACTTCTCAAACAGTTGAGGCTCCCAGGGCTCTGGAGGAGACTTTTCAAGCCTAAAGTGCTCACAGGATTTCTCCTGGGCATCCTACTAAATCAGGAACCATTGCTCTTTTGACAAGTTACTTGATATTAAGGCCTTGAAGACAATATAATCCTCAAGCCTTTGTAGCGGGTCTTCACAGGAAGCATAGGACAGACTTTCCAAATCTCCTCTTAGACACTGTCCCTGCAATGTCTGGACTCTATTGAAATCTGACCACCATATGCTCACACTCCATTGGTGCTCTGTCCTGGTGGGTAACCACAGATCTCTCTGGCACTCCTTGGAGAGTTGTTGTTATTAGTTTATTCTGTTGGTTAAATACAAGGGTATTCTGTAGAGTGCAAATTGGACTCCAACCTGCAATCCCCGCCTCATCCTCCCAAGTGCTGGGATTGGTATTACAGTGGTGTACACCACTATGCCCCGCTGCTCAGGCACTCTTTGGAAAAGTCATCTGATCTTTCACCCACTCACACAGTCCTGTTTAATGGCTGACATTAAGTTGTTGTACTTAGAGAAACTCAGAGAAAGATATAATAGGATTCCTATAACCACAATAAAATTGTTGACAAACACATTAAGGTTTTCAGGCAAAAAAACAAAGAAAACACTCAAGATGAAGTATGTGAAGGGTATTTAATTCTTCAGTGACTGTTTTCCAGATTCAAATGTCATGGAATTCAGGTCATCTGTAAATACTCCATTATCAAGAGCTTCAGCAACAGTCTATTTTTCTAAGTACTCTACTGCTTTAAACCCCTCAGCACCTCTTCATGCCTACAGAATGAAAATCACAGCTTTTAGGCAGGCAGGCAAGTACTTTTTTTGTCATCAGTTCAACATCATTTAAATAATATTGCTCATAGTCTAGGCTGTATTAGCTGTCAATTTAGTGTGAAATAAATTAAATCATATTTTTATGACTTAAAAACAATAATAAACCTTAGGTATGTCACACAGCCTCTGTCGGGAAGAGAGCTGAGAGGAGCTGAAATTAATAGAGTCAGCTCAGGGTCTCCCACAGGGTCTCCTACAGGGTCTCCCATGCTGTAAAGGACTGCAGCCATCTGAAGATAGCTCCCCCAGAGGATACCTCAGTGTCTTCAAGACAGTAGATATGCAAAGCAAACAGCAATGCCTGCTGGGAACCAGACCCAGAATTATGTAGCATCACTTCTTCACTATTCCTTTAGCCAAGACAGTCAACCATATTCAGCTGAGGAGGACTCTAGTAAAAGGGGCCAATCCAGTGAGCCTCTGAGAGGCTACATTGTGTCTAGCTACCATATGCTCTGGAGCCGAGCCCAGCCTCATGGTTTCTGTCATATAGATGTCTCAGTAGACATGCCTCTCTGCTCCCCAGGTTGAGACCTGGTGAAGGTGGGCTAAGTCTCCACCAGTGCAGCACAAAAATTTGATTTCCTCCAAGCCTTGGTCTTATCTCTCACATCTGTAATGCAACTACTCTAATCTCTATCACAAGAAGTCACCGTGAGAACGAAATCAAATCCAGTATAGAAAAGCACTTTGTATGCTGGGATTATGTAAAATACGTCTCAGCAACCGCTTGTTCTCTATGAAGTCTAGCCATATGCACTTAAGATATTCATTTTATTTTATGTGAATGTTTGCCTACATGTATGTCTGCATACTGTGTGTATGCCTGATACCAGTGGAAACCAGAAGAGGACCGGAGTTATAAATGGTGCCATACCATTTTTTTTAGGTGCTGGAAATTGAACCTGGGTCCTCTGGATGACTACCTAGTGCTCTTAAGCACGGAGTCATACCTCTAGTCCCTATAAATACACTTTAGTAAAGCTGACTCTTTTGGAAGCCCAAGCTTTTCTGTCTGGGCTCTGACTACACTGCCTGTGCCCTATGCACATTTTCTGCATCCCACACTGGTCTAACTGTCAGTCATCCCTGCTAAGTTGTAAATCCCTGAAGGACAGAATCTTCAGAACAATGTCAGAGAATAGTCAGTAAAGGTTTGATTAATGGAACTGGCCAGCATTCGAAACCTCCCTCATCCCCTATTACTCCCTAGAGAAAGAAAAACCTCCCTGCACACACTGTCCATGAAGAACACATGAAGAGAGGGTCGACTTTAGTCTCATACACCCAAAATACCTGAAGTCTGTGGCTGAGAAAACAGTTTCATACTCTCAAAGGTCTTAGGTATCAAAGGCAAAGGCTCAAGCCTAAACAATGGTTTTTGATGAATGCATGTCTGCACAGCTTTTCCTACTACCTAAGAGAGCAAGTGCTGGAGGTCTGCAGTAAATGTATGATGACAGACTTAATTTCTTAATATTTACTTATTTATTGCATTGGGGGTACACACATGCCATGGTACATGTGTAGTCAGAGGACAACATCCCAGAGCCAGGTCTCTTCTTCTCCTATGTGGGTCCCTGGAGATTGAACTCATGTTGTACCCAGGGCTACAGGTACTTTTATCTACTGAGCCTTTTCAATGGCCAATGATGCTAGAATTCTAACACACACACACACACACACACACACACACACATGCGCGCACATGCTTTCTTGTATATTATCTGTTCAATCAACTACTTAATACAGATGCAGTTGTGAAGGACCTTGTAGACGGAACAAGGGCTAAGAATGAGCTGATTTTAAGATAATTTTTTCAGGTGGGGGCAGATGTCACAATGTCATTCTCTGAGTCCTAATAGCAACAGTAAGGAGAGATAATGAGAGAAATGTATAAAGCAAGGAGGAGGCAGCCGTGGGGAAGCTGATGAGATTAAAAGCCTGACAGGAACTTAGCCCACCACTGCAGGCTTGGCAGATGGAGGAAGGAAGGAATCCAAGGAATGTGGGCAGCCTCTAGAGGAGAATGACCCTCGCTAACAGAGAGCAGGAAATGAGACTCCCGGTGTCCCAAACACAAGACGCCAGATGCCACTGGCCCATCTGGTGAGAATCTGTAAGTATGCCTTCACTTCAGCCTAGTGAAATCTTCCCATTTGAACTGAGAATTGTGAATGCCACCATGAGCATTGTGGTGGGTGTGTGTTTTTGAGTGCATTCCAGAGTAGGGGGGAAACAGAATGACAGACACTGGGCCCACAAGGAAGGACACAGGTTGTGAGGGAGTGAGAAACACAGATCTACAAATGTTCATGCCATACACAAGTCTCCTCTGAAAATAAGAACTGAACTGCAGAGCTGAGTGAGTAATTTTCTATCTATATAATGGCCGGTATATGGTCTTCTGACATCCTAACACCCAAGTTCCTGCCTCAGGCATCCTCCTTTCCTGTCCTCACCTGTTATCAGTGCAAATGACAGCTTCCCAGGAGGCCAGAGCCTGATTTTTTAACACAAAAGAGTCAGAGTTGTGGTGGAACTGTTCTCTGTATCATCCTGTACATAAAGAAATTGTTTTGGCCTGTGTCTGGTGCCGTAGAAGAGGGTGGAGAACTCAGAGTAGAGACAGGTGGAAGGAGGGTGGAGTCAGGGAGACTCCATCCAGCTGCCAAAGGAGAAACATGTAAAGGTGAGATACAGGTCAGGTCCATGGGCCACATGGCAGGTAGATTCATGGAAATGGGTTGAATTAAGATGAAAGAGCTAGCTAGTAATGTGCCTGAGACATAGGCCAAACAGTATGAAATTAACATAAACACCTAAGTCATTTTTGGGAGGAAAAGAGCTGCCGTGGGCAGGTCTGACCTCTGGCCCAAATGGGGCTGGAAATCTCAGTACAACACAGAGTAACATCTGGTAATGTTACCTTTCAGGCTAATATGTTAATATGCTCTCTCAATTGGGCTACTCCAGTCATCTCGGCTGAATGTGTTGAGCTCCTAATTTGATGATGTTTCACTATCCCTGCTACTTGATACTTACTCTTTTATCTGTTGCTTGCTATATACTTAATAAACTCACCTCTTCAAAATTGAAATGACAGTTACTACAGATCATTCTCCAGCCCATATAGAACAAAAATCTAGTCAATGTCATCAGGTCTACCCCTCAGGGTATCAGTGTATGAATGAAGATGTCCAACCAGACTGTTAGCACCCCAATACCTGCACAAGGTTGAGCCCTTCACCATTTCACCCCTCCCTGGAGAAACACAGATAAGTTGGTTAATGGTGGCTGGGGGAAGGACTGTCATGTTCCTCAGTGGTGTAGCCACTGATAATTTGCCCTTCCAGTAAATCACCTTCTACCTGTGGTCAAGAAAGCAACTCTAACTAAACTCGATGGGTCTCATCTACTCAAAAGCAATGCAGTAAGGAGGTGAACCTTCTGGAAAGAAGGATTTGGTGAAATGAGATAGTGGATGAGACAGGTGGATGAATGGTGAGCATGACTAAGAATCACTATATATATATATATATATATATACACACACACACATATATATATATGAAATTGTCACAAAATAAAAATTAATCATAGCAAATATATGATTCACTACATTTTACTGAAAATAAGTTCTTTTTAATATAAACATAGGGCACACTGAAGTCATGGAAAAGATACAGCATATATACTAACACACTGACCCAAGAACGTATTTGGCACATTCCAATGGTGACCATCCATGCAGTGTCCAAGGACTCAATGAATAAATGATTGTTCAACCAATCTCAATGACAGACTAAGCCTCCTCCCAGTTGGTCCCAAGTAACAATGCCAAAGTTGTCACAGTGCCCAAGTACAATGTCATAGCTCTTCAAGTCCATCTAGCAAGTCGCTATTCAAATATCTATTATCAACCAGAAATGTTCTTAAAGAGTTATTGATGCTTCTTATTTATTCCAACTCAAACATCCAAATACAGTGTGAAAGCACCACTCTGTACCATGAATCACTCAAAGCCTCTCTTTGTGCGATGAACTGTTAGTGTGGATCTATAAAAATGAATTACAGTTGCTTTAGGAGAGAAATCAAGTTTGCTATTCCAAAGAGCAGCCCCAGCAGCAACCTCCCCACAAGACTGTCTTCTCCTTATGAGGTGACTCACTCGTGACCTTCACTAAAACAATTCCATGTCATCTTCAAGCCCTGTACCCTGGAAACTATTGCCATTTTTCTTCTATGACTGACCTCAATTTACTCAACATTACTTCATCTCATCCTCTTTCTCCTTCAACACATCTTTCCTACTTACTTTCTTCAAATCCACCCTGTATAGGAGCCTTTTAGCTCTTGATCTCCTCTCTCAAAGGCCCCTCCCATCCTCTGGGATCCCCGCCCCATTTGTGGATATCCAACTTAGACTTCATATCCCTGACCTGTGTGAAGTCTTTCTGGCCCTTCTGTTAATCTCACTCATCCCAGAGCCCCCTTGTCACAGCTCAGACAAAGCTAGTCAACCATTCTAAAGCTTGTCTTACTAACAGGACTATGGATATGCCATGAGCAAGAAACATGGCCATCTTCCTCGCAACCTGAGCTGATGGGGTTAGCATCTCTTCACTGTGCACAACGACCAGAGAAGGGTTGCCAGGCTGCCTTTTTATTTGCTTTTGTTTGTTTTTTTCTGGCCCAGCCACCATCTAGTCCCGCTGACAATACCAAAGGCTATCATAATGCCACAGATTTGTGACATTTTTTAAGAGCCAGAATTAAAAAAAAAATAAACCAAGAGAGAAAAGAAAACAACATTTTCTGAGCCAGTACAAACCAGTATTTGTTCTCCCAAACAAGGGTTGAGCAATAAAGCAAGCTGCCACCTCCAGTAATCATAAGGCATGGAGCCTAGGAGGTTGTTCGGGAAGATTCATCTTTGCAGGGTTATCACATATGAACAAGGAAAGAAAATTGAGCACGGGATGGGTAAGGTACAAAGGAACTCCCTCAGCAGTACTGAGAACTCACAGAGGCCTGGAACGTGAAGATCAGGTCAAGGAAACACCGGACGGACGGGACCAGGAAAGAAGAGGACAAGGCTGAGTCACACATATCTTTAAAGGGTGTCACTTGGAGTTAACTGTTGATGACCTGCACTGACAGAGAGTCAAGCAGATCCATGATCCTACAGCTGTACGTTTTGCCTCGGGTCTTTATTTTGATTTACATGTGGAATTAAAATGTTCCAGGTAGGTATAGGTATCTGCATTGTCCAGGCTGGGGATGTGGCTCAGTTGGTAGAATGCTTGTCTAACATGTACAAATCCCTGGTTAGGGTCCCCAATGCACATAAACTGGACAGGGTGCTATGCATCTCTAATTCTAGGACTAAGGGTGTAGAGGTAGGTGGGTCACAAATTCGAGGTCATCCTCCCCAACAAAGAGTTCAATTTTGAAGAAATGCATTTCTCCCACTACTTTATTTTCAAAAGACAAAGTAGATCAGACTGTCCACAGCAGAAATGCAGTACAGGGCTACACAGCTAATCCACAGAGACAGGGACACAGGACTTTGGGTTTGGGTCAACATTAACCAACTTAGCTGAACCTCTGACCAGCTCCCTCCCCACAGTGTGCTCATACCTTGACTAACAGAGGCACAGGGGTCATTTCCCATGGATGATAACGAAAAGAATTCTAATCTCCCACATTCAATAAACTGCTCAGTGGTTTTATGTGACATGAGTATCTTTTTTATATGTAACAATAAAAAAGGTTACTGATCTAGGCAGCAGTGTCTCCTTGCAGGTGTGCTATGGTCTAGTTTGGATCCTCCAAATATCCTCAGAAACTTACTCCTAAAAATCCTATCTTCATGGGATTTGTGGTATGACTTTTGGAAGGTGATCAGGACATGAGACCAGGGCCTCTGTAATAACATCAGTGTCCACAACAGTAAGAGGCAGAGGGACCCAAGCTTACTCAAGCCTCCTCCATCATATGCAATAGGAGCTCTCGGGAGGTCAACAGATGTTCACACTTTGCTCCCTTGAACTTCCCAGGCTTCAGAAGCATGGGCTCAACAATCCTCTACTCTTTTATAAACAACCCAGTCTGCAGTATTCAGTTATACAAGGTATAAATAAATAGAATCCACTATAGAAGTCTCTCAGGTTCTGTGAAGCTGGTGTAGAGAAGTTGAATTCAATCTTCACTCAGATTTACAAAGGCAGTTTTTAACCCATTTTACAGATGACAGAAAATAAACAAAATCTCTTGACTCCTTCAGTGATCAAAACATAAGAGGTGACACCAGGCATACCAGCTCTGGCTAGAGGATGTAAGCTGCAGTAGCCAGAGGCAGGGGTGGGGCAGGCATGGGCCTCTCTGGACATCCATTACTAGGCGTGACATCCTGTCACCACTTCTAGGCAAGGTCGGATCTGAGAATCCTTTCCTTTGACTTTCAAACAAATTATCTTTAGTAAGCAATTACAGTGTTTTCTTCCTTCTCTTATTTTTAAAATACAGCTCAGCAGTCAGAGAAATCAAAATAAGAGTTTAACCAGAGAAAGGATGACATCAGTAAAATATAGAAACCCTTGAATTAGGAAATACATAAATTCCTTTTCCAGAATAAAACTCCACTCTAAAAATAATGTTTTTGAGAGCTGACTTTTTTTTTAAAAAAAAAAAATCACAAATGGTACAGTGATCTAACTAAAACCTTTCAGGCTTTTATAAAAATGTCCTAAAATCTATGTAATCTAAACTATTATGTGTTTTCACAAAGAAAAAAAAAAGATGACTATCAAAGAAAGAAAAACTAGTCAGAAACTACAATATGACATCTTGAGATGTCACAGAAAAAAAGAAAGGGCCTAAAGACTAATAGCATTATTAAAAGAACACAGGAACCACAATGAAGAGGTTCTCAATGGTCAATTTTGCTCCAAATAATAAGGACTATAATTGATTAGAATGTATTGGGTGGGTAAAACCTCATGCATATGGAGTGGCAGGTATTAAAAGCAAAGGAAAGAGGCAATCTTTCTATTTCAGTCTTATTCCATCTGCCCTTGTGCCTCTGAATGCCAACTAGTGATCTGTTTCTGTGTTCCTTTCTCATTGACTCTTCATGTGAACAGGCTTTTTCCATTACGAAAGCCACCTAAGTGAATGGATAAGCACCACAGTGGGTAATGCCTTCGGTGGCAGGGAAGGACATTATTTTTCATACACTCAGCACTGTTTGAGGCTATAAGGTGGAAGAAATGGAAAAGAGGAAAGGAAAACAATTCATTTTATTTTGGGAAATTTCAAAAAAGGGGGCAAGAGAGTGCTCTAATTTTACACTGGCTTTGGGCATGCTTTGTCTGCACAGTTCATAGTCTCTAATGTTGGCAAGGTCTAATATACTGCAGGGCTACAATAAAACAAGAGAGGAAGGCAGGGAGAGAGGGAGGAGGAGGGAAGGGGAGGGGAGGATGGAGAAAGGGAGTGAAGGACGGAGGGACAGACAGACAGACAAGCAAAGACAGACATACATATTCCAGAGAGGCAGAGAGAGCGAGAGAAGAGTGAGAAAGTGTCCCTGTCAGTGAAGCTGAAGGCACAAGAGAGGCGAAGCACAACAGCCATGACCAACTTCTGAAGGGCAGACCCAGGCCCACTACTGCTCATGATATGACCTGGAAAAGTCCTCTTTGCCTCTGGAGCTACAGCCTCCTGACTAAAGGAGTTGATCTCAATTACCCCCATACACACGCACACACATACAGAACTTCTCACTACCTTCCTGAGCCCCAAATTCTGCATCTATAAAATGCAGGGTGCCCCAAGTTCTCATATCTCCCTGGATTGCTATGAGAACAAACAGACTTGTCTATTTGAAGCTGGACATGCATAGTATGTAACAAACATGACAGGATGCTAGCTGTTATTATTATGGCAACAAATATGACTATTATAACCTATATTACCTGTCCCAAAATGTCCCCCAAAGCTAATGGTTTCACATTCATTATTCCAGCAGAGGTCACTGCCACCTGCCACTCTTGGTCTTTTAAATTGTTATCTGGACAGTTCAGGTCTCTTGCACCCAGACAAGACATACCCAAAGGGATATACCCAAGCACAGAAAGAAAATCTGTGGACCAGACCACTTGAAGAAGTGTAGGTGTGCAAAGCTGCTACCATGTCACATGGTTCCCAACAATCTTTTCTTTGGTTTTTACCTAAATAAAATGTCCTAATTGGGTTTTTTAATTTACAGGAGAAGATGGGCACTCATGCAACCGTCTTATTGCTATGAGGCTGAGGTACTCACTATACAGATAACCAAAGCTCCTGGCTAAAGGGAAACTCACTCTCTGTTCCCAAGAACCACACAGAGAGGCTTGTCTGTGGTGTCTGAAGACATTTTCTACAGAAGATCTCAGCTACATTCACATCAGGAGCAGGCTGCCCCAGGACTAATGGTCATATGGTCTTATTTATACTCCCTTGAGATTTCTAAAGATAAACTATATATTTCTTTTACATTCTCCTCAGAAACAGGGAGAACAATACTATCAGAGAGACAATATCACCTTTATGTTCCCCCAAATTACCCAAATGTCCTGTTCCTTTCAAAGGCCCTTAGCAAGCTATAAAGGCTGTACTTTAAAAAATGTATTACTTCATTTAAACAGCCTCTGAAATATCTTTGTCTTTAGGTTGCCCTCTGGGCTAGAACAATCTAAAAATAAAACACTACTGCAGAGACATGAAAGGAAATAGAAATTTCCCAATGAATGTGATGCCACAAGGAACAAAACCAAATTACGGGATTACTTCTTTCACAGATGTCCATTATTAGCTCCAGTCCCCAGTATGGCAGGCCTGGGGACAGTGCTGAGCCAGGGAATCTAGTCAGCACCATCTGAAGGACAGACAAGGGCAGAATCATCTAGAAAGCGAAAAATGACCCTCTGTACATCTGCTTCTGGTTTAAGTCCACATGCCCTATACTGACATCCCTCTCTGTAGAGGATTGCATTCCTCAGGTTAACTGAGCCTCTACTGTATGTGAGGGGCTGGGAGGGTCTTGGGGGATTGAGTTCTCCCAGGGGCCTCACAGTTTGTCACAATGCAGGTACACATATGGAGAAGGATCACACCAGAAATGGCCCAGCCACAGTGAGGAGGCATGAGAGCAGAGTTAAGTCTGGTCTCACCAGGGACAAAACAGTGGTAGTGAAATACATGAACCCAGAGGAGGCAGCATGGGTTCAAAGCCAGGGACCACTGCCTCGGGGTCCTTGAGTACATTAGTCAACTTCCAACTTACTTCTCATTCTAAGACGGAAATATTTAAGTCACTGATTCTATGGTTAATCTCTAATAGGTGAGTATTTTATATACAACACTTAGGATCAATGTTTGGCAAATAAATGACCACATGATATATTGTCTAAACTGAATCATTCTTGAGCATAAAAGAAAAGGACGGGACAAGAGGAGAGACTCAGGACTGTCGAAGGCAAATTAGGACATTCGGTCCTTTATATATGCACTCATAGCTACTGAAAGGTGCCAGCCAAGCGAAGAAGTAAATAGTGCAAGAGGGAATTGATAGATGCAGTGACACTGGGTAAGAGACTGTGACAAGTTCAAGGGCTTCGTGGTCATTTGTCACTCACTCCCAGGGGAATGGTCGTCCTTTCCCTTCTGACCACTCCAGTGTGATTGGCAGTGCTGCAGCCATCATTATAGATAGTCAAACAGCACTCACTTCTCCCATAGACTGTCAGCACAGGGAACCCTGGTGTTGATTGGCAAATTACGAGCACAAAGCGGGCACTCAGCATGCCAGGAGAATAAAGATCACAGCAGTCCTGAAGGGTGTTGCTGAGATCTGTTTCCTGGGGAAAATTCTGCCTATGTCACCAGGAAGTAATGACAAGGGACCTAACTCTACTGTTTCCCAAGGGAAAATTCCTATGTTGAAGCCCTGATATGATACTTAGAAATGGGCCTTTTGTTCATTAGAGTTAGCATGTGATGACATTAATGCCATCATAAGAAGAAACATGAGGGAACCTGGAGAGAATTATATAAAACTGGTCTTTTCTGAGGTTCATCTTAAGTACCCTGAGCAACAAACACATACCCTTAGAAATGCAAGTATATAGCTTAATTTTAACATCCTACGTACATAAATGCATTATTTAATAGCACCCAGAAGATTATCCACAAACCAAAGAATTCTAAATAAACACATGAGCTTCACATGATACTGAACATAATGTATTCCTACTCCAAAGCAATGAATGGGTGTGAGTGGCCCGGGTAGAGGAAGCCCACAGTGAACACCCTACTGTTATTCTGTGGGTGACTTCTGGGTGCTCTTGGCAATGTAGCTGAAGAGTCTCCAATCTAGGCTATCCTTGGGAGAGTCTTTTTATTGTATGGGGCAACTTCACCAGCTCACTTCAGTAAACAGGATTTTATTTTGTTAACTAATTTTCTTCAAGTAAGTTAGTGGTAAACCCGGGATCTACTTCTCTGGGCAGCTTGTAGCCTTGGCCTGAAACAAAAAGCATCTGGTTCAAACTTGGATCTCACTGGCCTCCCTGGGTTGAGAGGACTCAGAAGTCACACTTCACCTCCAGGAGACCCTGCCTTGGAGAAGGTATATCTAGCTCCGCTGTGGGCCAGTACTCAGATCCAATTTTAAGCTTCATGTCTGTGTATCAGTCTTCCTTCTGAATGATGTCTTTGAGGGGCCTTCTTACCTCAGAGGAGCCATTAACTCTTAACTGTAATTCCTATCTATGGCCAGAATTATTTAAAATAATATATCATATAAGGATTAATATTTATTAGGGGGTTGATCAAGGACTCACACATAAATGGGCTCCAATTATGGATAGAATTATTTAAATATAATATATCACACAAGGATTAATATTTATTAGGGGGTTGAGCAAGGACTCACATATACAAGGCAATTCTAGGAGATCCAAAACTTCCATGCTAGACATTCAGCCCAGAGAAAGCAGGAACAAAACAGGACACACGGGTCAGTGTTCCCGGGTCTTGATCGACCCTGGCCATACCCCAAAAGGGGCTGGATCTTCTGAGATCACTAGGATTCACCGAGGTCAATAGCACTTTCTTGGGTAACACCAGCATTCCACTGTATCTATATGTAACTAATGTTTGTGTTACTCTGATCCCAAAACTTACATCTTCAAGTGTAACCCCAGTGTCATGGCAGTCAAAGTTGGGATTCCTGGGAATTTCTTAGGACATGAGGGCACAATCCTCTAGAATGAGATTAGTGCCATTATGAAAGGGACTCTAGTAGACTTCCTTGGCTACTTGTACAGGATAAGGGTGCAATGACAAATCACTCCCCCATGAGTCAAGGTTACAAAACTGTTAGTGCTTTGATCTCAGAGTAATCACACATGATGGGGGGGGGGGCAAACTTCTGTTATTCATAAACTTCCCAGCCTCTGGTATTTTATTATAGCATCCCAAAAGACCAATGGTACCTGCAAAGTGAAGACAACAGGATGTCTTCATCAGTACCCAAGAGTCACTAAGAGAGTCAAGAGACTCTGCCTCTACAAGGTCCTTTCAATGCACTGAGCCCAGGATGAATGCAGACCACATTGTGCATACAAGCCATCATCTTGCTTGGGAAGTATTGGAGACCCTTCTTTAGCGATAGGGAACAAACCCAGGGGAAGCAAGTGACTCAGTAAAACAGTCACCAAACTTTTATCTTTCACTTTGCAAGTAGCTGGCGGCCCTTCATAGCACCTGTGCATCCTGTCATCAGCAAAATACTAGGTATTTTGCATTTCAAGCAAAATGTTTTCTTTTCTCAATTTAATTGCTGAATTTTTTTTTTTTTTACAGAAAAACTATGTCTTAAACATCTGTCAGTTCTTAGCAGAGAATTACATAAAGGTTACAGTATTATTTTATTTGATAGATAAATCACTTGAAAAAATGATTAGAATCTCTGTATTTTTCCTAAAAGACCCACATATAATATATGTATATACCACCGAGACTTTCACATGTGGCAAGGCAAAATTGCCTTATTTTATTCAATTATTCTGAATAAACAGACAATTCCTCATCTTAAAACTCTTCCAGATAAACATATCACAAATTTCTAATTATTTCCTACTAAGCTACATCTATATTTTCTATTGATTAACCACTTAAATTATTAAGTCCCTATGAAAAATTAAAATGAAAATATAACAAGTAAGCCTGTGGCTTCTTAAAGGGTCACAGTTTTCTGTCTGTGGCTTTGATGTCCCTGACCTCCAGAGCTTGCTCTATTTAGCTTGTCACTGAGCCCAGCTCTACAGAGCACTAGTACCTGCTTGCTAGCAGGGATCAGTCTTGGCCTTGCCTGGAGTTGGAAGGATCCTGCTGTTCTAAGACTTGAGAATCAGACAGGAAGGTAGATAAAATGTGTGGACCTCCCGAGGAGCTGAGAAGAGCCATTTCCTATGGCCCACAAGGAAGCAAGTAGAGAGCATGCACATGGAGAGCTAAAACTGAAATCTGTGACCCAGACAGGATGTGCTGCAAATGTCACTGTTTTCACCCAGTAACATGCCAACAATATGGATGTGGGAATGTGGGATGAGGGAACTGGTGTAACGCCCTGTGCCTGGATGAAGAGCTACAGGCAATGAATGGCCATAAGTGGAAAGAATCAGTCTTCTCCAGACATGACCTCCCTATAATTCATCCAATATTAAGCAAAGTGGACTAAAGTTAACCAGTAACCTAAACCAAATAGTCAGTCCTAAAATGGCATAAATGTGAGCAATGCCAAATGGTCTCAGCATGTTTGCATTTATATATTCAGATACACACAACAAAAATAAAGGAGAAACAAAGAAGAGGTGGGAGATGGGGGAAGATCTGGAAAAAGTTAGAAGATGAAATGAGATGAGGTAAATAAGACCAAAATATAGTACATGACATTCAAAAGATTAATAAAATATTACATTAAAATGTTATAATTTTAAATTATGTGTACTCATAAATGCCTATGTATGGGTATGTGTAAATGACTACAGATACCTAAAGAGGTCAGAAGATGGCATCAGATACTCTGGATCTGGAACTGCAGGTGACTGTGAGCTAAGTGACTTGAGTGCTGGGAACCAAACTCATCGGGGTCCTCAGAAGTATGGGCTTTCAACTGCTGAGCCATCTCTCCCTCCAGTCCACCACCTTGCTACAGTTTCTCTTCAAGGAGCTTTCTCAAAGGCTGAGGTTACTTTATCTAGAATTCAGTGCTGAGGACACAGACAGAAGAAGCCAGCTGGCAGCTGGCAGGACTGACTTCTGGGAATACGGCTGGGGAGGGTACACACCACTGTGCCCTCAGAGGATAGCAGCTCATTTTGCCTAGGAGCCTGGACCATCAGTAACTGAACTGCTCTTTCTGCAGAGAAAGCTGGTCCAGAGAACAGGAAGCTTCCGGGGCTCAGGAAGTCTACTATTTTGGTGGGCGAAGAGAAGTTGGAGTGTCTCCAGGTCTGTCTTCCCAGTTTAAGAACTTTGGAGGCCTGTCTTGGAGAGAAACTGTGGCCCCAACATCCCTCTTAACAACAGAAGTTTGCCTTTGGTTTTGCTCAGGACTGCATGAGAGCCACCCTTTTCTCACAGAGAGAACAGAGAACTGACCCTCTCAGGAAAGAAAACCTGCTAGACTGAGCCATCTCTATACTATGCTCAGACAGCCTCTGCTGGCCCTGCTGCTGGCACTGTCTCTGTGTCATGTGGCTGGTTACTTTGAACACCACTGCAGTCATTACAATAAAAGAGGAAAAAAAAAACAGTAGGAGAAACAGAGAGAACCATGAAGTGGTCAGTTCCTCTCTCTGCAAAATACAGTCTTGGACCTGAGTGTTTTTAGCCTATAATTTATAAATAGCAACTGCCTCCCTGCACGCTGCAGCAGAGTCACAAATGGCTAGGCACCTGCTCACTTCTCATGGCTTGTGCTGGCCTTACTCTGTCTGGCTTTAGTCAAGAAGGGAGGAACCATGTGGGCTCTGAGTCATGGGTCTATCTGCCCTTGGGCTCTAGAATGACTACCTCATATGTAGAAGCAGAACACAGCTCCGGCCTTCAAAACTCAGGATACACCACTCTTGGCTTTGAGTTCTGACTCAATTCTGATGTCTTGGCCAAGCTCTCATTTCTTTTCATTGATCTGTCCCTAGACCTGGATCAGTCCCTTCCATGAAGCTGACTCTAGCTAGCTCTGTAGAGAGGATACACCTTGCACGACCTCCCCAGTCTTTGATTTGCCAAGCAGGACTACCAATCTCTGTCAAGGGCCTCTTATGATTCACCCTGAAAACTCTCATTTGCCTCTGCCAGAGAGAAGTCCAGACTAGATAAGACCCAGGTAGTCAGCTCAACCATTCAGACTATTTGAACTAGAAAACCTGAATAAAATAGTTCAAAGTAGAAGAACAAGGCTATGGGCTTTGCAGCACAGCAACTTCCTTTTACTACGGCCTGACTCTCTAGGGATCTCTTGCTTCTGCCTTCTGTCCCTTCGTGATTTACAGTCAACTGCAGGCCGGCTGGGTTCTTACATCCCGGGCTAGTAAAAAGTGACAGATAAGGATGAGGCTACCGCAAACCACTGTAAAGGCTCAGCTTCTTGGAGATCCCGAGGAAGTCCCAGCCTCCGAGACCTGCATCACAGCCTACCTTCACAGTAAGGATGGCGAGGTATCCCTGACTCCTCAGAGATAAAAAAGTGACATTTTAAAAAGGGTAAGGGGAAGAGATCAGTTTAAAGCAAGTCCATTTTCTTAGAATAATTTAATTATAAATCCAAAATTCACTGGGAAAAGGTAGACCAGAAAACAACATTCTTGGCAGCATAAGACGGAGGTGAGTCCAGTTATGCCCCTGGACTTCAACCAGACAGAGGAAGCTGGACCATGTGTCACCCCTGGCTCAGTGTGGTGGGGTATGTGACAAACACAGGAAGTGAAAGGAGAGGCCAGGATGGATCACATGCCCCGCCCCCTAAACACGGGTCCAAGGGCCTTGCAGCACTCTTGACCTCCTCCCCTCCTTCCCACCCATCTTGCCTCAGCCAAGTGTTCCCTGAACTGAAGTTCACTCTGCATGCCTCAGTGTCTCTGCACTGATGCAACATTCACACTGAATTTCACAGCATTTTAGTTTACTACATAAAACCCTCTCAGCCCAAGCTACCACTTCATGATGATTACTTTCTCTAAGACCACTGCTCACGTTCTGCATAGGTGTGCTGCCAAGCAATTTTCTGATTTACATGATGGGAACTGAGAAAAACCATTAAGTGAAGAAATTTTAAAACTTTTGAAATGTTTTTGACAAATAATTGCACCTAATGGTGGAGCCTGCAGTGATGCTGTGACATCTGTATTCATTGTGGGGTGACAGAATCAAGTGTGATAACATACCCATTGCCTCCAGTGGGTACCCCCCCCCTGCATACCTCACACCTCTATCTCCTGCAATCACTGTTCTATGCTCTGCGTCTATGGCTCTCACCGTTTTAACTTTTCTCATGTGAGAACATGCTGGTTTCTTTTTGTTTTGTTTTGTTTTGTTTTTGGTCAGATCTGAATGATTTCACTCTCACTCAGACTAGGGCCAGATGCAGAGGAAGCAAGATAAGAGAGCTGCACTAAAGAAAAGGTACCAAGACATGTGGCTGAAAATGGGTAAAATCATGGGTCAGTTTAAGAGTAAGAGTTAGCAAGTAATAATCCTGAGCCAAGGCAAACAGTTTATAATTAATATAAGACTATGTCAGATTATTTGCAACTAAATGGTTGCAGGACTGGCTGGGTGGGACAGAGAAACTTCTGGCTACAAATGTCCTCTAGATTCATTCACGCTGGTGCAAACAATCTTCTTCTTTCCAAAGCTGAAATGTATTCCATGCTGTGTGTGTATAATTATATGGAAAACATACGATAACACATTTTCTTTATTACTCAGTTAATAGACACTGTACAAATTCCTCATCTTAACACTATAAATAATGCTGCAGTGAACAGAGAGTGTAGGTATGTCTGCAACACACTGACTTCAAGTCTTCAGAATAGATCTAGCCAGATCACTGGTCCTATTTACAGATTTCCAGGAACATCCATAGTTTCCCTTTAGTGTCTGGACTCACTAATATTCAGGACCAGTGGACAAGGGTTCCTCTTCCCTGGGGCCTCTCCAATATTCACTTTAATCTCAATAACAGAAAAGGGGTTTTCTCTCTTGAAGTGTCTGAATTTTGCAGTTTGGATACTAGTTCATTATCACATTATCATTTGTGAGTATTTTTCTCCCAACCTGTAGGGGGCAGTCTTTACTAACCCCTGCCCTGCAGAAGCTGTTTGGTCTGACATAATCCATCTATCTGCCTATCTTTGTGTTGCCTAAATTAGGGGGGGCTAAATCCAAAACATTATTGTCCAGGCTGACGACTGCTCTCCGCAATGTTTCTCACAAGTATTTTTATAGTCTCCAATCTTACATTAAATTCTTTGATACATTTTGAGTTTTCATAGGTAGTAGAGAGTATGACTTTATCTTCCCACAAATGGATATGATATCCAATTTCTCCAACATCATTTAATTAAAAGTAAATCTGTATCCTACTGTGTTTTATTGCTATCTTTATAGAAAACAAACTGACTTTAAATAAATAGGTTCACTTCTGAACTCTATTTTGTTTCATTGGTCATTGTTTCTAATTTTAAATCAGCATCATGCTGTTTGGATTACCATGCCTTTTGAATGTGCACATGCACACACACACACACACACACACATGATGTATTTTCATTTTCATTATGTATATGTTTGTGAGTATATACATATGAAAGCAAATGCCTGAGGAGGATGAAGGTATTGGATATCCCTCATTTCTACAGTTATAAGCATTCTAGACACGGGTCTGGGAACTGAACTCTGGTCCTTCGTCAGAAAGGCACATGCTCCTAACTGATGACTTCTCTCCAGCCCCTCTAGTATATTTTTTAATTTCTCATTTTTACGTTCATTGGTATTTTGACTGCATATATGTCTGTGTGGGTGTCGAGGGTCATGAGAGTATACAGCAGGTGACAACTAGTGATTTGCAGGTCGACCACCAGATGAGTGACTTTCTGATGGGAGTCCCACCTGGCAGAGCTGTGTGGTCACTGACTGTGGATATACACAAAGACTAGTTCTCAGGTGTTTACTGCTAAATCAGAGTCAGACTGTCTACACTGAGACATAATCACCTACAGGAACTGAATACATGTACTCCTGGGCTCAAAGTTCAGCCAACTAATTGTTTATTGCTAGTCCTGAATTTCAATGTCATTTTTTTGTCTGGGAATCCTTACCAACTTAGGAATATGTGCTTGGCCAAGCCTTACTCACTGGCCAGTCAGCACAACTTTCCTAGCCTGAGAAAAACTATCTGACTTATCACGTGTTAGGAGAATGGGTCGAACTCTGAAAATGTAACATATAATTGTCCAGAGTTGTGCAGAGAAAAAACGGTGTGAGTGTGTGTGAGAGCATGAGAGAGCTGCTGTGTAAAGGGTTGCTGCTAAGAAGAAGGAAGGGTGTGAAGAAACTGTGAAAAGAGCGGAGCAATGAGTGAGTGTGAATGGGGGGGTACAGAGAGATAACTGAGGAGAGAGGATGAGTAGCTAGGCAGGAGGGAAAGAAAGCAAGAAAGATTTTGAGAGAGAAGATTTCCCAAGTTGAAGTAAAAGGGAAATGTATTTCTTTATTTTCCCCTCAGAAAAAGTCTACCCCTAGCCATCTCTGTGGAATATATATATGTATCTCCTGGAGGTGGCCCTGGAGCAGGCTCTCCAAAGGCCATCGATATGTGAGGGTATCAGAAGTCCTGGAACTGAAGTTACAGACAGGCATGAACTGCCATGCGGGTGGTATGTTTTGAAGGCAAGAAGTGGAATACTGACAGCCTTATTCCTTCTGTTCAAGACTGCTCTGGCTACTGGGCTTTATTGTCGTTGCTGCTGCTGCCACTGCTGCTCCATTTGAATCATTTTTTAGGATCATTTTTTCTATATCTGTAAGACATGACACAGACTTGTATATTATTTGAGAAAACTATTCCTAAAAAAGACATCCGAAAATTCTCTAAGTGTCTAATGGGCGCAAGTGGGAGCAGGTGAACATCTGGAGCATGGAGACAGCTGAGAAACAGGGGTCAGCATCTGAAGCCCTGACAGACGAGGTGGACAGGAAAGTCAGGTCACCCTGTTGTCAGAGCTGGCCTTGGCAATATCTTTACAAGAAATTCAGGGAGTGGGCAAGATGGGTTCCCAGGCAAAGATGCTTGTCACCAAGGCTGAAACCCGAGCTCCATCCCCAGGCCCATGTGTGGAAGAAAAGAAACAACACCTGCAAAGTGTCCTTTGACCTCTACACTGCTACACACACACACACACACACATACATACACACACAAACATACACACATACATACACACACACTCACACACAGACACACACATACACACACAAACATACACACATACATACACACACACTCACACAAAGACACCCACATACACACACACACATGCACATACACACATAAACATACACACACACACACGTTTAAAATTAAGGGGAAAAAAGGACATTGGGAGCTTATGAATTGTCTACCCAATAGGTAAGTATTCAATGTAATTCTAACAGTAGCAAGGGCTATACAGAAATAGAATAGGAATGCTCCCACGTCACTTGTAGAAGTGTAAAAACGGTTATCATCACTTTAACAAACAATTTGATATTATCTAGTAAGGCTGAATAATAGGTACAGTTCTCAAAGCACAACAGATAATTATAGTGCGGAGCATCTCATATGTGTTTACTTATGGGAGACCCACACAGGGAGGCATGTACCAAAGGACACGAGCAAACTGACAGCTCTGCTCACTGTTTAAACTGTTTAAAAGAGAATCAATGAACAGCACACAAAACACATGAAAATAGACTGCAGGTACAAACTTTAGCATAAACCTCAAACAACTCTGAACACAAGAAGCAAAGACGATGGGAAGACACGCATATCAGGACTCATTTTTACTTATGGATATATAAAAAGTCTTAAAGCTTAAGAGCCCTAAAGGGAACCTGGATTTGGGGTGACCAGCAGGAAGGATAGAGAGAGGGATGTCAATGGGACAGGGCAGGATGAGCTTCAGAGGAAGTATAAATACATAAAATACATGTCTTGTTTATTATCTTTCAGAATAAACATTATAATTACGCAACTGTATATGAAGAACTTGATATTTAAATATTGGCTGACACTGAGCAGATCACAGGTTTGTGAAGACTAACAGTCTGTCCTCGTACTAAGGACACAGTATAACAGCAATCCCTTCCACAGAGCTGCGGAGCCCCACACCTCATGTGTGTGTCCCCAAGACAAGCTCCATCTCTCAGCCGCTTGCAAGTTTCAAAGTTTCATTCCCTACTCTGTTTATCACCTCTGCCTTCTCTTCTCCACTCTTAAATGGCAAGTTGTCATGCTTTATGCCTCCCTAAGAGTGATCATAAGTCCTCCTTATAATGATACATATCTCAAGTAAATGAGATGTACACTAGAAATAATAATAATAATACAAAACAGATTGGAGAGATCATCTTACCGACAGGCACACAAACCACGACAGGAGCTTGTACCAGATGGCAGTAGAATGTATCTGGTAGCTGTCCCAATACAATACTGATTAAACTTCAAGCCCTGGGAAACTATTACTTCGAAGAAAAGATGAATTTACCTACATCAAAAGAGATCCTGTGAGGGATGTCAGGTTCCAGCTGCCAAACAGAGGAAGGTAATTGGGGGATATGTATATAAGAAGAATTATGATCAGAGAAAGACAGAAACTCCAGTCATGAAGCAAAGCGCAACAGCTTTACACCACTGTAGAACTCTCTGGAATTCTTAGACTTAATTCAGGAAGCTTCCAGAACAGTAGTCCATTTCCTTGTTTGTTGAGACCAAAGTGCTATGCATTAATAACCCCACAATTACACTGAGAAATTCTACCATGAGATCTCCGCCCACTTTAAGCCTGGAAAACAGCTGAACTGTGTAGAAACAGGCTCACACTGGCATTTCAATTTTCAGTTTTAAACGATATTTTTATTCCTAGAATGCCACGTACAAATACTCATATCTACACGAGTGCCATATGGATGTATAATTTTTTTAATTTGAAAAGAACTGGCCCAGTTATGAATAAAACAACTTGTTGAAAATAAGGTCAAGAGGGTTTTAATAAATACTGCATACAAGTTCTTAGTTAAGCATTGTGGAGCTGGAAATGTGGCTCCATTGGCAGACAGCTTGCCTATATGCAGAAGGCTCTGCAATCCTCTCTTCAGCATAGCATGAATTGGGTGTGGTGACGTATACCTGCAATCCCAGCACTTAGTGGGCAGGTGCCTGAGAAGCTCATCTATTGTGACATAAATTTGGGGGTAGCCTGGGCTCATGATGGCAGCAACAGAACCAGGAATGTGTACTCCATGTTAAAATCCCTCCCTCCCTCCCTCCGTTTCTTCCTCCTTCCCCTGCTACTTTGCTTCCTCTCTGCTTCCTTCCTTCATTTCTTTTCAGCAATAAAGAACGTTTCTGTAAAGAACATTTCTGCAAAATGTGAAAGAAAAAAAGCTGAGTTTCTCCCGCATTAACTATAGCTAAGCAAAGCTAAGCTAGGTCAGAGGTGGAACTATTAGGCTTATCCCACTGGGAGCAGACAAGATGCCATATTTACCT
Source organism: Sigmodon hispidus (assembly GCA_004025045.1). Lineage (NCBI taxonomy): Eukaryota > Metazoa > Chordata > Mammalia > Rodentia > Cricetidae > Sigmodon > Sigmodon hispidus. The sequence continues at coordinate 169,842 of PVIH01001325.1, forward strand.
TTCTACACAGCTATTTTATAGTTTCCTGAGATAAATTTGATTGTTTTCTCTAAGAAACAAAAGACAAAAAACTGGTGAAAGCAATTATATCTATCATGAACCCACTTACCCGTCATCACTGGTGCAATTGTCTGGCTAGTTGAAATCCACACAAGCCCCAGTCAGGGTCAGCCTCTGCATACAGGAGTATCACTGTACATGGCAACTGCACATATGTACATCTCGCAGCCACACTTCTGCATCCCACAGATTCAGATAGGAACACAGAGTGGTTAACACAGTGGCGATTTAATTCTCTCAGCAAAAACATACAGACTCTATCTATATTCAAGGCCCACACCAATGCTGCTTTATCTACTGAACTTCCCAGAGAGCGAGATCATTTCCTCAAAATCACTAAGACAAAGACCTAGCCCTGCTTCTGGAATCTCCAGGCTAACACAGGCCTGGTTTCACTTAGCTGTCTCCACACTTTAAGGAGCTTCACCAGCTAGAAAGAAGTGTTAATGCAAAGTTCCAGCTAAGAGAGAGAGAAAACAAAAAACAAAAAACAAAAAAACACCATACCACCACACCACCTCCCTGGCTGTGGTATTTACATGCTGTGCAAATGGTCACTAGGTCAGATGTCTTTGAAAGGAGGAAGGGGCCGTTACCTTCAAAAACCTCAGATGCCATGAACATCACCTCCATTTCACTCCATCTCTAACCTTTATCAAAAGCTGTCATTTTCCAGAATAGAAAAGGTGTTCTTTTCTAGTAACTTTTCTGTTCACCTGTGATCCTTTCCTCTGTTTTGCAAATTATGGTTCACGTCTGCGCATATCTACATGCAGTGTGGACCTATCTACAGTGAAGGGTGATCAGAGTTCATATGCAGTGACATTTTTGTGTGATCGAGGAGGCCGAGATCCAGGAAGAGGAAGGAGAAATTAGGTTCTTTCTTGAATTTCTTTGTTAGAGCCTGGTTGGGGCCAGTAAAGTGTGATAGAGAGAAGGAAGGTGCCAGAGTCTGTCCATGGAGGAGATGTGTTCTGGAGTCCCTTCTCTTTTAAATCCAACACTCCAATAAATCCAATTTATTTTGGAGTAAATATGATTTCCCCCAAATAGATTACTATTACTCAACATCCACTGAAGATGTTCACTATTTTTTGGAACCCTTCCTGCACTAAGCAGACAGTGGAGCTGAATGGTTGTCAGGTTGGTGGACGTGATCTCTGGCTCTAGGCACAGATATTCTGAGTAGAGCTAGGGGACATCACAGCTCATGCTCCCACCTCAGAATGGCATACATCATGATTTTTATCAACCCAGGCTTAGAAAATGGGAAAGGAAGAAGCAAAACATAAAGGCGGGTTCTGAATCGGGCAAGAGTAGTCATCAAAATCCAGCATAGTCTAAGAGAGTGCCGTCTGCCTGAAGTAACAACACCGCTGTGTCAAGCAGGAGAGCCTTCCATGACCTCTGCCATGCATGACTCTTCTCTGGGTAGCAGGAAGAGCCTTTGACTAAAGCCAGCCACTCTGTGGCTGCAGTTAGACTGTAGTCCTTTGTAAATGATGGAAGGCCTTTGCAAGTAGGAGCCCAGTATTGAACTCAAGCGTTGTCCCACACTTTCATACCACAGCCTGGGCAGATAGCAGATTCCAACACTTCCACTTGTCAACAATGGGCACAATGACATCCAGGGCTTCTGTGCCATTTGTCAGGCCTCAGCCTTTCTCACCATGGGGTCCCTGTATTCTTTCCCCTGATCCTGTTTTTCACCCTTGCACAGTGCCCACAGTGGGATATGTCCTCTAGAAGTCCAGAGGTCATCAGCAAGATATCTGCTCCCTACTCCCTGGCACCCTTCTGGAACACTTCCCTGGTTTCCTGTCCTGACTAAAGCTTGGCTTTCCCTAAGAACACTCACTCACCCCCTAATCCCAGTCAAGGGCTCTTAAGCAGTAAACACCGCCACCCCACCTCCGGCAGTTCCCTGGGCTTTGGAATTTAGGTATGGAGTGGGTGTCTTTACTGCTTTTTGTTAGCACATTTAGACCATTATTCCTCCAGTCCTCTTATGTAAAGTCCTGAGTTTTGAATCATGCACCATGAGACTATCCCACCCACTCCCTCTCATTCTGGAAAGCCCTGGTTTGCTGCCCCTCACTGTCACCGCCTCATGCCAGTGACTCTGGCCCTCACTGAGCTCAGATTCACACTGATGAGCCTTCCAACGCTCTAGGACTCCATACTTTCCCCAAGGTCATATACCAGGCCTTCCCTGCAGTAACCCCGAGTGCCTACCCAACCACTATCTCCTCTGTCAGTCTGTATACCTGGAGCCCCAATTTCAACATTCTGGTTCCAGTGAGATCCATGACCCACTGATCCACCATGCTTCACTGTTCCTTAGTCTTCTCATAATGGGCTTCACTTTATCAATCACTTAAAATTCCACAGTCAATTATCAGAACTACATCCTTGCATGCACCTTAGGCTCCTTCTCTACTCTAGTTCATCAGAAAAAAAACAATACCTCATTACCTCAACCCTCTACTCATTCCCTTGTGGGCCCAGAGGGAGGAAAGAGGGACAATTCTGTGAATGTCCCAACTATAAATTCAGCATCTTGAACTTTGACAAACTCTCAAAATTTCTTCCCCTCTCTCTGGATATGTAGGGCTGGTTCATTCTTTTTAGAAATGAACTGACATTAAGCAACATCACAGAATTTCAGAATAAGACAAATTTAACTCTGTAAAACTAAATTTTAGTAGGACTTACTTCAGTTTCTAAGGAGGCACATATGTCCTGAGTAAGATGATTTGTCCAGGGTCCCCTGGCATCAATTATTATGATGATGCTAAAAGAGAATGTGTAGGTTAGTGTGCACAGATTTTTCCCTCTATGGTGCTAGGGTTTGAATCCCTGCCTCTCCCCTACCATAAACTACCTTCTCAACTCCCTGTATACCTTTGATTAATTTTGATATGGAGTATCAATTAGTCTTCCAAGTTGACTTTGTAGCCCAAGCAGGCCTTGAACTTATGATCCTCTTTCCTCAGCTTCCCAAGTAGCTAGGATTACAAACCTTTACCTAGTCTACAGATCCAAGATCACTAACTTTCTTTAAACCTAGCCTTACATTTAGAATGGGGGCTGGTGAATATTGGCCCCAAACCACTGACTACAAAAAATTTTTATTCTTTGAGTATAAGTAAATTGACAACTTTAAATAATGGGATGTGAAATGAAAATATGAATTATCAAAAAAAAAACTAAAAAGCTTTCCTGGCTATTGTTTGCACATTAGGTTAATAGGTCAAAAATTAACATTCTTTTGCCAGAAACACACCAGAGAACTGAGCCCTGCACTGTAAGAATGACTGAAAACAGACTGTATTTGCAAGTTGAGTAGGTGCCCTTTCCTCCTGGAAAGGGCACCTCCTATTGTCTGGCTTTCTCTCAGGCATTCCTCACAGAAGCCTCGGTGTCCAGCCTATGGAGTCAAATTGCAGGTTCTTAGGGTGTCTAATGAATCGCCAATGGAGAAAATTGCTAGTTCCTTTAAAAAATAAATGCCTAGAGTGGTAACAACACTCAGTTAAACAGTACTGGCAGCCTACAAATTGTGCCCAAATTCCTCCTTCAGTGTGAGGCGCTAATTTTCCTCTCATATCGGAGTAAACATTCAAGGTAAAGTGCTGAGCTAGAATAAATACCTGTTGTCCTCAGCAGCAGGTCCAACACACTCCACTCCACACCTCCTCTGTAACATAGACTCTGGAATTATTCTAGACTTTAAGCTTCTGGGGAATTGGATACACTCTTCAATGCTCACATTCACCCAGCATCATAGCATAGATGCAGTTGAAGTTCATAAACGTTCTATTCAGCTAATGCCTAATCCTCTCCACTGCCTTGTTTTGAATGATGTTGTGATAGAGCTTATGAGTTCTAGAGGAAAGGAGATCCTAGATGCCACGAAGAAATGAAAATGGAAAGTGTTAATCACCATGGCTTTTTCTGTGCAGTGTGTGCCCCTGTATCATTCTTGTATTATTTTTCTCAAAGCAACTTAAAGAAGGATTTATGTTGGCCCATCGTTGAAGGACATGTAGATCCACTGTGGCAGGAAGGCATGGCGACAGATGGTAGCTGGAATGTGAGGTTATCTACTCACACTGTCACAGAGCAGGCAGCAGAAAAAGGGGAGCTCTGGTGCCCATCTGGCTTTGTCCTTTCCCCCTTTTATTCTAGGCAGAATCCCACCCCATGACTCTGTGGGGCCTACACCGAAGAAGCCCTTCTTTCCTCAGTCAGTCCTCTCTAGAAATAAACCCAAAGGTGTGTCTCCCAGGTGATTCCAAATCTAGCTGAAAGACCAATATTAAGCCTAAAAACAAAAAGGAAATCCAGGGTCTAGCCTAAACACATTTCTTAATGGAACATCAGGCCCTGACCATGGAATATTCCAGGAAACACCCCCCACCCCTTCCACAAGCAACAACTCATGATTACGTGACTAACGAGGCATGTCCTTGGGTAACGACTAACAGCACATTCCTAGGAGAATGTCAGCCAATTAAGGGAGCCACCACCCAGGCTCTGCAACTCATGATTAAGTTTGGAAAAGTCCCTCAATGCTAGCCAATCAGCTAACGCCAACTCCTGCAAACTCTGAGTATGGTTTTTCCTTTAAAAGAAGTCCCCTACTGCTCAGGACTAACCCTCCTGCATCACTCCGCCAAGACAAGACTTAGGCACGGTTCCGAGCTAGCTCGTTCTCCGCAATAAACCTTGCTGTTGCATTCCGCTCTACTCGAGTCTCTGGTGGTCTCTCCGGGATTGCAATTTGGGTACAACACTAGCAAAACTGACAATGGAGACTATAGCCCTCTAATATGCACAATTTACTCATATAAATAAAAATAAAATTTAAAATATATCCAATGCTGTAATACTTGTGTCAGCAGGGATACGCATGTTTTAAATACAGTTATGGTTTTTTTTTTTTTTTTTTTTTTTTTTTTTTTTTTTTTTTTTTTTTTTTTTTTTTTTTTTTTTTTTTTTTTTTTTTTTTTTTTTTTTTTTTTAATTGTGTATGTGTGTGCGCGCATGCTTTCTCTGGTACATGAGTAGAAGTCAGCGGTCCTCTCTTTCTACCCTGCTTTCTCATGGTCTCTGCTTTATTCCTTTGAGACAAGGGTCTCTCACTGAACCTAGAGCTAGTTGTTGGCAAGCTAGACTGCGGGCCAGCAAGGCCCAGTGATCCTGCGCTGTCCATACATATAAGATGAAGAAGTGACAGGCACATGTAATCATACACACATTTTGAGTTCTGGTGATTTGATTTCATGATTTCCCCAAATTTGTGTATCAAATATTAGCCACTGAGCCATTTCCATTCCTAAGTTTTTAATTATTATGTTGCAAAACAGAAAGTTTTCTTTCACAGTTTGATTTCCATGACATGTAGAAAGATTTCATTAGTTCAAACATTTAAAATCTGATAGTTACAGTATTATAAACTTCTATGTGATCAGAAATCTCTTTGAAAATCTTATGAAACCATATCTAACCAGGAAATGCCCTTAAATATAAAACCTATGCAGATGATTTCACAGATCAGAAACTCGTTAGCTAGATTAATGATACTAACAGCAATGGGAATGAAGACATCATCGTGTATGATCTTGAACAAATAGCATTTTCCATGCCTGTTATGTTTCTTTGCAAGAGGATGACAAGCTCTTCCATGTACAAGTATAAAACATGGCACCCATCTAAGCCGGGTCCTTCTAACACCCCGCCATCCACATCACCTCAGCCCGTGCTCACTCCATCTGTGATGTGTGAATAACATGCAAAGCAGAATTAACTTCCGTTTTTGCCAGGTGGCATGTCTGGCTGAGCTCATACATACGGAGATCTGCACTATTAGGAAACAATGACAAAACTGTGCCCTACTAGAGTCAAGTGGCAAACTCCAGGCTGTTTCAGAGACTTGGAGTTTACTCAGAAGCTTAAAACTATTGAAGTTCTTTCCTGCTCTTCACTTATCTGTGATCACTCTTGATTTCTATAAACTCCAGATCTTCAGTTTTTATCACTCTGCAGAGTAGGGTTTAAAATAAAACCCTAGTGATGTGGGTAGTCAGGGAAGTAGGTTTATAAAGGACAAACCATCCAGGACTGTAAAAACCAACAAAGAGGATCCAATAAGCACTCTAGGAGGTAAGTGAGCAAGACATTCAACACCGATTTTTGAACAGCATAGAAGGAGACACTGAGTATTTCTGCTTCTCAAAGCATACAAATTTGTCCTCATTTTCCTGGGCTGCTGTAAACAAAGTACCTTAGACAGGGTGATTTACAGTTCTAGAGGTTGAAGTCCACCATCAGGGTGTGTCCTAGCTAGCTAGCTTCAATTGTCAACTTGACACAGCCAGTCATCTGAGAAGGGAGTGTCAGCTGAGGGATTTCCCAGCCCAGATAGGCCTGTGGATGTGTAAAAGGGCCCAGCCCACTGTGGGCGGCACCACTCCTATGCAGAGGATCCTAGGGTTGCATAAGAAAGCTAGCCAGGCATGGAATAATGAATGACACAATAAACAATAGTTCTCCCTGATTTCTGTTTTACATTCCTACTTGGGTTCCTGCTCTGATTTCCCTCATTGGACGATTGTGACCTGAAGTGTAAGCCAAATAAATCCTATGCTCATCTAAATTGCTTTGGTCAGAATATTTTATCTCAGAAACATAAGGAAACTAGAACAGAGTGCCATCATGGTCAAGTTCTGGTAACAGTCTTCTAGGTTGCAAGCTGTTGTTTTACTGCTGTGTCCTTAAAAAGAAGACAGAGGGCATACTGGCCTCAGATTGTTAAGGCCCCACCCTCCCGATTTATTTCTCTCCAAGGCCCCTCCCCTGAACAGCATCATATTAGGGCTTTTAGATGAGCCAGAGTCTACTTCAATGATCAAGATGTAGACTGTTCATGAAATGGCCCAAAGGCCCAAATGAGATTCAAGATGACCAAAGTATTCAGTAGGCAGTGTTTTCACAGAATATCCATGAAACTCAGAGGAATGATCACAGGGCATAGACATTTGTGTGTAAGGTTCTGATTGGCCTTGAACAAGTCTTTCCTTCCTGGGCTGGTAATCATCAGTTTAAACAACACAGTCTCATAAAAACCTTCATGCATCCAGAGGCAGCTTCCTAGTGTGGGTTTCTGTAAGTACTTTACACTTGAATCAGATTAAATTCTCTGCTCTCTGTCCCCTCCACTGATAGTTCTTTTGGATCCCTTGAGCCTTACACAGTGCCTGACACAGAGGTGAGAAAAATAGAGATGGAGAGATAAGAAATGAAATTCATAAAATATCTTAATGCTGTGGTCAAGTACATCCCCAGGGTATTTTACATGCTCGTGTAGATAAGAACATTTATTTCTCTTCAATTATATGAAGGCTTATGTCTAATTAGACTGTATCATTTATGAACCACTACCTATTTAACTAGCTCTATAGAAACAAAATATATGGCTGAGAATATATGAGAATTAGGCCTTATTCCTGCCCCTCAAAGAAATGGGTCTGACTAAGGAAAAATGTGTTCAATAACCAGGATAATGGAACAGAATGCTCATGAAAATTCTAACCTCAACAGTGTTATGAAGAGTCCAAGCAGCTGAGTGGTCTTAGTGGTTATGAGCCTAAGTCACATGTTTTGAGAACACACTGAACAGAGCAGTGACCTGCCCACTCTGCAAACAGACAGCCAATCTGCATGAGAGAATGGAAATAACCTAAGCCCCACCACACCCCCAGTCAATGGAAGAACTTCCATTTTGAAGTAGGGCTCATGGGATTGTAGGTTCTTCCCAGGGTTACCAGATAGGGTTACGCAGTTCACATACATATATCACACATATGCACTACATCATACACATACAAATAAGTAACCGAAAGGATTCAATTAGCAGAATATACAAAAGGAAAAGAACTCAGTTGTAAAGATATTTCCTCACTCATAAACTGGTGGGCAAGAAGAGATGCTTAATTCAAAAAAGAAAAAAAAAAAAAAAGAACCACCAGTGCTGTAGGATGGTCTTTCTATACACTGTGAATATGTTTTGCTACCATTGGTTAACAAATAAACTGCTTTGGCCTATGGCAAGACAGGATATAGCCAAGTTGGAAATCCAAGAGAGACAGAGAGGAAAGGCAGGGTCAGGGGAGATGCTGAAAGTTTCTAGGGAATCAAGATGTAACAGAGCACAGATAAAACCACGAGACATGTGGCAATACGCAGAGTGATAGAAATGGTTAATTTAAGATGAAAGAGCTAGTCAGCAATAAGCCTGAGACAGATCAAACAGTTTGTAATTACTATAAGTCTCTATGTGTTTATTTGGGACTGAGTAGCTGTGGGACACAGAAAAATTTCCAGTAACTCCCCATGTGTATGAAAATACCAGATCATATGAATAATGAGGCAAAGATCAAACTGGGAAAACATCACAAGAAATACAAGCCTTCCTTTGGTACTTAGGAGTGTAAGGAAATATATATCTACATATAAGAAAAGCAGGAATAAGAAAGAAAACAGGAAGTAGCTTTTGTAAAACTAAATTTTATAGGCCTCACAAGAGGTTCTATCATGTGAGTGAGACAGAGAGGGTGAAAGTGATGTTTTAAACAGAATGAACAAAAGAAACTCTGATGGGCTGTCTGCTGGGCAGTGAGACAAGGGCAGAGCTGCCAGCCCGGTACTGCATTGTTCCAGAATGCTGGCAGGTACATTCATGCTAAATGTGCTATAATTGAGAATCAATACAAGGCAGAGCCGGCTTTAAATAAACTGCAACAGCTTACTCAAGCAACACTGTTAATGTCGTGTTACATTTTATACAATGGAGTTTAGAATAATAAGTCCTACATTTGGGTCCTGGAAAACATCATTTTAAAGAAATACTTTTACAAAAGACATTTATCTTCTGCCTTTGCTATGAAGCAAAGACTCTTTACTTGAGTCCACGAGGCAACTGCAAAGCAGAAGAAAGCCTGGACCTCTGCCTTCATTGTGTACCAGGACTTGGGCTGAAGGCATGGAGATAAATTCTTGTCCTTAACCTCTCTTGAGTCACCTTGGGTTCCAGAAAGAGCAACACCACAGCCAGATGAGAAAAATTACCCAGGAGAGCAAGGCTTCATCCTCAGCCATTCATAACCACCAAGTGAACAGCATATCCCAACACCAGGCACAGCAACCCTGAGCAGAGACCATGATGGGTCAGTGCTAGGCAGGACCACACTTGGACCAGAACTGCCTAATTATACATGCTTCTTGTCCTGTATTTACACCCTAACCTCACGACCCTCTCCTAGAGATGAACTTGGGGGGTCCCTGCACATCTTTATCTGTTGTTCCCTTCCCAAAGTGGCAACTCTGAACTTCCTCTGGTTTTCACTATTTCTTATCTCGTTAACTGGTATACTGGAGGCTGCTGGAATATAGGCTTTTTAATCATAAAATCTCTAGTAACATTTTTGGCAATGTCAGCTGTAACTCCAATATTTAGTATTTATGCTAACTCTCACCTTACATGAAAGGAAACATATTGAGCTCTAAACTGTGCAGGATAGCCCTGAAATTGCTATCCATTTCTAATGTGAACAGATAGACCAAGATACTAGGAGAATCGATGAGCAAAACTGTCAAACTCAGAAAAAAAGTCAAAGAAAATATCAGCAGCTAAAAATATGAAGGCTGAAGGACATTAAACCCTTTGCCCAAAGTCACATTTCTAAAATCTGATAAACACAGAGTATATTGCAGGCCTATTAACTACTGTGTCAAAGTCTATAAATGCCACACATGACCACTAAAAAGAACACAGTAAGGCATTCCACGCAGGGAGGAGAGAACAGGATCAAGGACCAGCCAGGTGAAGTATGAGTTTGTGTGGAGAAGGCCTAGGAAGAGATGATCAAGGGACACTGGAACTACATGTGTACACCCTTCATGCCCTTCAGGAGGCACCATCCACAGGCAGCTGGGAACCACAGAACTGTAGAACAAGAGTTTTCTCCTATTTTTTCTTAGTTTGTTTCCCCCCCCCCCCCCCCAGAGAAACAAAGCAAAGGCAATGGAAGAGATTAAATAAGGTAGTGAGGTTAACAGAGAAGGAGTAAAAAAAAAAAAAGCACAAGAAACTCCAGAAAAAGAGAAAATAAAGTTGCACCACCACAAATGGGACATCTGTATCATTCCCCCTCCCAAAGCCCAGAGATAGTCATGGAAGAGGGGTCAGAAGGATTATAAAAACCAAAGTTAAGGAGGAAAAGAGAAAAACAGCATCTTCTGAACATGCAGGACCACTAACTTCACTCATGAACTCAAACAGCTGGGCTGCCTGCATAAGACCGGCACAAGAACAAGCCGCTCAACATACAGCATGGAATGGGAAGGGATGCATAGGTCTCTGTCCCTAACTGAGGAGCTATGGGCAGGTGATGGCTGCTGGGAGAGGAAGAGTCAGTTTTCTTCAATGGTGTGATCCCTGAGTAGGTCACCCATGCTCCAGTGGCTAGCTTCACAGCCATGAGTATAAAGGCAGCCTAAACTGGGTTATTAAAAAAAAAAGGGAGGAACAAAGTTAGAAGTTGAGGGATAGAAAAGGGGGAGTCGATCTGGGAGCAGTTAGAGGAGAGTGTGGGAGGCTGAATGAAATCAAAATATAGTGTGTAAAACTCTCACAGAATAAAAACATCAATGTTTTTAAATTCTAGGGCTATATATAGTAATATGGGATCTTCCAGGAAAGACACATCACTTTATGAATAGAGGGCTTCTAAATAATACACTATCATTAAACACTCACCAAACACTATACTAATATAATACTAATAAGTAAATATTTGGGGATGATCCATCCAAGAGAAAGAGGCAAATATTGTGGCTGGAGGAAGCACACCCATCACTGTCACCCTACTTCCTGGTCTTCAGTGGGTGTTCCAACGAATATGGTAACAGGAACCGGTCACCTATGTCAACATAGCAGCCAAGCTTCATTTCTTCGAAAGGCAAATGCCAAGAGTCAATGGTAGACCCTTCTCCTCACAAAAAAGGGCTGAGCAGGGCCAGCCTACTCCAAGCTGGGGGCTCAGTCTGGGATGCTTGAAGAAGCATCTACACCCTAAGCCCATGTTCCCTGCAACACAACCTTCTGGGAGCGTCATATGGTTTGTGACAGGAGTGGATTACAATATTCAGGAGCCTAGGCACTGAGTTTATCCCTGAGTCCTATTACCCCCTTGAGAGAGTAGATGTCTTAACTGCCATTACAGTATCTGCGCTTAGGGGCTGTGAATTAATTCCTAATTCTAAGAGAATTCATATCATTTTGTTTCATTTTGCTATAAAAGGGCATTTGCACACATTTGAGTTACTTATCTTTAGTTTATGCTACAAGATTATTGAGTCCTTAAATCTTAAATAGATTTTAATCTTCTGGTAACAAGCAGTTATCTATACACACACACACACACACACACACACACACACACACACACACACACACCTTCTTCCTTCCTTCCTTCAGAAGAAACATAAATACATGCTAAAATTCATTGGATGCAATTCTATAGCTTCCCCCTTTACATTACTTTAAGTTCAATAGATGGGACCTTCCCTGAGTCAAAATAGAAACTGGATCATATGATTTGTACCTGCTTTTCCACCTGGGTCAGCAGCTGGGTAAGAAAACTGACCCCAGACACCCTTCAATAACTAATGCCATTCTTTCCCCGGCCAGCACCCAGAGAAGCCCTGCTGAATTCTTTTTCTTTGGAGCCTTTTTCTTAGCAAAGCTGTGTCCCTTTAAGAAAATATAGACTCTCTGTCCCATGATCTGGATGCTTGCAGAGAAGTGTTTGGGTCTTAAATGAATTCAATGGAATGATGGGCTGTTTGTACTACCCTGGACCACTTCACTCACAGCTGTGTAGGTCCAAATGGAGCTGGGACCATCTCTGCCCTGACACAGAATCATAAATAAAGGCTGAGCCTTCTGCGATCATGGAATGCATTCCCTTACAAAGCCTCTCAATCACTGGGGCAAAGGAAAGGAATGTGCCAGGGTCAGGGCTTGAGAAGTGAATAAAACACACTGTATATATATAAAAAAAATTAATCCCATTTCAGTTCAGCCAGTCATTCCCCACAGAACAACACTTGTATGTGATTTATTTTTAGAGTAAAAAGTCAAGTTATTTTCATTTATCAGAGCTGGAATCCTACACACCCAGCTGTTGAGTAACACTTGTCAAAGACGTCAAAACATCTTTCAACATTTAGACATCCACCTAGCTATTATTCCTGTGGGACACGTGGTTAGCTGAAAAAGTCACATCTAACAGATGCAGAAAAAAAGAAAAAGATAGGTATCTATTGTACTATGAGACACCCAGAATTCTCAAAGAAAGAATGGACTTAGACCCCTTCACAATAGCTGCTGAGTGTAAGGGCTTTTTCTTTCTGGATAATCTAATGATTCTTTACTATATCCATAACTCCAATTCATACTAATTCTAGCTAGGAGTAAAGAACTCAGGATCTATAAAACTAGGGAAGGATCTCTTATTTAGTCAGTCTACTGCACCACTACTGTCCAGGAAAGCTGCAGAACTGTCACCCTTATGGAAGCCATGTATCCAGAGCCATAGCTGTTTTTAGAGAGAGCATCAGTATCCCTAAAATTTCCAGGAAGAAGTCTTTTGACCAGTAGTAATGATAGTCCCTGCAGGACTATGAATGAATTCTTATACAACTATAATGTTCCTTTTTTTTCGGGACTGATCTACACATCAGTCACCAGTTCAACTAATAGGTACAAGAAAGAAGTGCAAGAACAGAAATACTCAAGAGAAGTCAAAATGGAAATGCTGAGCCAAGTCAATGAAATAAAATGTGGGCCAACCAAGTAGTCAGTGCAGACATAGCCTTGAACTACAACTGGCCAAGAATGTTCCTCCTTGCTCCTCAAAGAAGCTCTAACTGCATGCAGTATGGCATGCCTTCTTCCCTAGAGACCCCTGCTTTGAACCACTTCTGCTCCCCTGCTCACCTAAAAGGCACACACCAAGCTTATCTCTCCAGCAATGAATGCTTTCTCAATAATAACCATTTAAAAATCAGCTGGCTCAGTGTCTTGATTAGAATCATATGGGAAATTAGTATCTAGGGATACTAGACATGTCACAGTGAAATCAGAAAGTTCAACAAAATAGGGAACCATTCTATCAAAATGCTAAAGCATTCTTTCCTGCTTGAAAAGACTGGCTCTCCCCCAACATTCAGTGCAGAGAGATGAGGAAATCAAAGAGAAAAAGATACATAAAACCTCTACTGTTAATAAGCAGCTTTCCTATTATGAACATAGGTAAGGGAACATATCTCATGTTACCAGTTGACTCTAACATTTGTACTAAAAATCCCCTCTAAAGCAGTAAGAAATTAATATAAGATATATAGGTTAATGACAGAAACTCCTCAGAGGGAAACTAACCAGGTGCAGAGCAGACTTGAATTAAGCCTGCCAGGCTATACTCAGGGTGGATAAAGAATACAGTCTGGGGAGGGTTGCAGAAGTGAGCTTTCTAGGGAGTAGGATGTGGCAGGCTCGAGTTAGCTTCTCAGGTCCTGATTGGCTGCAGATAGGTCACTGATAAACAAGGGTGTGGAATAAGCTGTCTAGTTTGGCCTGGAACAAAATTGGGAATGAGGAAGGTGGCAGGTGTCATCATCCTGGGAGGAGTATATCTGTAAGAGGAATTGAAACACACTACCATCTTGTAAGCAACTCAGAGGCAAATGGACTGATACAAAATGGTGTTAAGCTCTGTAACTCCTGCCTTTAAGTCATAAGGAATAAGGTGATATGTTCTTTTCTCTCACTACTTCCCATGAACTCTGGAATTAGTACAGGGCAGGGGAGGGTAAGGAATGGTAGCCTCCTTTAGTAGTGATTGATATACTCTGGTCATGAAGATCTCTGTCACCTTCTGGTTGGTGAAGGGCGGCATGTGCCCCCGTAAAAAGAGAAAAGGAGTAAAAGAGGCATGGTCCAAAAACTGAGCCAAAATTAGGATAGCCAGAGGGACTCTTGGGGTAGAAGCCAGGGGAGAAATGAGCCAGAGAATTTCCAGGAAGGTTGTTGGATTTGGAGTTGCTCACCCAGTTTTCTTGCCCACTCCCTTAGTTTAGATGCTTCATCCCAAACCAGGCCTGACCAATTACAGTAGAAGCCGTGCCTCTACCTCCAGGGCTAAGTAGAGGTCATCATTTTCTGTCATGATGAGATCCAGGCCTCTGCAATTTTGGAAGACCATTCCTCTCAAAGAGTCCAGCTATGACAGTTCTGGGTCCTGAAAAAAATGTCTAGACTGGCAGGAAGAGGAATGAATTGGATGGCCCATTAGACCCTCTCACACAGGTTACCTGACCCGCCTTCAGAGGTTTAGGGGAGCGTATCTCTCTCTTAACTGCTTTGAGCTGACAAAGCAGATGATATAGAAAGGGCAACAGTTGGGGTGCCTCCAAGGAGGGTCCATCTAAGAGGCCACAATAAAACTTAACAGATGGCAAAGATCTAGAACACAGGACACCCATGAAATGACAGTATGCACCCTTGGTATGTGAACAGCAGCTATATCATACAAATGTGAGACTAGTGAGCTTGTGTAATTCCTACTGAGAGCATAGTTAAGAATGAGCTGGGGCTGCTTTGTCCTTCAATCATGGAACACAGATAGTTAGGGTACAGAAAGACACACCACATCTGTGTTAAGTACTCTTCTAGACAGAGACTGAAAGGAGAAAACCATCTAAAGAACCCTTGGTGGGCTTTGTCACAGGTGTTAGGAAGACTGATGACTCTTGTCACTGCCGTCAACTGCAAGGTATAAGGTCACTGGTTTGGTAGACTTAAGACATTTTTCATTAGCCAGCATTAAGCCAGACTTGGCCATTGGGTCTCCTCTATAATAACCCTTAAGAGATGAAGTTAATGAAAAAAATTAGCATCATGAGTAGCTTAAGTTTTGTTTAGTAAGGTGAAATATAAGTGTACTACCGGCTGGATTATGCACCAGAGCCTTGTAGAAGCCTAAGGTAACTGTGTGATCAGCAGTTGTGGGAGAAGTCAGCTAAGCTGGCATCTTTTATAGCAAGTTCCAAGGACAACTCTTGGGTATCATGAATAATTTCTCAGACCTGTGAGTTTAATAACAGAGTATGTGGCATCCTCCTTCAATCATGGAACACAGATAGTTAGGGTACAGAAAGACACACCACATCTGTGTTAAGTACTTTTCTAGACAGAGACAGACTGCTACAGCCACTAAGTACAACTTTTAGATTTGGCTTCGACAGGCCTGTATCTCAGCTGTGGAAAGACCCTGCAGAGCTGAAGTAAGCCAACGAAGGTCTTGTCTTCTATCTGGGCAACATATATAATCAGAAAGAGAATCATTAGTAAGAAACAGTTGTTCAAATAGCATTTTATATAGCTAAGTATATGTCTTAGAACTGTAGTCCCCTGAATTGTTATAGAAACATACTGATCATTTTAATCTGGATTATACTTTCCTGCTAGGTGTTTAAGATCATGTAGGTGGCCACAATTAACTTTGCCTTTGGCAGTGTCAAGGCCAAATGATGGTCCAGTCATCAGGAGTCATTTGGGCTTGAGGAATCTGCGACTCCTCAATCCCTTCTTTTTACTGTTGTCCACTATGTGACAATAAGTCAAAAACCTTGCTTGACCTGGCTGTGGCTTCTTTACCTGAAAACACTGAGGAAATCTTGTCTCGGTGTTGACTATCTTTATCAACTGGATCCTGGTTAGAACTCAGTGTGTGACATCTCCATGCTCTCCTACACAAGACAATAGGTGACTTTCTAGAGATGGTCTATGATCCCCTAGGACCTCACTGGCAAGGAGAAAATATTGTCCCTTTTTGTCCCTCTGGCCACATCACAACCTCCAAGTATGGGTACTAAACACATAATATCAGTTACACGAGCTGATGCTTTTAAGCACTAAATAATATGTTAATAGTCACATATTTTAAAATAAACTTTAATTAAACATCTATTTTAGCCATTTTTTTTATTTTTTTTTTAACCTTAGAAATCTAAATGTCATGTTCCATGTATCTTAAATAACTCAGACTTTTATAACTTACAAAAGCCCTTTAGGGGCTTTTTTCCCCATTCTGTAAACATACACTCATCTTAATTTTCATATACAAATCTTTTTTAACTAAAGCAATTTTCATCTTTTTATCCTTTATAACTTTTAAATTTTTCTTAATTATCATGAGGCATAACAGCATTAGCAAATGCATTTACTCTCTTTTGAGAGAATTTTATCCCTGGGAATGGGGTTAACTAAACAATGTCTATGTTCTCTTCATTAGCACACAATGACACACCAGAGTTCAATTTCAAAACCGTCCTGGGGACCATGAAGTTTATTGGGCATACTTATTAGCCTCTCTTTCCCTTACATCTGGTGCCCAAACCCAAGATCCTTCGAGAATCCTTTGGGCAGAAGGCTGTATTTCCTCCCACAGGAGTCACGCCTTCAGGAGCACAAACAACCACTGAGCTCACCATTTTGGGCTAAACACCTACCAGTCACAATCTGAGACCTCTGCGCAAACCTCATTTGGAGGTTTTATTGGCACCCCGTGTAATCCTAATCTGACCCATTCCCTTGCTGTCCTCCAAGTACTCCCTCTCATTCTTCCTTGGACCTTTTCTTTCCAAGTCATTGATCTCCAGACTAGAAACCCTTTGCCATACACTCAAGTTCTTCAGTACAAGATCAGCTCTCTAGGTCAGTCTCAGAGGTCCCTCTAACCAGACCTCAGAAGCCCCAGCAGCTTCTCACTCCTCTCTTCACTGAGTCACAAAATCTGTAGGTTAGATGAACTTCTCCAGTTTGACTTTGTGAGTCCTCTGAGTCTTGTGAGCACCCCTCAAACCCACAGATTTCCAAGAACAACCTCCAGCCATCTTTCCCTTTCCACTCCCCTCTCCACACCCAATCTAGGGTAACCATGTTCTCCCTACATAAAATGGCAGGAAGAGATGGCCCCAACTGAGTCCATGTACCTTTTGTACTGGTAGAAATGGATGTTATTGAATATAAAATCCTAGGCTGTTTTCTGAAAACTAACTCCACTTATAGAAACAATTCATTCAGATACCTCAAATCTATGGCCTCTCTGGGATGATATACACTATATCTTGACCTCTACCCTTACCCAAGATTAAGGACTGCATTTGGAATGCAGCCCAGGGCCAAGCCAATAAATTCCATCAACAGAATGACACCTCCTCACAGGCTATAAGGCAATCCCTCTCAGAGACCCAAATTAGAATTATCAAAACTCTGGCATGGGACCCACCCGCCATCTGCAGTTGATGGTAAATGGTTTAGCTGAAGGAATACAACAAAATGCCTACTCCATAGCTTACTCTGAAAGAGGTCACCCAGAGCCCCAGTGAAGACCCCACTATCTTCCTAAACCACTTCACAAGACCATCTCTAAATAAATCAATGTGGACATCAACTCCCCTGAGGAGACTCTATCACTTCATGTTCATTTCCTAGGTTGATCAATTGCCAACATTAAGATGAAAACTCCAAAGACAAAAGAGAAAAAAAAAAAGAACCTTTAACACCTCAAAATGAAATTTGAGATATAGCCTTAAAGTATTCAACAACAGAGAGAGGAGGCAAAAAGGAACAGAAAAGACACCTCAAACAGGATAGGAAAGAGTACCATGCCAGATTCCAATACCTGGCAACAACCCTCAAGAAATCCCCACCCAATCAGTCCATCCACCACCAGATGCTCCAGGGAAGCAGGGTCAGGCCACCTCCTTGTTTCTGATGTAACCAAACAAGCCATTGGGCTAAGGAATGACCATACCACAGCCACCCACCAAGGCTTAAACAAGCTACAGACAATGGAGCCATGAACTGCACGGAAGATGAACTATTATATCATACTAACACCCCCTTTGACCTCTGTCAACATCCCTCAACTACCACTTTAGTCCTGTGAAGCAATCCAAATCCCCAACCAACCTCCAGCTCCACCTTAGCTCATCAGAATTCCAGGTGAATGGTACAGTAGCTAGTAGAAAAAAACTCTTTCACACTGTTCTATAGTGGAATTATGCTGTTACATTGTAAATATTCGTCCCTTCTACTGGTTTAATAAAACGCTGATTGGCCAGAAGGCAGATATGAAGTGTGGGTGTGGCTACCAGACTAAGAAAACTCTGGGAACAGGAAGAGCAAGGCAAAGAAGCCAGCAGAAATTGACAGCAGCAGACACAGAGGAAAGAAGTTGAATTCCTGCTCTGAGAAAAGGCATCAAGCCCCTTGGCTAAACAAGATAAGAATTATGGGTTAGTTTAATTGTTAGCAAGCAATATGTCTGAGCCATAGGTCAATCAGCATGAAGTTAATGTAAGCTTCTGTGTGTTTCTTTGGTACTTTGGGATTGTTGGTCCAGACCTCAGGGCTATACAGAGCTAAGCAGCTGCAGGTGAGTCCAGATCTTGGGGCTAGTCCTGGCCAAAAACTTTTTACTATAAAGTTTCAGGGGCCTCTTTTTTCCTATTCACTGAATGGCATGAGCCAACCTAACCTACTAATTTAATAACAATATTCTTAGCTATTTCCTGCAACCTACTCTGTATACCTAACTTGGTCTACCAGCTTGGCAACACAATCTCTACCCACTCTTTTACATGAATGGCAATGTGCACTCTCACTGTTAGGTTCCCTCACTTATCTAAATGTAAGGATTCTACACATGTCCCTCTCCCCATAAAGATGACCGAAGCCAAGACTTGGGTTCTCCTTACCAAAATCAAACTTCCACTCATAGCCTTCTGTCTTCAGCCAA
The DNA here is from genome assembly GCA_004025045.1 of Sigmodon hispidus. NCBI lineage: Eukaryota > Metazoa > Chordata > Mammalia > Rodentia > Cricetidae > Sigmodon > Sigmodon hispidus. The sequence continues at coordinate 188,834 of PVIH01001325.1, forward strand.
CCCTCTCAAGTGGCATCTCAATCTCTTCAATAGCTGCCTGTCCCAATTCTACCCTCATGACCTTGAGGAAGTCATCTACTTTCACCATCCAGGACTAGTCCTCTCACCCACATGCCTCAGTGACATGCCCATCATCAAGGAGCTATTGCAACAAGCAACCCTTAACTCCCACCAATTCCTTTCACAATACTCCTATTTGCAGTGCCTAGAAGACCAATGGTCCTTATCTACTGGTCCAGGACCCCCCAAAACTCAACTAAGCCATTGTTCCCTCCTTCCACATGGTCATTAACCCATCACACTCCTTCTCTCTATCCCCTCCCCTGCTGCCTTCTGTTCCATGTTTGATCTTAAAGATGCCTTCATTACTATCCTCCTGCCCATCCTCCCAAGCCTTTTTTCAAATTTTTTTGCCTTTACCTAAGAAGACCCAGACACTCGTGCATGCACAGCAACTCACTTGGATGGTCTTGACCATGGATTCTGAAATAGTCCTCATTACTTTGCATATGTCCTACAGAAGGACCTCACTAAACTATATTTATCCTCTAGCTTACTTTTCCAATATGATTTCTCTTAGGCAAGCCATCCCACAGACCAATCTCCACACTCCCCAGTTCTTCTCAAGTCTTTGGCTTCTTGGGGCTATAGAGTCTCCTGAGACAAGGCCCAGATCTGCCAATCCTTGGTCACCTAACTGGGCCTCTCAATCTCATGAAAAGGTAGGACTATAGCCCAAGCCAGGGCAAAGGGAATTTTTATCCATCTCCTTCTTGGAGCCAAATGTGAAATTCTTGCATTAGGTCTTCCTAACTTCTTCTGGAGTCCCAACTTCTCCCTCATTCCATAGCATCTCTGTGAGGTCACTAAAGGGCCCATAGATGAAACCCCTACTAATCCTCTATTTCTCCTTTCTCCCATAAACCTACTCAAGTCCACTCTCTCCAGTGCCTCTACCCTAGCCCTTCCAGACCTATACAAACCCTTCTATCCATTTCTTCCTACAAATCAACCAGGAATAGGTCCTCATAATATTATATGGTTGGGGGGGTTACATGCCATTCTATAGTTTATTTCTCCAAACAGCTAGACATGGTCACCAGAGGATGCCTGCCAAACCTCCAGACTTCAGCCACCATGGCCCTGTTTCTTCCAGGACAAACAAAATCTCCTTTCATAGCCCTCAGGGACCTCACCAGCCACTGCTGATGTCTAATTATATTGGGACAAAGGTTTGATTGTAGAAAAATTTGGGATGCTTTGGTTTGACAATGTCTCAGAGTCCCAGTGCTCAGAGGTCAGAAAGTAGACACTCAAGATGGGTGGTAGAGGAAACTATAGAAATTAGTGGATCCTATGCTTGGAGTAAATGAGAAAGGTCCTGGTAAATTGGAGGGCATCCTGTTGGTCACTGGTCCTCCAGGACAGCACTCACAATGAGAGAGTTATCATTAAAGATAGAAGCAGAGGGTGGATTCATCAGATGCCTGGGCCTCTGAGTAAGGAAATTCACAGGAACAGGAAAAGCCCTACACTCATTCTGAGGATCAGAGATTAGAACCACAGTAGCATCAGAGAAGTCAGGAAGGAGAAATGGGCAGGAAGGGGAGGGCTTGACCCTAGAGTGACAGGGGTTATCCAAAGGATTGGGAAGAGACCTTTCTGGGTTTGGACACCAAGAACAACAGGAAATATGACCGGGAAGGCTAAGCAGGTGCTGAGCAGGCTCTCATTACATCTACCAGGCTTCACTCAGGCAGCCTGGGGAGAGTCAAAGATGTGAGCAGCATTACAGGAGTAAGGTGAAAGCAGGTCTGAGGTTGGCTGCTCAGGCCCTGACTGGCTGTGGATGGAGCACTGGGTTCCTACATAAGGGTGTAGGAACATGTGGGCTAATGCAGCCTGGTGTGAAAGTGGAATTCGGAAGGTGACAGGTATCCTTTTCCTGGGAGAGATGTGTCATCAGAGGAACTGAAACCCACCACCTTATAAGCAACTCATGGATGGACTGAGACAAAATGACATCATCAATTTTAAGCCCTATCAAGTTAGCAAGAATGAAAATCATCTTTGTTTGCAGGTAACATCACTGTCTAGGAAAAATAGAAGCCTCCTGGAGCTAGTGATCAATCACAGCAAGTTTGCAGGGCACAAGGCTCCACACAGAAGCCAAGCAGGCAATCCCACTCTTAGATACCTTGGATGAACAAGAGCAGTTTGAAATTTAAAACACATAGTTTATATCAGAATCCCCACAAATTAAAATACTTAGGTATAAATCTTAAACATGTACAAGTTTATGAGAAAAACTTACTAACTCTGAAGGAATCCAAGAACAATAGGTATTCTGTCTTTATGAACTAGAATATTAGATGTTAGTTGCTCCATCCTCCATCCACAGATCAGCATCTTGTTTCACTACTGTGAAAAGTATCTGACAAAAGCAATGGAAAGAATGGAAAGTCTCTTTCGATTCAGGATTTTCTAGGGGATGCAGGTCGTCCTGGCACAGAAGGTGGGTAGCAGTAGCAGCAAGCAGCTGAATGGATGCTTACTTCACTTCCTTTTACTCAGTTCTGGACCTCAGCCAATGGAATTGTGTTGTTCACATCTAAGGTGTGTCTTTTCACCTCAATCTACCTAATCTAGATCATCTCTCACACACAGGACCAGAGTTTTGTTTTCTAAATCTTACCAAGTTGACAATCAACCATAGCAAGATTCAATATGATCCCAAGCAAATTTCAAGATGTCACTTGTTGCTGTCAATAAATGATCATTATTTATATTGAGATGCAGAAGAGTCAAAACAGCTAACTCAGTATTTCAGGAGAAAAAGAAAAGCTGAAGGAATGATGCTCTATCACTTCATTCACTATAAAGTTACAGTGGCCAGGCAGTATATATTGCTGAAAGACCAGATAGTGATAATCAATTAAAAAAATGTGAACCCAGGTATAGACCCACATAAATAAAGTCAATTATTCTATAATAAAATAGCAAAGGCAAACAAAACAATGAGGCAACAAGAGTATTTCCACAAATAGCACCAGAACAACCATAAACTGATATACAAGTAAATCAATGAATATAGGTAAACATCTCATATTCTTCATAGTCATTAACTAAACATAAATCACAAACATTAATGCAAAACACAACACTATGAAAGATAAAGGGGTAAGAAAAAAAAACCTACAATGACCTCAGGTAGAACTCTGGCTTTTAAAATACAATACCAAATGCAAAAATCTATAAAATAATTGATAAGTGGAACATCATTAAAATTAAAATGTCTCCTGTCTGAAAGTCAGCATCAAGAGAATGAGAAGGCACCAGGTATTTAAAAGGTATCTACAAAGAACATTTATGATATAGTCAAAATATAAAACGTCCTTAAAAGTCAGTAAGAAAATGCAAAACCTAATTATAAAAAATGGTCATAAAACTAAGACATTTCACCACAGAGATGCATACATGGCAAATACAGATATAAAATGATGTTGCATACACATCAAGGGAACTTATATTAGAACCACAATGAGACATTATCAGACCTGTTTTAGAATGCCTCAAATCCAGAACCCTGACAACATCCAGGAAACAGTGGAGATGCAGCCCTCATCCCCTCAGTGCTTACTGGTGGAACTATAAATGGAACAGTCATCTTAGAAAACAGTTTCTTACAAAACACAACATTCTTACGAAAATTATCTAGCAGTAATGGCCTTTGATATTTACCCAAAAGAGATGAAATGGTGTCTACCCAAAAGCCTGCTCATGGATGTTTAGGGTACCTTCATTTTAAGTGGCCAAACCTTGAGAACCACCAAGATATCCAGAAAGTTCTGGAATGTTATATAATACACAAAAGAAAGGTGTAGCCAAACCACAAAAAGATGGGAAGAAACTTACCTGTGTGTATTCACTGAGTGAAAGAAGTCATTTGAAAGGGTTTCCTACTGTGTAACTCCAACTGCATGGAACTGAAACTGTGGCCATAAGAAGATTAATGGCTTCTAATAGTATAGGGCGGGGGAGGAGAAGGAGATAGGACTAAGTAGGGCACAGAGGGGTTTTAGAGAAACAAAAATAATGCCCGTGATTATTATGGTGAACACATGTCATCATGCATTAATCCAAATCCAAGGAATGGATACCTCCCAGATTGCACTCTAATGAAAATCACTGTCTTGGAGTAAATTTGTTTGATGTAAATATAGGTTCATAGACCATAACAGAAATGCCACTCTGCTGGAGGATGATGGTAAGAGAGACAGACAACCATATGTGAGAGGGTGAGGGCTACCGAAGATCTTTGTACTTTCCTTTCTACATTTTGCTTTTACCTAAGCCCACTAAAAAAAAAAAAAAAAAAGTCTTAAAAACAAACAAATAACAAAACAAACAAAAATGCCTAAATCTTGTGAGCTTGAGGCTAGCTTGGTCTACAGAGTGAGTTCTAGCATAGCCAGAGCTAAACAGAAAAACCCTGTCTCAAAAAAACCCAAAAACACAAAGAAGGAAAAAAAAAAAACAAGCATTGTGTCATTTTCCTAACCTAACCCCCTCCCTCCCACCAGCAAGGGAATCACCAGAGCATGGATTCCACCACAGCCTCTTCCTTCTCTTCCAGCCATCCTACTAATGGCACACAAACTTCTCACTGGAATTCCCTCCACCATGCAAAACAACCTTGGGCTCAGTAGTCTTTAAATAACATCTCTTGCATATGTGTCTTCATTTTCCTATCTTTTCCTTTGTTCATATGAAAATTTCTGGGCAACTAATAGTGGTAATATTAATAGATAATATCAGCAGAAAAGCTTTCATTGTTACTAAAGGGCTTAATCACTAAATCTGTGCTGTAATTAATAGATTGGTAGAAAATTAGGGATTCATTCTTCAAGGGGTAATTCATCAGAGGTTAGGCTTGTGAATGAAGACCCTCATAGGAAACACTTTTCTGAGCTAAGGCCAGGCTTGGAAGAAAGAGAAGCGAAAATTCTCTTCTCATGTCTTCTAGACGTGAACTCTAGGAAAACTCCAAAAAGGCATGCTGTACAAATGTCAGGCAGAGAGAAAAAGTGGGAAGAGATAGATCAGCAACCCCAGATTAAAAGGCAAACATTTTAGAGATGGTGCATTCTATCATGTCAGAGGGACAGACCCATAGCACTGCCTGTAGCAGACAAATATTGCAGCATCGTTAAAAAAATTCAGCAAAACACACAGATGTCTTTCTGGGATAAACACATTCTAAAAGAATTTTATTCTACATGAACTGTTATCTTTTTATAACAAGAATTCATGGTCACTACAAATACACTGGGAGTCTTATTAAATAAACATCCACTAGAATGTTCTCCAATGGTGAACATGTGCTATCTAAAGCAGTAGCCAGAAACCATGTGTGGCTATAGGGCACTTGAAATATGAGGAGATCAAATAAAGATCTGAATTATAAATCTAAATAATTTAAATAGTTACATATAGCTAGTGCCTACTCCTGGGACAAAATTTAGACCATTGTTAGAAATATGACACAGGATGTCAGTGTGAGAAAATCCCATGTCTATTCTGAGAGCTTAGAAACATTTTCTATGCCTTCCCCCACCAGACACAAAGATACCATGTAAAATGCCAGGACACATCACAAGCCATGCGAAAGAACAGTGACTCTCCAGCAGTCACCTTGGGCCCTTGTTGAACTAGATCATAAGGTCCACTCTAAGAGATTTGGACTAGGAAGGAGCAGGAACTGGGCTGTTCCTGATAACTGGACTGTTCCTGATAACTGGGCTGGAGACAGAATTTTGAGCAGCACTAGAAAAATATCAACGTCAAACACTGGCCTACTCCTGCCAAGAAAAGCATTGTACTGGTCACCCACCTCTCTCTTCATGGAGAAGCCTCATTCTTTAAGGCTCTTTCTCAGGCATTTTCACACACACACACACACACAGAGAGAGAGAGAGAGAGAGAGAGAGAGAGAGAGAGAGAGAGAGAGAGAGAAAGAGAGAGAGAGATACATGCAGGAATGAATGCACCCCAGAAGTAAAACAAAAACAAACCAGACTGTCTACGATGACTTCTCCATACATGAGATCTAAGGTAGAGAAAACAGGGGAAAATTTTTCATGAACTAGGAACACAGAAAATAGAAATCAAAAGAAGCTCAACAGTTTATATCTAATCCCTGCAGTGGCAATGTCCTGTAGTAGGACTGAGGCTCTTTGCTAACATAATGTAGGTTACTTCAGTTTGGTTCAGAATTAAGGCCTCCTTTTACTGTTCCAAAAGACACAACACTGGAAAATACCAAAGAACGCATGTCTTATGAAAACACGTTTTTTTTTTTTAATCACTCAGAGGGTGTACATTGAAGAAGCCTGTTTTCATATTCCATACTCTCAAAGGGGAAAAAAGGAAAGAAATATAAAAGTTCTAGAATAATCATGAGTTTCTCTAAGCACTCTCTTTATATGACTCACAAAAACTGGTCTGCATTGTCAGTCACTCGGGAGGAAGGTCTGTTTTGGCGGTTACCTCTCTATGTCCTTCAGTCTAATTGTATGTGAGTCATTTCAGCATTAAGAAATCACCCTGTCAGGTGCAATTCCCATGACTGCTCTGTGGATTGGCCATTTTTTTTTTACCTCATGCCCTCTGATGGTCCTTAACTTTGCAAAGGAGAAGCTTTCATCCAGTACACATTGCTGTGATCGTCTAGAAGACATCTCCAGATGAACTCAGAATCTAGGGCTGCAGGTGACTGTGAAATTATCAAAGGTCACCATTCCTTAACTCCCACTGTCCCCCCTTTTGTTGACATCATGATGATCAGAGGGATTCTTGGGCCCTAAGTATCTGGGAGACAGTTCTCACTTAGTATTTATAGAAACTCTGATCAGCCACACAGTACTATGTACCTTGCTCCCTCAGGCTGAGTTACTATGGTAAACCGATTTTATAGGAAGGGAAACTAGAAGGAATAAAAAGAAACAGGTGAATTAAAAACACAGCCCTAGAGAAATTCAGAACAAGATTAAACCACTGTATTTCTTCAGCTGTGGTAATTTTATCTATCAGGAAACATTTAACAATACCCTAAGACCTTTTTTGATGATCATGATTGCTTGGGGAGCTACTGGCATTTAGTGCGCAGAGACGAAGGGCAAGGGCACACTATAGTCATACAATGCATAGCTTACACAGGAATGGCCTCATTGCAAGCAGTACTGACCAGTGCACTGGTAGCTCTTATGCCACTTTCTTTGACCCCTCATCAATAGTTAAAGAATGGCTGCCTCCACAATTTGACCTTTGTACAATATTTATAAAAAAAAATGCCAGTCAATTGTTATTTTTGATGTAAAACACATTTAGATACATCTAAACAGAGGCTACATGAGAGCCACAGATAAAAAGGAGAGTAGTCCCATGTTAAGCAAAATTCTTTTAGGACAAAATTTAAAAGGCAACACTCCTCCCATGAACAACCTCCAGGACCTGGGCTGAGGTCTGTGCCAGCTGGTCACCTGGACACTTGTATAGATGGCCTTCCTCACAGCTGCATCTCTCTACTGCATCCCTGAGCATGTGCATCACTCAAGAGCGGCAATGATGTACACTTACAGGAATCTCCAGGGATCTTCAGCCCTTTAATCGTCTGTATTGTTCAGTAAATTGTACTCATTAGTGAGCCACATGAGGCACAGACATAGAGGCAGCCTTTCCAGGTGCCCTCAGTCTAGAAAGGCCTCATGACATTGAACTCACTGGTGGAAAACAGTCCTCCCTCTAGATTAAAACAGGGAAACAGGGCCAGCCACCACTCCTGTACCTCTCTAACCATTATTAGCTCTGCTTGGAACAGTATTAGTCATGATTTCTTCTGGTTTTTGAATCTGGTTTTTGTTCAACTATAGAAATTGAAGAGCATAGAAAAGAAGTGACTTCTTTCCTCCCTGTATCTCCATCTAGACTCAGAGGGATTCACCAAACACTATGTCCTCTATTCCTGAATGTATGTATGTATGCATGTATGCATGTATGTATGTATGTATGTATGTATGTATGTATGTATGTATGTATGTATTTGCCACAAACAAAAACTCCAAACCATGTTTGGTTAACAAGTTCCCACTAGTCACATACAATGTACCAACAACTACAAACAGCTGAGTAGCTAGGAATGAGACTGCCAGCGATAGCAGATGGAAAACTCTGGCATGGCAGAATACTTCGCTTTAAGCTGCTAAGGGCCACCACAGCAGGGACTTCAGTTCTGACCAGCTAACAGAGATGAACAATTCATGGAGAAGGAGGATGGTAGGAAGGAATCTCTGACCTAACTATTAGCAATATAATATGGCTTCAAGAAAGAAGCAGCAGTCTCCATTCCTCAGTCCTGATTCTCAGGAGACCTCAATAAGCCTGCTTGTACAAATCATCATACCCCATACAAACTCACTCAACAATCCTCAGCCCATCTCTTCGTCATCATTTCTCATTCACAATTTGAATAAAGAAAGCATTAGAAGCCTTTTAGAGACAGCACATCCCATTTCACTGACACCAAGAAGCTGGCATCTATGATTCAGCAAAGCCAGCAAAACGGAGAATGCATTTGCCTTACCCTGGAGGAGAGGGTGTGAAAGCCTTCAAACGCTCTTACATCCTTGCAACCCATCGGATCCGCTGCTTTTCACCACACACTCACTTCTGCATGCTGTACCACAGCCAAGCAATCTGCCAAAGACAAAAATGAGTGAATACAATGAGCCAATTTAACTACAACTTCATCTCCAAAGCCATTGTTCAAACAAATCTGTTAAAAATGAACTTCATGCTTAACACACAGACCCCAACCTCTGGAATGGTTCATGGTTAACCATTTACAGAGGTTTCCATATACATCCTAAACAGGTGGAAAGTCAAGAGGGATGGGTTTGATGCAGAAAAGGAAGTATTTAGGCTGCTAGGATTCTACATTTTTACAATATAATATCCAAGGTTCTTCTAAGGAACTTTGACCTAAGGATGGAAAATAGCATAGAATGGTTTGCAAAGACATCTGCATACACAGCACATGGGTACAAATAGACATACTAACACTGCCCCCCCAATGCTATACACTCTTCCATTTCTCGCTCTCTATTGGCTGCTTAAAGCTATACCAGCACACTTAACCTTATGGGCTGACCGGTAGTAAGCTTTCCTAGGTAAGACTCTCATTTCAGTCTAATTAAGACAGCATTAGGTTTAGGATAAAACACTCTCAGTATGATACTATCACAGTGGCCTTGACCTAGTTACAACTCTGGGTCATGCTTCTTTATAGGATCTATATCAAAGTCCACATGAAAGAAAGCAACCCTTCTCCGACTGTCCTAGGGTTCATGTCATTGGAGCATCTTGATAAAATGTAGGTTCTGAGTTGAAAGGTCATGGGTAAGACCTGACATTCTCCAATTCTAATACGCCCTAGGGAGGTGGTTCTCAACCTTCCTAATGCTGTGACCTTTGATACAGTGGTGACCCCCCCTCACCATACAATTATCTCATTGCTACTTCATAACTATAATTTTGCGACTATTATGAATTGTTATATAGATATCTGATATTCAGGACTTGACCCCTGTGAAAAGGTTCTTTCACCAGAGACCCACAGTTTGAGAACCACTGCCCCAGGAAATCCTGATGCTGCATTTAGTGGCCATTCTGTGATTAGAAAAGACATAGGAGATTAGAGAATATTTGGCAAATTTTGTAATGCAAAATATTTTCATATAGAAGAAAATTTTATGTCAGCATTGCTTCCAATTCTAAATGAGTTTTTAACTAGCAGCATTTTAAAGACCTACTTACTCTGGGTATCTAATAAAATTATATAGAGTTACACAATTTTAGAAAAAGGCTACAACTTAAGGGGCCACTGGTCTTTTTCCTCTTTTGAAACAAACTCAGGGAGGTGATGGAGCCTCTTTCCCCACCAAATTTCATAACAACTTAGTAGCAGAAACTTGACCTTGGAAGCAACAATTTACTTTGTTCTCTAGCATACACAGTCACTTAATAAACTGAGAAGTAAAAAAAAAAAATTGCTCTACTAAAGTAAAACCAAAGATCACACTGCCTTCTGGCCAGAAAAGCACCAGAAGGTTGCATCTACCAGCATGGGCCACTGCAGTATAAAGCATAAACAAGAAAGGACACAGGACATAGACCCTGAGGCTTGTCAAGCAATGTTCTCCACAACAACAAAGTTACTTCTCACATCTCCAAAGTGGAAATGGAACACAGAGTAACTTCTGCATAGCTTCTGGTTAACAATAAAATTTTTTATTTCTAATCTATATAAATTCTGAATCCTTCCTAATTAAAGACAATTAGAAAAATAAAGTATTTGGGACTGTAAATAGTTAGGGGAAAGACAATAACTAACCATGGTGCATCTTGGGTACTAATCAAGGTAATTTAATTAGCAATGTCTTAGAAGTTCTACCATGTAAACTACTTTACATCTCTAAGATCCTTGTGAATCTAGGAGCTTAGAGTATAATACATAGTAGATACATATAGTCAGATGTAGCATCTTACAAAAATAGGAGTCTAAATTTCATGTCACTCTGCTGTATTGAGAAAGGGCCCATTAGACCCTGCTTCTCACTAAGGATTTATAGCAGGTGAGGGACTCATGAGCCCTCACCCTTTCTTAGGATCTGTAGTCAGTTGATGGGTGTTGGAAAGGAAGAAACATTTTTTTTCAGTAGTGTAGCCAATAGGTAATGATGCTAGTTTAAGTAGCCCTAATAAACATGTGCATGCATGCCCCACCCCCTGCCCATCATGATAACAGAAGCTGTGGATTAGCTAGAAAGAGGAAGGAAGAGGTCAGAGCATCAGGAGAGAAAGAGAAATAAGAGAGGCTAATAGAGGGAGCAAATATGATCAAAATATATACACATAAGAGAATGCTGTAATAAAATCCATTATGTGCATTTAATATATGCTAATAAGAACTTTAAAAAATCTTCATGTCATAAATCAGAAAGGTAATGAATATGTGGAGCTCAAATTGGATAATATGAGCTGGGTGTCCCTTATTAGGCATGTCACTGCTGGTAAAGCAGCATAAACTTGAAAGCATTCTGGGGAAATTAGGAGGGTACTGAGAAAGGAATGATAAGTGGAAATCAATACTTGCATATCCATTATTAAGATGAGTAGAATGCTTTCCTTGTCCTCATCATTTGGGGAGCAATTTTAATAAAGGTACAATATCCCTAAGCATCCACAGTCTAATTTCTGCATTCCATTTCCAACTTTTGCCTACCATTACATTAGCTTATCAATCAAGAATTCTCCCTTTGGGGCTGGGAAAATGGTTTAGATGGTAAAGTGAGCTCAAGCCCCATATAAAAAAGCTGGGTATGGTGGTATACACATGTAATACCAGCATGGAGGTGGGGAGAGGGGTAGATCTCTGGGGTTCACTGTCCAGCTAGCCTAGCAAAATCCTGGAATTCCAGGCCAATGAGCGATCCTGTCTCAAAAAAACAAACAAAAAATACCACAAGTGCATGTACACTTGTGTGTGCACACATACATTCACACACTCTTCCTTTTAAAGCCTGGTATTATGATGCACATATACATATAATATCAGTACTTGATATGCAAAGACAGAAGTCATGACTTCAAGGTCACACTCACCACACTGCAAATCCAAGAGTGGCCTGAGCTACCTGAGGACCTGCCCCAAGAGAACAAGACAAAAGTCCCCTCTTGTCAGTTTTCCAGAAGCTACTTCAGACAGGCAGATTCTTATCCTACCTTTGTGTCAGGAATCCATTTGGTTCTGTTGAAGCCTAAAGCTCTCTTCTCAAAATCTGCTGAAAAGAGCTAGAGAAGGGCCCAGTGAGGACTTGAGTTCAGTTCCCTAGTGTGAACATCAACAATTATACCCAGGTGTGCTGGCACACGTCTCTCCTTCTGCTACTGGAGAGACAGAATCAGAAGGATCTCTAGGGCTCGATGCTCTGGACACCCAAATCAGTTATCTCCAGGCTCAGTGAGACACTCTGTCTCAAAACCTAAGATGGGGTCTAGTTGAGGAAGACACCCAATGTCCATATCTGGCCTCCACACTCACCCACATAGCCTGGTCCAGCTCTGTAGACACACACACACACTCCACACACACACACACACACACACACACACACACACACAAAAATGTGTAAGGACAAAGACGTGAAATTACAGAGGCAAATTACATAACACATAACTATCTTATCCATACAGACTTAGGGAGGGAGACCATGAATTCATTTTAAGAACCCCTCTTTGTCTAAAGACTATTCTAGGATGATGAAAGTCTTTTCTTACAGGAAACAGCATTGCCCAAAAGTTGAAAAATACATAAATAAAGCACCAAGGACATACCGAAAAGAGTCCAGCTCAGGGGCAGTCAGAGAAAAAAAAACTACAAAGAAAACCCTGGCCAAAGCTTTCCATGCTGTGACTTTAATCCCACATCAAGGAATTCCTCAGATAACTTCCCTGGCTGGGCCCTGTAGACAGCACTTTCTGTGCCCTAAGCCAGGGAGGAAGGAGGCAGCATCTACAAAGGAAGCCTGCACTAAGTCCCAAGGAACTCTGAGTTCCCGGCCACTATCAAGCTGTTAGCTTAGAAAAATCACTCAGCTTGGATTAAAACATGGGAAGGTTAAATTAACCATCCTTCCAGGATTCTTTCACCTCTGCATCTTAAGACCCTAATGGGAGCACCAGAGCCTCTACAAAGGAAGAGCTCTACCATGATGACATCTTTTCCTAGCGTCAAAGCTGTGCAAACCTTCAAAGCATGAACACACCATTGACATGAGCACTGTCTGGAGGCTTCAGAAAGAGCTTACTAGAATCACCCAGCCAAAGACCTTCAGACTTGGGAAGAGAGTTAAGTTGCATTCATTTGACAAACGCATAAACATGAGAAAAATAACAGCCAGAAAGACAGATTGATTTATGGCCACAAAATGAGGCAGTGTCAATGATTCGTGATTACTGCACCAATGGAATTTTAGAGTTGATAGGGGGAAGAAAACCCAATAAAACAGTTTATCAGTTTATAAAACAAAGAGAGATAAGCCCCAAAGAAGCTGAGTGACAGGGTGACAGTACAGAGAGCAGGTAATTGAGCTGATGGAACCCAGAGGCAATATCCTACAGCTTGGGTAGGATCAGAGCCTAAACCTTGCCCTATGCTGGGACTTCTCCATTGTTCGCTAAAGCACCAACTCCCCTTGCATTTAGTGTCCACAAAACCCACCTCAGAAAGTAGTCTGTAACAAAGAAAAAAATAGTTATTTCAAAACTGGAGGACATATGAATGAACTCCAATTAGAAGTATTAGTTTTTTAATGTTCAAGTTTTGAATGATTACTACAGACTTGAAGGTCAAAGTTAGCTACAACAGTCTACAACACTTGTTAGAAATGGTCAAGTCTTAAAAGAAACTGATTTAAAATGATTTGACCTACCTTTTGTGGACAGTCTTGAGGTATAACGATTTAACATTATTTTCACAAAACTCTGCTACCTTCAAACATGTATTTACTGACTACAGATGTACATTTCATGGAGTCACTGTTGTGTGGAGACTAGCTTTTCGTGAAAATAATTAGAAGTGAAGTCTTGGAATGAACATCAACTGATAACCTGAACATTATGTCTGATTAACCAGCAGTGTGCATACCACGTGCTCTTAAAGCTTATATTACCATGCTTGAATACACACACACACACACACACACACACACACACACACACACACTCAAGAGAATAAATCCTCACCCTACATCATTATTCCTGTATTATATAAACAGTTAAGTGCTCAGAACTTTTATTATTATTATTATTATTATTATTATTATTATTATTATTATTACCTGGAGCTAACAGAGTCTATCCAAAATCTACACAAAATCCATGCTACTGCTGACAGCTTCATAGCCAGCCTCTTCATGGATTCTCAGAGGCATGAGCGCCATCTACTGGTAGGAAGGGTACAACTTGTTTGAGGAAAACCTGTAGATGACGCGAGTGAAGGACTGGAAAGACATCCTAGAGTTGTGCCTTAATGTAGCTCATTTCTACAGCATTTTACAGAACAGCTGACACAAGTCTGAGAACCATAACCTCACCAGGAGCCTCTGTCACGTGATCCAGAGGTCCTCTGGAAGCCATGCAATGGCCAGCCAGGCTAGATGATAATGAGGCAGCTTTGCCTGGAAACATCTTTCCAAGCAAGCAGCAGAATCTGACTGAATTCAAACATTCCAGGCTCGACTTTGCCCCAGCAGATGAGCCCCTCCAGCCCCCTACCTGTGGCAGTGTGCACCCTAAGGAAGTCTCCCAGGCACCGGCCAGGGGAAGGCTCTTAGATTTACACAATGTGATACACATGTCCTCCTCAGAGTATGACTGCTTAGGCACGCAAGTCTGACTGTAATCCATCTCATTAGTTCTTCATCCTCCTCATTAGTGACCCAGGGGACAGAAACAAAAGAAAGAAAATGATTTTGTGGCTGTCTTAAAAGCCAAACGAGGGCTGTTTTTGAATAAAGGTCTTACAGGCCAGAGAGGTACACTGCGTTCCTCAGGTTGAACCATACCTACCAATTTTTCTGTTGGTCTTTTAGATCCTAGCCAGAGGTTTTTTCAGCCTGCTTGAAACAGCTGACCCCACTTCCACCCGTTAAACAAACAACCATGGCCTCTGTGTATTGTACATGTCGCTTACATGTTAAAAAAAATTCCATTTTCCCCTCTGAAAAACAGAAATGCATGCTTTTCTCAAGCCATGCCACCCCTTTCAGCCTCAAAATTCCTTTTCCTTCCCACACAGAGTATGTATCAGCTTTCTGTTTTTAAGTTACCCCCGCTAATTTGCTGTGTTTCAATCTATCAGGTGAGAGCCTTCATTGAGCTTTACGAGAGTCAGTGTGACATTCCCTTTGTGCCCCACAGCAGATTTCCTTCTTTTCATGGCCAAAAGTTTACTAGGCGCAGCTGAGAACTCTATGTTTGATTTCTATAGTCCAGCAAATGGAAGAGGTGCCTTCTAAAAAAAAAAAAAATTGTTTTCACTTGTGAAAAAAAAATTCACAGTAAATTGAATTTTCAGCAAGTAAATTAATTTTTGTGTAATTCAGTAAATTAAAAAGAATGTTTTGCTGGCAAAAGGTATGGTTGTTTTAAATGTCTAATAGAACAACAACTTCACATGGGGAAGAGGGCTTTTACAGCAATGTCAGAATGACTCCAAAGAGTCAGGTAAAGACCAACACAGGAAGTTCTGAATGGGTTATAGACTAACACAGTAAGTTCTGAATGGGTTATAGACCAACACAGTAAGTTCTGAATGGGTTACACACTGAAACTCGGGAGCGCAGTAAGAAATCTTCCAGGCAATTAGCTGGACCATTTTCACAACACCAGATGCATCAAACTAGTTAACCAGTGGAGCACTCATGGGATCTTTTAAGTTTTACCATAAGATGTCCTGCGTGTCATTGCTGCCGTATGTCTCAGGAGATGCTTAACCACCACATAAAGCTTCTAGACACACCCTCCCTTTTCTTAAGAAGGATTCAACGACTGAGATTACTCCCCCCCATCACTGGCAGCCAAATGGTCTTTTTTTTTTTAACACATACTTTTTTCAAAGAATTAGAAAGCGTATCTTAGACCCTACTTCACCCTTCGTACACGCTCCTCCCTACAGGCTGAAAATAAGTACCCTCTTGAACAGCTCTAGAAAGTCACAGAACCCACCCCCACCCTGCTTCTTGTATCTTCTTGAAGAAACCTCTCAGTGCGCTGTCTGGTCTGCAGTTCACTGCAGGCAATTCCCTCACCATTTCCAGTCATCAGTTTCTGTCTCGGGAAAACCTTTTTGTGTGTGTGTGGGACCTGCTCTATCCAATTTCTCTAAAGGAAAAAAAAAGAAATTAAAGCTTTTTAATGTGTCTTCAGATTCCCTTCACAGGCTCCGAGCGTAGGGTTTCAGTGAAAGTCTGGGGTGAGGACAGACGCGAGGTCCAGCGGACAGACAGGGCAGCCCTCCCAGGGCACCCTTCCCGGGGCAGCACAGGCTCGGTAGCTCCGCGATGCTCGCACCCGCATCGAGGAAGAAGAACCATCAGATGCGCTAGGAATTTCGCTCTGCTTGCAGTCCCCGGATTAGTTCGAGTCTCAAGGGCTCGAACCAAAGTGACACACTACGTTTTTCTCCTTTCGTTCTCCCATGCGACAGGTCCCGCTGCATAGAAGCCACCTTCTTCCTAGCCTGAGTCCAGCTCCCGCGGCACCCCCGCGGCGTCTCCCGCGCCCTTCCCCTGGGAAGGGAACCGTTGGCAGCAACCCTCCGGGGCGGGAAACAAAGGCAGAGGCGAGGTGGCCAGGTGGGCAAGCCTCCTCCGGTACAGCCGCGGCGGCCGCGGGGAGGATGGGGAAATGTATCAGAGGGTGGGGAAAGGGAAACCGAGGCACAGAGGCTGGCGAATGAAATTGTCCTGCATCCTCTCCAATGCAGGGCTCTCGGGGCAGTAGAACCCCGAGCTATTCCCCGCCGCTCCCCAGGACCCAGCATCCGAGGGACCGCCCCGCTCCGCTCACCTCGGGAGAAGCGCTCCGGCTCCCTCCGACGGCTCCGGAGAAAGCCCCGCCGCTCGCGCACGCGCACTCGCGCTCTCGCGCCTTCGCCCCTCCGGCCCCCGCGGGCGCCCCTCCGACCGGGCTCAGGCCCGCCCCGGCCCTGTCTATCAGCGTCCTCAAGAACCAATCCTGTCGCGTGGAGGGGCCAGCGCTGGTCACGTGGCCGCACAAGCCAATCACCAAATTGCCCTCGGCAAGAGCCTGGCTCCGATGTCCCTAGGGGTTCGGTTGCTACCGAGCAGAGCGGGTGCGAGGCGGGCACAAAGGGCGGAGTCCCTTATTTCCGCGGATGAGTGGCGTCCAGTTGATCAATGCCTACATCGATTGATTTCTCAGATCCTAGCCTAAATAAGAATCACCTGGGAGTCTTGTTAAAGTCTGGGGTGGAGCCTCGAGATTCTGCATTTCTAACAAGCCCCCAAGTAGTGAGTGAGGAAGCTTCTCTTGGTCCAAGGCCATGCTTTAAGGCGCACTGTCAGAAAAGCCCTGCTTGATTTTTTTGCAAGTTTCACGACCTTTCTTGTCCTTCAACGATGAAGAGCATTCAGAGCTTTGCCTCAACATGGGGTGATGTGATGAGACCTATGGGTTAGACAGCAGTTGAGGAAAGGCTATGGAGTAGCCACGTGAACCAATCTCGTGTGTGGAACAGACAAGGAAAGACAGATGAGAACACCAGGTCTGCCTCCTCAGTAAAGTGCTGGTCCAGTGTGGCTTGAGGTTTGACCAGACAAGAGAGGAACCATCTAAGTGGTCCCTGTGGAATCTCAACAGTCCATCGAAGACTCTAGGGGCAAACTCAGAAGCATGTTTTAAGGGGAGGGAGATAGAACTAACGCTTTGGGCAATTTAGACATGCACCACAGAGCTTAGACCCTAATTTCCCTTGAGGGTCTTTAAAGTCATCCAAACAAATACCTCTGCTCCCTCCTATCTGTCATATTTTCTAAACTGGACAACTAGGACATTTGTTGTCCAGAATTGCCAATCTAGTAGTAATGTCTCAAGGTAGCTCAAGAGTCTCTCTCTCTCTCTCTCTCTCTCTCTCTCTCTCTCTCTCTCTCTCTCTCTCTCTCTCTCTCTCTCTCTCTCCTCCCTACTCCCTATGTAGTCTAGTGTAGTCTAGGTTGGCTGGAAGTTATGAATCTCTTTCTGCCTCCCAAGTGCTGGGATTATGGGCGAGTTCCATCATGCCCAGCTTTCAAGTCTTAAATATTAAGCTTTCCAAATCCTCCTTCTGGCCAAGAGTTAGGAACACGTGCCAAAGTAGTTTTATTTCACTCTTCTTAGAGGTGACCAAGCTGCTACTTAGAGAAAATCTCCTTTTTGTCTGTTTGGTGCATCTGACTTCTCAGCCAGAAGTGAGGCCCACTTAGCAGTCTCAGGCATGATTCATCATCATACTGCTCTTATCAGAGGTGGCCTAGCCTAAAATTCAGAGTTTCAGGGACACCCTGAGGCTACCACAACAGTAATCCCATGATCCTGAACAATAGAAGCAAGATGCCTAAACTGGAAAAATGGGCCTTAGAGATTTGTCTGCTGTCATGAAACCAGTGTTGTCAAGTCTGATTTGCATGTTGCAGTTTTCCAGAAAACAAATTATGAGAGCCTGCACCTGGAGAATCACCCAGAATGCTACACATTTCACAAGCTCCACAGTTTATACAATTCATACCCAATGGTTGCTAAGAATACCTGTAGAAATGGCTACACAGATGACAGAGTTAAACATTTGATCTCCAGCTTTCTTATGTAGCTGAAGATGACCTTGAACTCCTGAATCTCCTACCTCTTCCTTGTAAGTGGTGAGATTACAGGCCTGAACCACCAAATCTCATTTTAGGCTCAGTTTTTAACAAGGAAAAAATAGCTACCCAGGTACATAAATCATTAATGACACCAGCATGCTGTAAACAGAGTGAAGTTTCCACATAATTAGTGAAAATAGATTTTCAAAAGCCAAAAATAACTCAGAGGTAATAAATACTACCAAGGCTATTCAATGGTACAAATAGAGATGCCAAGTCTACAACTAGGGTTGATTCCACTGGGCTGACTACATAGTTCAGAAAGAACCCATTTCCTCTGTAACCACATCAAATTGGTGGCTCTCTAGTAATAATGTCACCTGTTTGATGGCCTTAATTGAAACACGTTTCTATTTGGGATTTATGGAGGGCTTAGTCTCCCAGGCTTTCCCAAACCACTCAGCAAGTACTGCCTGGGATAGATGCTGAAACACAGACTCCTAGAGCCCAAGAAGAACTTCCTCTAGCTTATGTACAAATTCTAAAGCCAGTAGTGGTTAAATTTGAGTCCACGCTGTACCTAGAGATATGGGTCACCAGCACATAAGCAAAACCCCAAGCCAAACAGCTGTACTATTCACTTAGCATGCAGTACTAGCTAAATAAGGGGACTGAGTCTATCATAAAGAATTTGCAATTCTCTTCACTGGGATTTTACCAAATTCTGTTACTTTGTGTAGTAAGGTGACTAGAAACAGAGTCTTTGAGCATGGTTGTTGCCTCAGTTATTTGTGGAATGGTATTTGCCACAGTGGGGTATGGCCTAGTTTTTAGATGAATCAGAGGTCCCCTCAGAACACTCAACCTCTTGCTGGTGATGGGCTTTATGTGCAGCACCAGAGATACAGAAGCCCTGTGTGTGAGCCTGAAAGTTAGCTCCCCGCCTTTGACACTTTAAAAATATATTTCACAGCAACCAAGTGGAGGAGAGTTTTTTCTCACCCTTGTAAACTTGTAACTTTATCTATTGGGGGGAAAATAAGAGCAGTTTCAACAGATACTTAACTGGCATGACTGATGGAAACTTTTAACTATAGAAAAGAATTTATTTTTCTCCCTGTGGGTATCATCATTACAGAAAGGGGTACAAGAATCAAAGGAACCCTTGCTGAAGGATGCAGATTTGAAAAGAAAAACATCCACACTGAGCCACTTTCCATTCTACAGTCATCTTGCATCCCTGACACAACCCAGCTATCCTGTCCCTGGACATGGGTGTGTCAGCATCTGATAGAAGTCAGCTCAGGCCAGGTTCCCTGGCCTGGAAATTGTTCAGTAAGAGATTTACGTATATTGAAAAAGAAAAGATAAAATATAAGCCACCCCACCCCATTGCCAGCTCCCAGAAATCCAGTTGCTCATTATAATCAGAACTCCACCAGTGTCTTATCAGCACTAATTGCATTTTTATCTCATAATAAATAGTTTTCCCAAACTTAATTCACTTCATTCATGAAGACCCACAGATTAGGCAAGATTCTAGTTTCCATCTGTTGCATGAATTCAGCCAAGATAATAGTTTTTATCTGTGTATCCACGTTTTAATAACTGGCACTTCTTTCCATTTAGGGTGACTATATACGTATCTCTAACACAAGATATTTTTATAGAAAGGTTGGTTTAAAAATCCCTATAAAACATAAAGAAAATCAACATCTTTGTATGTTTTATAAAATATTTGGACATTAAATTTGTTTAAATATTATATACTTCTTTATACTTGCTCTAACTTAAGAAGCATTATAAATACCACCA
This sequence comes from Sigmodon hispidus, assembly GCA_004025045.1. NCBI lineage: Eukaryota > Metazoa > Chordata > Mammalia > Rodentia > Cricetidae > Sigmodon > Sigmodon hispidus. Next base: position 209,128 of record PVIH01001325.1, read on the forward strand.
GAAGCCTCCTGTGACCCTCCTAACAATAGGCCTGTTAGATAAAGATTTCATACTGCCATGCTCAGGTATGAAAAGCAGGAGAGGTTAATTGGAAGGAAATATCAGATTGTATGTATGTAAGACACAACACAGCATAAGTAGACAAATTCTTACTGAATGAAATGTTTTCAAGTCCCAGACTGATGTAAGATGAAAGTACGAGGGCTGAGATCCCACGTGATACCATGCCTGTGTTTCACAGTGACAAATGTGGATCTAGAAAGCAGGTCCCTTTGAAAAAACAATACAAGTAATTTGGTGTACAAATGAGGGAAAGCCCCTGTTTGTCCTCAATTACTAAACATATGCTATGAGTGTTGCCTTTTAGGCTGTCTTAAAAGAGGTAGCCTACCAAAATGGTGTGTGCTGCAGGCAAGCATCAAATAAAGAGTGATGATTCTGATTGATGGAACCCAAGAAGGCTTACTGTAAAAAGTGAAGCCTGCATTGAATTCCAACAAATTCAAAAGAGTTGGCCTTCTGTTATGAACTGAACATCTACCCTGGAAAAAGTCACATTCTGAAACTCCATATCTGCCTCAGTTTGGTGTTAGAAGGCAAGGTCTGGGGGAGATCATTTGGATGTTGTAAAAGTGAACTTTTCATAAAGAAGATAATTTACTGAAATTGTGATAATTTCATAATTCATGGTCCTTTCGAAGTCACAGAGCCTTGCTTGCACTGAGTACTCTGAGCTATATAAAAATACAAATAAACAAGGTGATCTTTAATCCAGAAGAGGGCACTAGACCCTGAACATGCTGATATTTGCCCTTCAATCTCTAGATTGTAGTTTGAAATTTTTGGCCTGGCCTAGCCCTGAAATCTGGACCATGAGTCCTAAATAATTACACAAAGGCTTATATTAATTACATGCTATTTGGCTTATGGCTTAAGCTCGTTATCAGATAGCTCTTGCATCTTATCCCATTTCTATTTATTAGTTTATTAATCTATGTCTTCCACATGGCTCACCTGTACTTTTACATCTTGCAGCATCTCCATCTGACTCCACCCTTCTTCTCTTTGGTTTATGCTTGGATTTTCTGCCTGCCTATAAGCTGGCTTGCCATAGACCAAAACAGTTCTTTTATTAGCCAATGGTAATTTACAGTGTACATAAAGTCATCCCACATCACTAGACTTTTAAGGACAAAGAAATCTGGTATATCTAAGGCATCTAGTGTGTAGCACTTGGTTATAGCATCCTGAATGGACTAAAGCAGTAGGACAGGATGGGGGTGACCCATAAAAGCACAAGAACCTCGAGAAAGTGAAAGCACAGGAAATCAATTAAATAAGTGGTGAAGGGAGGAAACCAACCATTTAGAGATGGGTAAAGAACAGAATTTGTGGCTAAGAAGGGTATCACTGGTCAGGTCACTCCTCCTCCTGTGCATGGCTTTGAACTCTAATCTTGACTGAGAGTGCAATGTGTCTGGTTAAATCCCCAGCTCCTCCACATCCCTTGCTTGTCAAACCAGGACAGTCTAGCCTGTGGAAGGGATTGGAGTGGCAATAATGGAATGCAAGTACTTGACTCCTATAGTTGTTAAAAATCATAAATAATGTAAAGTAATAGAGTGACATTTAACAAACATCAGCTATTATCAAGGGTCTTATTCCTTGTTATGACCTCAGGCTCCTCAATTAAGTATGACTGGCATCCCACTTTAACCAATCAGAATGGTCTTCCTCTGGTCCCTCCTTGTCACCCTTGGTACCTAATACAGCTCTGATGTCCTAATACTTCACTCATTGGCATCAGTTTCTGTCAACCATAAAGCAAGTTCTCTATGATGAAGTTCCCTTTTCATCCTAAATAAAATCATGAAATATTTCCACAGTTAGGGCTATTTTCTCAGTCTCATTTTCACTTTTTTTTTCTCATACATACCATACTTGAAAGACTCTGCTTATCCTTAACATTTCTATTCTGTCTTAATGACTATGACTCTTGGACATCTGAATTATATTTTGGCCAACTTGCCACCCCAGTGCACAAGAAATTGCCATCATTTTGAGGCTCATAGCTTCTACTTAATGATTTCCAAAAATTCTCAAAACAAATTCTTCTGGCCTAGGACAGCTTCCATGCATGCACTCATTCCCACTCAGAAACACTTCTAGGATCCTCTGTAGATTAGCTGGTGAGACTTCAGGGCCAAGAAAAGAGATGTGATTGCCTCTAAGGTTGACCTAGGGAAGGTCTGGAGTGGCTCTGTTGGTACTCTGGCAAGATCTCTTGCATCCATTTTCCAAATTCTGAGCACCTGTCTCTCCGCCTTTGCTGTGATCTTCAATGACTATCTTTAGCCTTTTTCATCTTTGTGTGTATATGTGGGGGGTGCATAGATGGAAGTTAGAACACAACCTTAGCTCTTCATCTTCCACCACATTTGAAGAACAATTTGCTGTTTGCCTCTGTGTACAACAGGCTAGCCATTCCATGATTCTGCAGACTCTGTCTCCCATCTCACCACAGGAGCACCAAGATTAGAAAATACATGCTACCATCTTAGGCCTTACGTGGGTTCTTGGGGCCCAGATTCAGGTTCTCATCCTTGCATAGCAAGAGCTTCACCCACTGAGTTCTCTCCCAGACCCAGAGGATTAGCTTTGACGCTGGAGCCATATCATCAGTTGAGGGACCCAAAATAGCCAAGAGCCCCTACTGGGCAGCCATGTCGAGGATGTAACAGATGTTCATTCACAAAACCTGAGCCCATTTTCCTCTGAAGTGTGAAAATTCTAAGGCTGATTTATATTAGAAAGCACCCTGCATGATCAGGCTGTCTGTTGCTCTCACATGGTACTTGTAAGTTCCTTCTGAGAGCTTCTTCTTTGTAAATCACTCACACCTGATAGCTCGGATCTCCTTCTGGGCAAACAACATATGGCTATCCCCTTGCTAATGGTTAAAGTGTACTTTTCGCACTGTATTTACATTTTAAATTATGTTATGCACTCTGCTGCCCCAGGACGCAGACCATGATTCATTCATCTTTGACTCATCAGAGCCACAATACTATCTATATCAATGGAGATCACCAAATCTCTGGTGAATTGACCTGAACTGAAATGTTTCCTCTTTCCACACCATTTCCACCCAATCACTAGCCACTTCTCCAGCTCATCACCCCTTCACAATGCAGCTCCACCCACAGTTGGAATGCCATGCCCCACCCCACCCCAGGTCCCTGTCTCTGCAGATGCACCTGCAAAGCCCTTCTGTCTATAGTCAGATCTCTGCTTACAGGAGTCCTTGACACAGAGCACTTCTCTGAACCAATGAACCAAGGAGCTACCCCACCCCCACCCCAACTGTTAACCTTTAGCCAACCTTTCTCAATAGAATTTTCTGAGATAATTAAGCCCTACAGAAAATCACATCACACTGTTTTCTTGAGTCTCCCAAGAATGATACACAGCTGGCATCATTCTCATCAGCTGGCATCATTCTCACCACATAGAACAGAGGCTGATTCACTGTATACAGAGGGGGCATCACAGTTGAATTGTTCACTAAAAATGGGAGAAAATGGCTGCTCTAAAGTCTTAGCCTATGCTATTTTTAAAGGGGAGATTTTTTTAATTAGCATCAAAATAATGGTTTTCATGATCACATTTTCATACATTATTATTGAGCTTCCTACCCTATTTCTATCTCCAGTTCCTGACTCTCCACACTCTTGCTCTCTCTAGTATTCTAGATTCCCCATCACAGGCATCTATGTCTCTCCACCCCTTCCCTGTTCCTTACAACCTTTCCCCACTTTCATTAGATGAAGCAAGCCAGACTCAGAGAGACACACATTGTATGTTTTCAGTTTATAATTTTAATATTTATAAATATGTGTGCATATAGGTGGGTGGGTGGGTATAGGATATGGACCTGCATAGATAGTATTATGAACACCTGATGAATTTTTGCTGTGTTACCTACCATCTTTCTAGAATATAACTGCATGAAACTTGGTTATAGCCTTTTCTCTTCCCCAGGAGTCAGAACTGGTATTATAGTTGGTAGTCAAAAGAAATATTTGTTAGGAGTGGGCAGCTGGCTCCCAGATGAAGAAAGCATTCATAGTGCTCTTGCACGGGACCTGAGATTGGTTCCCAGCACTCATTCAGGTGGAGCACAACTGCCTGTATCTCAGCTCCATGGAGATAAGATGCCTCAGAGGGCATCTGTATCCATTCACACATACACTCCCACACACAACACACACACACACAACATGATTAAAACTGATAAAAATAAATCTTTAGAAAATATTTGTTGACTGAACATCACAAGATTCATGGTGAGTTTTGTGACTTTTCACTTACTAAAATAATTCATGTTAAAAGTTCTCCATAAAAATGTGTATTATAGGTTACTTAAGAGGAATAATAACAGAAAATACTGAGTGGAATTTGAAAAAGAATAGCCAGATAACAATGACAGCTTTATTTATCCAAGCACACTGTGGCTAAATGCTCCATCAATTTGAATGGGGTGGAAGTGTATAATGGGGTGGACGTCAATAAATTGAGGGTGGTGTTTTGAGTCCTGTAGGAAATAAAGAGGGTGTTCGTTCCATTCTAAACAGTAAAAATAGACCCCAGAGAATGCTGTGGGTGAACCACAGAGTGAAAGCTAATAACATAATTACATTCCACAACCTCATGGGACATGGGAAGCCAAAAAAAAAACCCCACAAATTTCATACAATTTAGGTTTTTAAAGGGGAAAATATGATAAATAAAGATCCCATTTAGGAGACAGCTGAAGTAAAGAACTTAAAAAAGTCGATAACCCACAAGAAAAGTTTGTTTACTTTGTTGTTTGCCTTGCATAAAAAGATTATGCCAAGAAATAAAAACATCCAACATTTAAGGTAGGGGCTAAGAAGACAACTGTTAGGACCTGTACATTGTCAGAGAAAAAAAGAGGGGTACCCCCACCCCAAACTGGCAGTTCATGTGAAGAAAAAGAGAAATCTCATCAATTATAAATGAGGAGAATAATCACGACAACAAAAAGACTCAAGGTGCACCTTGCAAGTATCTCCAAAGCCAATAAAGGAGAGCATTTTAATAAGCCAAAAAGAATGACACTCACAGAATCAAGAGCATCCTTTGATCTGGGATGAAGGAGTTTCTTCAAGACTGGAAATGGGCATCTTTCACAGGCTCAATTATTTGCCTGTCCCCAATTAAAATATTGAACAAATAACAAAGACTTCCTCTCCTCTGACATCCTGTGACAGAGTTAATTGGTGGTAGTGGAGGTATGTGGCACTTCTCAGGGCACCTTGCAAAGTGGGACAAAAGCAGGGTAAGTAAGCAAACCATGGGTGCTGGGACACAGGAATCCACAGCCTACGTGGGTGACATATATCTGTAAATGTGAAGCTGTTTTCCATGCATGTGTTTGCGGGGACATCAAAGTGGTAAGTAGTTTTAATTCAATTTTAACCTCAATATAGGTTTCACGGGTTTTGCCCAACTTAATATAATGACTATTTAATTAGGCCTAAGAAGATTGTTTTCTAACGTGTGTGTGTATGTTATGTGTGTGTGTGCATGTGCATATGTGCGTGTGTGCATGCGTGCATGCATGTGTGTGTTTGTGTATGTGTGTGTATATATGTGTGTGTATGTGTGTGTGTGTGTGTAATAGATGACAACTTATAGAAGTCCATTCCTCCTACTATGTAGATTCCTGGGATCAAACTCTGGTCCTGAGGCTGGGCAGCAATCCCCTTTACCTGCTGAGCTATCTTGCCCACCTCCTGATCAGAATTTTCTGTGCCCATGTTCTTTCTCCTTTTTTCTTATCTCTTGGCATTGATTACTTGTAAATTTATTGACCACATAGTACAAGATATAGTTTTAAAATAAACTGAAAGCTTGGTACATAATAAATATTTAATTAATGTTATTTGCCTTTAAGTGGATTTTTCAGTAGATAAATACAAAATAATAAAATAAATTCCATCTCCTCCTCCTTTTATGCTGAACTTTCTCCTGGAATTTTATTAGCAATTTTGAACCACCCCAGCAACAATCCTTTCACAAAATTTCCAATGAACAAGGGACCAGAAATATGAACCTCATATATTCTCATAGCCAGATAGCTTTAAGGATTCCTTCAGAGAGAATCTTGGAGAAGCCAGCCTACCAGGAAGAATTTTTGTGTCATCTCCTTTCAAAGATTACAAAAATCACAAATGGCATGAAAAGTTTTCTCTTAGCTAGAACATAGTGTTGTGATTTCCTGCTCTTCTTATGGCTAGTTATCAGACATCAAAGTCCTATAGGACTCCTAAACTCAGTCCTACAGGTCTTTGGTCCTCATGGTCCACCCTTTCTGTGTTCTGTTACATGCCCTCAAAGCATACCTATTTTCCATTAAAACTCCAAAAAGATGAACATTTCTCATCTCAGTTATCAGTGAATTTCAGGGAGGCTGCTGAGCTAGCAGGTAAAGGCATATACGTCAAGCCTGGCAACCTAAGTTCAATCCCAAGAGAGAACCAACTCCTTTAAATTGTTACCTCCACACGGTCTCTCTCTCTCTCTCTCTCTCTCTCTCTCTCTCTCTCTCTCTCTCTCTCTCTCTCTTGGATTGTGTAACAGTGGAGTGAATTGAGCATGCATTGGTTAATTTCTCTCTTCTCTTGGCTGTGAATGTGATGTAACCAGTTGCCTCAAGCTCATGACACCTTGATTCCTGTGAAGTGAAGGAGACAAATAAACCCATTCTCCCTTACATTATTTTATTTAGAATATGCTATTGCAACAACAGAAAATGAAATTAATATTAATAATTTACTTCAGTTTGATGCTAGAATAGGTTTTCTCTGTAACCATCATGGTCACTCTGAGACAGCCAAGCCCTAACTCTGGGCTCAGTACTCACCTACACTCCTCTGGCTAACTAGGGCTTCTAATATGACCAACATCACATTGCATGTATTTGGATTCTCAGTAATTCATGAGCCCCTTTAGACTAAGTTCTGTGAGAGCAGAAACATTTTCTCTACTATCCATCACTGTATCCTGACCTTTGAATAGTGTCTGGTGTTTCATAAACATATATTCATTGAATAAAAGCTCTCAGTCTCTGGATCCCACCCCCTCTACTTCTTGGGCATCACTGCTAATGTCCCTCACTAAAATGAAAGATTATCATGGGCTAAAAGTAGGGTCTACCATTAGGATTTTTTTTTTACATTTCTTTTCCTTTTAGGGCTCTTGGTTCTTTCTGCTAATATATATATGTATAAATATTTAAACTTTCTCTCAGGTTAAATTCACTTCTCCATTATCACATTTCTTCTTTTTGCCTGGCTAATTTTAGTAAGATGATCAAACCTAGATATTCATACCAGATATTAATGCATCCAGTATGAATAACTGACCTTCTCTACATACTGCTAGTGATTGTGTCAATAGCTATAATACCTAGACAAGCCAACAAAATTCAAGGTATTGTTAATATTCCATTTTCTACATTTTTTGATTCTAAGAAGAAATTTTCCTTATAGTGACTTTTTTATGCCACCATATCTAATATAATTATAGAAAAAAATAAAGTAGTTTCAAACTTAGAGTGCATCAGAGATTCTAAAACAAAAATATGGAGCTGTGGCTCTGAAGTTTCTTGATCAGTATATCTGAGAGAGACCTACCGGTGAGAAATGGACACTTCTGTTGGGTAATGTTGATGCTCTGGCCTGAGGACCTCGCTTTAGCATCAAAATACAGTGTCAAAAACAATGTGTTTAAATGATAAGCTAACTGCATAAGACAAAGAAGAAGTTAATAAATAACCCAAAATCTGGCTGCAAAAAAATAAATTCCTCTTCAACTGCTTATGGCCAAAGAAGTTAAAGTTATGTTAGGATATCCCTCTAATGCCACCCCACAGCTCTAATTATGCTTAATGTCATTAAAGAAAGTTTTTTTTTCTTTCCAATAAAAAGATTGGCTACTGAGATTCAAGGAAGCTGAGGTGGTTCTGGGGGTGCATTGTGATGGGCAATGTTACCTTCTGGAGGCAGGAAGGAGAGTTGTAAACTCAGAAAGTGAATTCTGTATATGGACTGGGTCTATTTTTAACCTATGAGGCTGCTCAAGCCTATGGCTGTTCAAGCAATAGTGATTGCTGGGAGAGGAGGCTTTCTGGTGGGGCTGCCTACAAATTGTTCAGAGAGATCCAGGGATACAGTTCTTCTCATCAGTCTTCACCCATGCTAGGGTGGACTTTTTGGTGTGGCATTGACCTTTGCGTTAGCAACATTCCTGTAAGTCACCCCAGTAAATTCACTGCTTCTCTAAGAGACACTGGGGTGGGACTGTTTCTTTGTTCCGTCATTGTCATGCTACTGTGGGTGAACAGACATTTTATACCTTCCCCAGGAAACGTCACACACCAGGCAATGAGATAGAAGAAAGTGGGAGTCCCCTGGACAGGAGTCTATCTAATAACCCAAGTGGAAAAAGGCAGAGGATTCCTCATTTGAAAAGAGTAGACACAAAGAATTGGGCAGAGTCTCTAAGGGCAAGCAGAGTCCAGACAAACTGATCACCTTATTCTAAAACATAGTAGTGCAAGGTTCTGAAATTTGAACTTAAGAAAGATTATGAAGATTTTACTGTTTTATTTAATGATATACTTTCTGGTTCTGATGAGCCTCAAATAAGATGAAAGAGAAATAAAGATAATCAAATACATTTATCAAATAGATGAATGATAGAAGTATACATTATTTAAAATGGAATAATCCCACAACACAAAAGTGAGGGCAGACCACCTTATCACATATCTCCCAATGTTGCTTTTGGCAAATGAATGTGACCTATATTCCTTGAGCTCTATTTGTGTGTCTGGATGAACAAGCTACGACATTTAGACTTAATGTGTTCTACGTCCTTTGAAACAGGGTCTAGGGCCCAAATTGAAGACTCATAATTGAAAATATTATAGATAATGAATAATAATCTCATCATTCACTTTTGAGAAAGCCTTCTCTAGGCATGGTATTTTTGGCATCCCGATCACTTGGTGTTATTTAAGAATATTCCTGTGACCCAGGTAGGAGGCAAGAATGGATAAAGCATGGTATAAGATAAAGGAGAAAGGGCTTACAGCAGGCATTACACTGCAGATACCTACAGGGTTATGAAGATTGTTCAAAGGATGGCATCAGTGGGAAGAGAAAGAGAACCTAGGAAGTGCAGCTGCCCCAGCTATAACTGGATGCTCAGCTCTTGCCTGGCCTTTCATGAGGAGACAGATGTACTTGTCCTGTCAATGTCCTAGTCTTGAGACAAGCAAATGTCTGAGAAGTGACTGGATTTAAATGACTCAGGGAGATAACCTCAAATTCAAATTCTGCACAGACATAATGTACATTTCTCATTTTCATGCCAATGGCTGCCTAATTTGAGGAGCTAACTGTGCTTCTTAAATGTTATTTTAATTTTTAAAAATTTTATTCTTAGAATATTTCATAAATGTATTCAATGAAATATAATTATGTACTTCCCCACTGACTCCCTCCCATAAATGCTGGGTATGGGGTCATCCACCCAAGAATGAGCAACTTACTGGAGACACCACCCCAAAGAAGAATGATCCTTCTCCCCAGTGGCTATTACCTGCTGACAGCACATCAGTTAAGGGTGGAGCCTCATGAGCGCCTTCCACTTCTATACTGGAAGTGTGGCTGGCTTGATCTTGAATGCAGTTATTTCAAATCTGAAAGACTGAAGGCAATAATCTTCCAGAGTTGATGCAGCTGGTAAGTACTAGTTTGGGCTTCAGAACTGCCTTGCCATCTTCCATGTTTTAACCTTGTCTTGAACAGCCTAAGTGGGACACATCTAATTCAGACCCTAAGTGGAGTTTTCTGTAGTTTTGAGCTATGTTGATCTCACCTACAATTCACTTTCTCCAACTGTTTGATGATCAGGGACAAAAGACTTTATTTTCTTTTGTTATTCAATGGGAAGAAGCAGGAACCCTTTCTTTTCTTTTCTGTTCTTTTTCTTCACTTCTCAGTACTTTCTATCTGTTTTCATGTTGGGGGGACTGTATTTACTTGTTACTAGAGATGGGTGTGCAGCACAGCACACATGTGAAGGTCAGAGGACAACTTCCTGGAGTCATTCTCTCCTACCATGTGGGTCTAGACATTAAACTCTGGTGACCGGGCTTGGAGGCTTTGCCCAGAATCATCTTGTTCACCTTAATGGAGTCTTTTGGGTTCTGAATCTCTAGTCACCAAGGTTTTCTAAGTTACCTGGGGAGTTTGGAAATATGGATGCCAGTCCACACGTGAGTATAAAGTTCTTGGTGATGGTTTATCAACTCTGGGACTTTTCTTGAGCCTCCTTCTGTCTCTTCTAAGAGGATTACCACATCCTGTCTTAGTCTAGTCACGGCTCCTTAGAGTGTATCCTTCATCACTTTTTAGTGAGACCAATCAAGGCCCTGTCCTTTCCTATGGCTTGAGGGAATAGCTTTTTCTCATCCTTGGTATTACAAAGCAAGAATCAGATGGAAATCATTTTTTTACTGTCAATCTTGAAGTTTTCACTTCAGCAACACATGCTGCCTCATGAATCAAATCCTCGATTCAGAAATTTCAACTCACAAGACACAAAGACTTCTCTGTATCAGACAGATATTTCTTTGGATACATCCAACTCTGCAGCTGATGAAAACAAGTTGGGGTGGTGGGGGGTGATTGAGGTGGTGGAGGAGGAGCTGCGTGAGGTCATAGCTGCAGGTCAAGTTGATTGTGAAGAGCTTTTGAGATGGACTCCTGTGGGGCAAAGGAAAGCAGCCAGGTTGGGTAAGAGGAGAAGGTAGTGTAGTGGTCTAGTCCTGAGGCCTCAATCTATCCGAAGTCCACCTTTCAGAGGCATTCTCTGTTGAGGTGAGAGGGCGGGCTTTTATGTCCCTTTTCAACCAGTGATTGGATTGTAGGCTGTCTACCAGGAAAGGGGCATGACCTAGTGTGGGGTGTCTGTCTTCAGCTGAAGGTAACTACTGGGGAAAGAGGGGTGCTGACAGCCCATGGGCTTCAGCTACCAGCAGTCCTAGCTATTGGGATCAGCCTAGACAGTCAAGCCTTACAGAGGATTAGGCAGTGTAATGATTTCTGTTAACTATCAACCTGATTTGCTGTGGAATCACTCAGGAATGTGCCTACTTCACATAACTTGTAGTGTTGTCTTTATTATGCCACTGATTATGATAGAAAGATCTACTCACATTGGGTGGCACCATTTCCTGTGTGGATCCTGGACTGCATGGATGTGTCCCGCGCTACCGTCTTGCCAGCAAGAACGACACGGCACACGTAGGATCCTTCTGCAGAAAAGCTTTAATGCATCTTGAGAGGGAGAGCATAAGCTTACAAGGCGGAGACTCCAAACGGCTAAAACCTGTCCCTTATATAGGAAACTGGCCCCTGCCTAGGACGTGTCAGACTCAGATTGGCTGTAGCTCAATCGGGCGAGGTGATGCCACGGGAGAGGCAGAGCACAAGGAGTGGAAATTCCCCTTGCACCTGTGCAGTCTACTTATTTACACATTAGAGCACAGGATGTCGACGCCATCTTGGAATGGCGGCAGTGAGTGCGGCTTCTCACATGGATGGAGAATGGTAGCTGAGCAGAAGCACTATGAATCATTGATTGTGGATGTGATGTGACCTGCTGTTTTAGGCTTCTGCTATCTGATGTCCCTGCCATCCTGAACTGTGCTCCTGATCTGTGACACAATAACTCATTTTCCTTAAGCTGATTTTGTCAGGGTACTTTATCACAACAGGAAAAGAGACTAATACAGGAAGTTTATCACAATGGTCATCCAGATGTCAACAACCCATACTCCTACCTATCTGCCATGTCATTCTTAGTGTGGTCCTTTCACTCTTATTATTGCTTCATGAGTTCATAATGACTTCTACCCTCCATCCAGACTTATTTCTGAACTCTAGACAGGAAAGAAAAGCATAAAAGGAAAGAAAAAATAACCAGAAATGTCCTGAAATCTTCCATTTATACCTTACTGATCAGAATTTGCCATATGGCTGCTCTAGCTGCAAGAGATGCCAGTAAACATGTTTGAAACAAACACATTTAAACAAACAAAATTGCTCACCAGCTTCAGAGCTGTACTATTAGGCTGTACTACTACTCCAATCACTGAAGATTAGACTTCATTCCCCCCTTATATATATGTAAAAGTCAGAGAGAAGTGTTGTTGCCCTACTCTACCAGCCCCACCTTATCCCCTTGAGACAAAGTCTCTCACTAAATCTGGAGTTCTCTGGAACCCTAAGTCAAAATCAACCCTTCTTTCCTTAAATTGCTATGTCTGGTATTTTTGTTGAAGCAACCAGGCAAGTAACTAATACCATAGGGACCTCCACTAATATAAATTGACCATGAATACATGTACTAGATTTAGCAACTCAAAATAGAGGGTGTCAGTTAAATTTGAATTTCAGATAAATAATACATGATTTTATATTTGGGCAAATTGCATAGGGCATAATGATACTAAATATATTTATTTTCTGCTTATTTGCAACTCAGATTTAACTGGATGTCCTATATCTCATCTGACCATTTTACCAGGAGCAAGAGTATTCACACTGCTATGGAGTTAGATGAGGTCCTCATACCCAGCTATTGCAGCTATTGACCTAACCACTGAAGCTTTCCCGCAAGCCTCTAGTCTGAGAATAGCTGTTCGATATTTTTGGAGACTCATCAATCAATGCAGTTAAAAGCTGAAGAATTTTTGTAGCAAAATATATTTTTTATATGTCCTGGAGCAGAGACCCCTGAAAGCAGGGTACATGAATAGGTTTCAATAGGTTTCTTAATCGGCTGGAATTGTGTGGAAGATGCTATGCCTGTGGACTTTTGCACATTTTCTGGAGAGGAGGCTTATAGCTTTTGTCCTCATCTCAGAGAGATGTGATGACGTAAAAACTTCATCCCATGACACAAGGAAGCCTATTCCCAAATCTTGGTTATTGTTTATTTGAAAATAGAAGTAGAAATACTAGTCATGGAGCACGTGCTTTTGATTTTTTCCTGCAGAAAAATTGAAAAACATAGAAAAAAATCCTTTATTTATCTGTTGAAAATAAATTTGGAATCTACACATCAGTCAGAAGAGGCTTTCAGCAAAGTCTCCTAAGCACAGAAATCACTCACTGTTTTCTCATTCTCCTGGTGAGTGAATTTTCTCTCCTTTAACTCTTGGGCCATTTCTCAGGGCAGAGAGTAGATATTTCTGTACTTCTTGCCCACCTCATGTCTTTGATGGGCTGATTAAGAAGTCTGTCTACAGGCCCCTTCTTGGATATGACACCTCACTAATTTTCCCTCCTTAGGTATACCGTTCATTCATGTTGCTTGACAATAACCTCCAATTGCAATGTTCTGCTCCTCATTTATATTTTGATGTCTTACAGAAAATGCTACAAAGTAGAAAGTGTAGAACAGCCTCCTGGTATAATATAAGAAAGTGTCTCATCCCAGATTTCCTATTCCTTTCCAGTTCTCAGTAAATTGGAATGGCCTAGTCCTTGAAGCATTGTGCTCTAACAGTTTCTAACTCCACAGACTCATAAATGATTCACTTATTATACCTTGTCAATTGTCAAAAAAAATCCAACTCACAGCTGTAGGATTCTCTAAAGCAACACAGGAATATTACTATAATGACATCCCAGAGTGGTTATGTTCAGTATACTATGGGCATCAAAGAGATTCTATTTATCTCCACTCCCTGAACCTAATTTAGTGCCTTGACAATAGCATGGAATCATAAATATTCAATGAATAGTTAAATGAAGGGATGGGGCAAGATGATGCATTTGAGACAGACTAAATAGGACTTGGAAAGTATGGTGATATCTTATATATGTAATAAAGCCAGTCTGGAATATCAGAGAAGAGATCCACCCACAGTCAATCCAGAAGGACCAGAGAGGAGTGGTAACTCACACCTTTAATCCCAGCATGGGGAAAGACTTGGAGTGGTAACCTACACTTTTAATCCCAGCAGATCTGAATTTGAGGCCATCTTGGTTTACAGAGGGAGGTCCAGGCTCCCAAGCAGGCAGTGGTGGTGCCATTCCTTTAATCCCCTAACTCCAGAGACAGATCTTTTTGTGTTTCTGTGAGTTCAAGACTAACTACAAAAGAGTAGTAGCCCACACCTTTAACATTAACCTGGATGTGGTATGACTGGGTGAAGGTATTGAAGGCAGGTGTAGGAAGACAGATTATACAGTAGGAAAAAAAAATGTAGTAAAGTATACATTCTTTACAATGTAACATAATCCTACTACAGGAGAGCAACTCAAGAAGTTGTGCTTTCTGCCATCCCCAAGTTCCTATCTCCCATTTCCATCCTGGGTTTGGGTACATGCATCATTGATTTGAGCTTTCCATATGTATAAATGAGTCCAGTGGTTGTTCCTTGTACCACAATAGTGAGGATATTATTATTTCTCCTCATAGGAGACTCAAGGAACCCAGAGCTTTCTGCTAGACATGCAGAGTGCATAGGTCTCTGCAAACTTCATGGACAACAGAGAGACCAGCCATGGGAGGTAAGAAGGCAGTTAGGTACAACTAGACTCAGAAACCAGTGTTGATACAAACTTCAAGAGTCTGACCCTGGTTGGTTAACTTTAGACTTAACCAGCACAGTTTGGTGAAAACATTTTTGTGATTATTAACCCAATCTCACAAGCACAGCAAAGCATTCCTTAAATCTCTTTAAGGAACAAAGTAAGTTAAATACAGATCAGATGTGACTACACAGAAATTCTTCATAAAATACTCATACCTAATAGTGGTATTGCTGGAGCATTGCAGAGATTGATTCCCAGTTTTCTGAGGAAGTGGCTGTAAAAGTTTGCATTCCCATCAGGAATGGAGGAGTGTTCCCCTTGCTCTACATCCCCTCCAGCATAGACTGTCATCTGTGATTTTGATCTTAACCAGTCTGACAGGTATAAAATGGTATCTCAGAGTTGTTTTGATTTGCATTTCCCTGATGGCTAAGGATGTTGAACAATTCTTTAAGTGTCTTTCGGCCATTTATAATTCTTCTGTTGAGAATTCCCTTTTTTAGCTCTGAACCCCATTTTTAATTGGATTATTTAGGGTTTAGGCTTCTAGTTTCTTGAGTTCTCTATATACTTTAGAGATCAGTCCTCTGTCAGATGTAGGGTTGGTGAAAAACTTTTCCAATTCTGGAGGCTGTTGTTTTTGTCTTATTGACTGTGTCCTTTGCCTTACAGAAAGAAGCTTCCCAATTAAAGGAGGTACCATTTATTAATTGTTGTTCTTAGTGTCTGTGCTACTGTTGTTATATTTAGGAAGTGGTCACCTGTGCCAGTGCATTCAAGGGTATTTCCCACTTTCTTTACTATCAAGTTCAGTGTAGCTGGGTTTAAGAAAGCACATTCTTACCCCAAGGGCATAGCTCAGCTATGTCAATAGCACTATTATTTGTAATAGCCAGAACCTGGAAACAACCTAGATGAACAATGGATTAACAAGTTGTGGTACATTTACACAATGGAATACTACTCAGCAGTAAAATATAATGACATCTTAACATTTGCAGGCAAATGGATGAATTTGAAGAGTATCATTCTGAGTGATCCACCTTGGGACTCCTTGCCCTCCTTGGGGAATGCATGGGCAGATAGGGTGGGGGAGGCTGAGGGAGAACTGGGAGGGACTGGGAGGAGGGAATGGAAGAGGAGGAGCAGTGGTAGATATGGAAAAAACTTTTTAAATAAAAAATACACATATACCTTCAGTAAAGATAGGTTCTATAGACTGACTGAGAACAAGTTTATAAGAATGGTTCTAAAAAACGGTCTAGTACTGGAAAGTAACACAGATCACGTAAAGCAAGGCTGCTTCAGCCTTCTGGGCAGAGAATAACCCTGTGTGCTTAACATCCCAGGTTTGTCTAGAGCATATCTGTGAGCAGAAGGACTTCTGTGCCCTCTGGAGCAGAGCCTAATATGTCTTCTGTAGTGATGAAATATGATTCAGGAAACAACAGGAATGAAACCATGGGAGCTCCAGCAACCAAAGTATGGGATGGTTTGGGGACAGGACCCAGACCCAGGTTTCGGGATGCTAGTCTGGGAAGCCTATTGCCTGTTGGCAGGTGTAGCATTTCTTGTGTGGAATCTCATAAGGTTGCTTCATGAGACTGGTGCTCAGGGGTCCACCTTGAATGACTCCAACTGTTAGTGCATAGACAGAGGCCACACTGAACCTATTTGCCCAGAGTCTGCACACCTATGGATGCTGCACACCTATGGATGCTGCACGCCTATGGATGCTGCACGCCTATGGATGCTGCACGCCTATGGATGCTGCACGCCTATGGATGCTACACCTATGGACGGATTTGATGTGCAATTTGCACTTTCCCCCAAGAGTAAAAGTAGGATCACATGATCCAAAGACCATTTTGTCATACCTTTACCCTCAATTAAAAAAATTATCATCCAATTAGAAAAATGTAAATAATATAAAAATCACATTTTAACCACTTTTAAGAATGCAGTTCTGTGACACTGAGTTAAGCAATCTTTAAATCTCTCCATTTTGGTAGAATTAATTTTATTTTTGACTTGAAAAAATTCAAGCTATTTAAAATGCAATATATTTTGACTATGTTTTCCAACCTTCAATTCATCCCAGATCCTCCTCACCTCTCTGCCATAAGATTTCTCTCTCTTAAGAAACAGAAGTCCAGAGAGGCCAACTGGCTTGTTTAGGTCCCACAGGTGAATAGTGGGGAAGCTTTTCCCTGGGTCTCAATGCTTGCCCATGTGCCCCATTCACTCAACATCGAGGGATCCTCAGCCCTTACATGCAAAGTGAACCTATCCACATCAGAAACCCTTTCTACCTCTAGCCAGGGTGTTGCCCTCTCCATCTCAATATGTCTGCCCTCACTATCTCCAATCCCCAGCTCCTTCCACCAAAAATACGAGGTTTTCTTTTGCGGAAATGTGAGTTTCACACAGCCAATTATCACCTAAAAAATGCTTTTCTAAATTGGTGCTTGGGGGAGTGTCGCATCCATTGGCTGCAATATGTCTTCACACCAGATTTCAAGAGTTTCAGTTGAGAATTGAAGAAGCCACTTGGCCACAATTTCCACTCTCTGCTACTGCTCTTGCCGTACTGTGTTTGGCTGCCAGTCAGTTTTAGGAACTCCATTGATCACTGTAGATTATCTCCAATGCTTTAGGCACATGAGGATTGTGTCACCATGCGAGAGTATCTAGGAGGTAGTAGGAGATACAAAATATCCATTGTAGGGATGCTGCAGTAATTGTGTGTATTGTTTTCCATTAGGAAGTTGAGGAATAGTCTGAATATAGTAAAGCATACCTTCTAAGTGCACAGTTCTCAGAGTTTTGAGATCCTATTTCAAAAACTTGCTAAGAGTGAGTGAAGAGGATACTTGGTTCCCACCTCTGGAACCCACATGTGTGGAACACTGTGGATGCACACCTGTACATAATATGTACACGTGCAAAATCATTTATTTTAATAAACACAAAGGTGACTATAATCTACAAAATATTTCCCTTTCTCCTACCTAGTAATAACTCAGAAATCTTATATCAGTAGGTGTAAAAAGATACGCTTAAAAATTACATTTTTATTTATGTGTTTGTTAAACACACACACTTTTAAGAATGCAGTTCAGTGACACCATGTTAAGAAACCATTAAATCTGTGTGTGTGTGTGTGTGTGTGTGTGTGTGTGTGTGTGTGTGTGTGTGTGTGTGTGTTCATGCCAAGGCACATGCGTGGCAACCAGAGGACAACTTGTAGGGGTTGGTTGTCTTCCCTTCAGCCACCTGGATCCCAAGGGTTGCACTCAGGCCATTAGGTGCAAACACCTTTACTGGCTGAGCCATCTTGCTGGCCCTTGGTTAGTTTTGCATATAGTCTGTTTTGTAAGAAGAGCGACACTGGCTTTTTTTCTAATCCCATCTACTTGGAATACTTTTCCCCATGTGTCACTCTAAGGCAATGAAGGAGATGTACAGTGTCCACCAGCCTTCCATGTTATGACTGTATCTAAACTTTAACCCACTGCTCTCCTGAAGTGAGGGACCCTTGATTTCCCCCACTTTTCATCATTGCAAGCACTTTCTGATGACTCTTCCTAAGCCTAGACCTATCTTGGTGAAATTATACAAGTAAGTTTCAAGGTAGCTACTGCTACATTGCCCTCCGAGGACCTGGCTGGATTTCATGGTGATGTGTGTCCTGTGAGCCAAGCCATTTCCACACACTCTCACCATTGCAAGGTAGCATCAGTCTTTTCAACTTCTTTTGCCACTGGGGAAGAATGTTATCTTGTTTAGATTTTCATTTATTTAATTACAATTTTTAAGGCTTAAAAAATCTTTGCAGCAAATATATTTTTGGAATTCATTTCAAACTTCTTTTGAATTAATGTAGGTTATAAAAATTTTTTATATATTGCATTTATTTAAAGTACTGAAGAGACAGCTTTCCTGCCTCTAATTCAGTAGTTCTCCATCCTGGCTCCATATTGAAACACCTGGAGTGCTTTTTTAAAAATACTTTTGCCTGGGTCTCATCCGAGACCAATTAAGTCAGAAACTCTCTGTTGGGGCTTGGTCTTGATAGTTTTAAAAGCTCCTTAGGTGATTCACAGATGCAGCCAAGATTGAGAACCACTGCTTCAAATGCATTATAAGAGATGTTATAAATACTATGCTCAAAAGGCCAAGGGCTCCAGTCTCGGTATCCACTGAATGTGTAAGCATGCAGCAGTTTTTATGCTGATTTTCAAACAAACAAACACAACAACAAAAAGAGCCTGTCACATTCTTGAAGCTGAGGTCATAGCCCCCTTATTCAGCTACCATCTTTCTCCTCTGCCCTACCCTGCCCACACTTCAGTAAGAAATAAGAAACGCACACTTTACAGGTTATTAATTGTGTCCAAACTAAAGAAAGTTAGTAGCAGACGGTGGTTGATCTTTGTATGATCAAAGGTATAAGTGCCTTTTCTGGCAGGCTATGACTGTAATTGGTTCATCTTCTCGCAGAGAAAGGGAAAAAATACGATTATCAATAAGAAAAAGCCAGTGCCACTGTGGGAAAGGGGTCTTTTAAAGTTTTCCTGTCACTCTTCAGTTTCCCTGGCTCCTATGACAAATATGTCACAAGCTGTCATCTTACTCGTTGGAGCTAAAACCCTGACAGCTTTTCCTGTCAACTCAGCACAGACCTAATAGAGAAAAGGTACCTTGGAAATGATCCAGCTTATTGATTCAATTTGAATTTTTCATGTTATCAGAAATAGGTGAAACAAAAGCACCACAATAACTTATTAGAGGCTTTCTGAATATGTTTGCACTCATTTCTACTTCTTAAAGATTATACTGGCAAACATTTTCATGTTCAAAAATTAATACCTAATAACTGCACATATTTGTGGTGAATTTGATGCAGGTATGCAGTGATCAAATCAGGCTAATTAGCATTTTCTTGGCTTAAACATTAAGCATTATTAGTTCATTCATTTGGAGAGCTTTGAACTATTTTTCTGGTTCTCTAAAATACATAATAAATTATTGTCAGGCTGATGTGCTGTAGCAAGTATTTGTATTCACACTTAAAAAAAGCAATAGTAATGTGAATGGAAAATAACTGTCAATTTCTATACCAATTACTTTGGACTTTCTGATTTCCTATAGAAATTATTTTCCTATCTAGTTTCTTGAGGAAGAAGGCAATTTTTTTTTCAAGCAAAAGTTGCTGATAAGTATGGGAGTGTTGTTCAAAATTTCCCAGACCCAGCCACGGTGCCCACAGACAGACAGATGAGAAAATAAAGTTCTATATACACATGTAATGTTATTGAGCTCTGAAATTAATGGAGTCATGTCACCCACAGGCCAGCAGATGAAACTGGAGAACATCATACTATCCTTAAACAATCAGACTCAGAATGCCAAGTCTGCATGCCTTTCTTCTCTGTGGAATCTGGAACTTAAAGACAAGAAAATAGACTTTTTGGGAAGAAGAGGGAGACCAGAGGGAGGGCCAGAGGGCAATGAGACCCATACAAACAAAGTACTTCATACACATTCATGATGATGTACAATGATGTCTGTAATGGTTGGTTTTTATCAACTTGATAAAAAACTTGGATATATCTAAGAAGAAGGACTCTTAATTGTAACAATGTCTCCATAACATTGACCTACTGGGAAGTCTATGGGGTATTGTCTTGATTAACGATTGATGTGGTAGGGTCCAGCTCACAGGGCTTGGTGGCTCTTGGTGCAATAAAAAATGCAGGCCAATAAAGCCATGAGGAGTAAGTCAGTAAGCACTGGTCTTCCATGGTCTCTGCTTTAGTTCCTACCTCTAGGTTTCTGTCTTGAGGTCCTGCTCTGTTGCGACCACCTCGCCCAGCAAGGAAGACACAACACCAGGCTCCTCTTTCAGCAGTTTATTCAGGAACCTTGAACAATCTTCTGACCCAGGGGAATCCCACTCGCAGCCTAAATAGCCTCTGGGCGGCCAACCCTGGTACACCACGTGGGCACTACTGATAGGCCCAGGTACGCGGAAGCAAGCCAAATTCTTAGCCTTAACCAAATATGGAGTTGTTTGTCACTGAGAGCACTCACCATCGGGAAGGTGGAGGGCAGAAGCCAACGCCATCTTTAAGGCGCGGCTGTACGCAGCTCTCTACACTGCTCTGACTTCCCAGGATGAATAACTACAGGCTTTAAGACAAAATAAGCTCTTTTCTCTCCAAGTTGCTTTGGGTCATTGTGTTTTATCACAGGAATAGAAACCATATGAAAGACAACAATCCATTACTTTATATAATTAGCATATGCTCATTTAAAAAAGTCATTCCTAGGAAATAATTACAACATAGAAACCATACAAAAGCACACTGAAGAATTAACCACTCTACAGCCCACATTAATTACTATGTCATCCCCAGCAGCACAGCCTGTGAAAGAGAATCATAGGAATATCAGTAGTTTGTGTATCACATGGACATATAAAGTGAATAAATTAAAACCACACAGTTCTATGAGGCTCCACAGCTTCTGAAGTCATCATAATCAAGACAAAGAATGTCTGCCTAGCCCCACACCTTCCTGAAGGCATCACAACCAAGATAAAGAACATCTTCATTACTCTCCACACTTTCTCCACAGGCACCATTGTAATCTTTATTTCCACCAGGGGTCTCCATGCCATCTGCTTTCTGACTTAAAACAGTGCATGTTTGCTTTCTATGAGAATGGAATCACCTAATACCCATGCTGCATGTCCCCTTTTGCTCAGCATGATGCCCATAACTGTATGTGCTTTCTTTTTCTTGAAGGCTACTATTGCAGTATGGTTAGATTCCAGTGTGTCACAGGTTCACTTGATGATAGACTTTAGGTAGTTTAGAAGCTGGGGCTACAAGGAATGACAGGACAGTGTGCTGAGTATTCTTGCATATGTGTTTTGGGAACATAAAATGTTTTTTAGGATGTTAATACCCTTGTATGCATAGCTTAATGCCTAAAGCACATATATAGTTTCATTGGTTTAAAAGAGATTTTATAAAACTCAACTACAATGATTTCCCATGGTAGATTTGGTGGTGGGGAACTCCTGAAACACCCATTTGTCTCTGCCCCAGATAACACAACTTTCAGGCTGTACTGATACAAACCTACTGAGTCTCATGTACATCATGACCTACCGCGTTTGTTTCAATAGAAACCTTTAATTGATTCTCTTTCAGAGGGGCCAAAATATTCCACTATGTCTGTCTGTTCTATTTTATTAATTATATCAAGCTAATTCTTCAACACATAACTCATGATATTATCGTAAATAAGGATAGTTCAGAAGCCAAGAGTGAGCATTTCTGTGTTGAGGAGATATTGGCATCTCCCCTTCCACATAGCCTTCTTTATAGTAGCATAGAAATGGAATTGCTATTACAAATAATGCTGCTATGAACATAGTTGAGCTAATGCTTTTGGAGTGCGACTGTGAATCTTGAGGGTATACACCCAGAAGTGGTATTGCTGGGTCCTTGGGGAGATTGATTCTCAATTTTCTGAGAAACCACCATACTGTGTTCCAAAGTGACTGAACAAGCTTACACTCCCACGAACAATGGAGGAGTGTTCCCCTTGCTCCACATCCTCTCCAGCATAGGCTGTCATCTGTGCCTTTTATCTTAGCCAATCTGACAGGTGTCAGGTGGTATCTCAAAGTTGTTTTGATTTGCATTTCTCTGATGGCTAAAGATGATGAGCACTTTTTCAGGTGCCTTTCAGCCATTTGTAATTCTTCTGCTGAGAATTCCCTTTTTAGATCTGAACCCCATTTTTTGATTGGGTTATTCAAGGTTTGAGGTTCTAGATTCTTGAGTTCTTTTTATATCTTAGAGATCAGTCCTCTATCACTTGTAAGGTTGGTGGAAATCTTTTCCCATTCTGTAGGCTGTCGTTTTGTCCTATTGACAGTGTCCTTGGCTTTACAGAAGCTTCTTAGCTTCAGGCCATCCTACTTATTGATTGTTGGTCTTAGTGTCTGTGCCACTGGTGTTATATTTAGGAAGTGGTCGCCTGTGCCAATTTGTAGAAGTGTATTTCCCACTTTCTTTTCTATCAAGTTCAAAGTGGCTGGGTTTATGTTGAGGTCTTTGATCCACTTGGATTTGAGTTTTGTGCAAGGTGACAGGCTCGGATCTATTTGCATTTTTCTACATACTTCCATCCAGCTATGCCAATACCATTTGTTAAATATGCTATCTTTTTTCCATTGAATATTTTGGGCCTCTTTGTCAAAGATCAGGTGTTCATAGGTTTTTGGGTTAATGTCTGGATCCTCAATTCTATTCCATTGATCCACAAGTCTGTTTTTATGCCAGTACCAGGCTGTTTTTATTACTGTAGCTCTATAGTATAACTTGAAGTCAGGGATGGTGATGCCTCCTGAGGTTCTTTTGTTGAGTAAAATTGTTTTGGCAATCCTGGCTTTCCTGTGATTCCAAATGAAATTGAGTATTGTTCTTTCAAGATCCAAAAAATATTGTGTTGGGATTTTGATGGGGAGTGCATTGAATCTGTAGATTGCCTTTGATAGAATTGCCATTTTTACTATGTTGATCCTACCAATCCAGGAACATGGGAGAGCTTTCCATTTTCTGATATCCTCTTCAATTTCTTTCTTCAGTGATTTAAAATTTTTGTCAAATAGATCTGTTACTTCTTTGGTTATAGTTACTCCAAGGTATTTAATACTATTTGCAGCTATTATGAAGGGTAATGCTTCCCTTATTTCTTTTTCAGCTCTTCTATCTTTAGTGTATAGAAGGGCTACTGATTTCTTTGAGTTAATCTTGTATCCTGCTACATTGCTGAAGGTGTTTATCAGCCATAGCGGTTCCTTGGAAGAATTTTGTGGGTCACTTATGTATACAATTGTATCATCTGCAAATAGAGATAGCTTTACTTCTTCTTTTCCAGTTTGTATCCCCTTAATCTCTTTTTGTTCCCTTATTGCTTTAGCTAAAACTTTGAGAACTATATAGAATAGATAAGGGGATAGAGGACATCCTTGCCTAGTTCCTGATTTTAGTGGGATTGCTTTGAGTTTTTCTCCATTAAGTCTTATACTGGCTGTCGGCTTCTTGTAAATTGCCTTTATTGTATTTAGGTATTCTCCCTGTATTCCTGATCTCTCCAGGGCTTTAATCACAAAGGAGTGTTGGATTTTGTCAAAGGCTTTTTCAGCATCTAAAGATATAATCATGTGGTTTTGTTTCTTCAGTTTGTTTATATGCTAGATGTCCCTCAACTGAAGAATGGATTAACAAACTGTGGTACATCTACACAATGGAGTACTACTAAGCAGTAAGAAAAAATGATATCCTAAAATTTGCAGGCAAATGGATGGACTTGGAGAATATCCTCCTGAGCGAGGTATCACAAACTCAGAAAGATAAGCAGAGGATGTACTCACTCATTAGTGGTCTCTAAACAAACAAACAAGAAAAAATCCAAGCATGCCCAAGCTGCAAACCACAACCACTGAACAGCTTGGGAACAGAAACATCTTGGACTGACTCCTCAGATCCCACTCCCCCTAGAGGAACACCTGACTCACTCTTGAGGGAGGAGGGAGAAAACTGCACAGGCTCTGCCAGGAGTGGAGACTGAACTAAGCAATATTGGGGCAGTGGGACCATGGGACCGTCTGCTGCCTGCCCAGGGAGGGGATGGGAAGTTGTGGAGAAGAAAGAATGACCTGATGTGGCAGGAGGGGGAAGGGACCTTGAATAAGGATATACAAGGATAGAAAATGTGACTTCTTTGTTCATAATAACAATAATAATAATAGTAATAATAATAATAATAAAAGAAAAAAGATTAAAAATAAAAAAATAAACCACGAGGATGAGAGAATTTTCTACTTTATATCTTATAATTTTATACTATTAATTCTTTATAATATTTGCTGAATTACTTATGCCCGTCTGTTTATGAAAAATATAAAAGTAGAAATATCTAAAATGAATAAATATTCTGCTTATCATTTAAAAAAAGGAAATGGAATTGGCCTAAGAGTCCATCAGTAGATGAATGAACAGGAACTGTGATCTATACCTACACCATTGGATACTATTCATCTTTAGAAGGGAAAATCTGTTGTTTTTCCATAGTATGGATGAGCACGGAGGACATTATGTTAAGTGAGATTAGACAAACACAAACAAACAAACATAACTAACTCACATGGAATCTAAATATAGCTAGAATACAGTGATGGCTGCCAGGGACTGAGAGTTGTAGACAAAGTTAGGGCAATGTTCATCAAACATTTCAGTCAGAGACGTCAGCTCCAGAGACTTGTACAATTAAGTAAGTTAATAGCAAGGAACTGCATTCTCAAAGTTGCTACACATTTTTTTTTTTTGCCACAAAGATCTTCCTACCACAAATCATAATGTTTTGAGGTAACATAAATGTCCATTAACTTGACTTAGTCATTGCATGATAGTCACATTTAAAAATTATCTCATATACCACCAATGTACAATTTTAATTCATCAATGAAGATAAATTTTGAAGATGTTATCACCATGGCCCATCCACACAAAACACCTCTCAGTCACTGTCTGCATTTTCTCTATCTAGCATGAAAAACACATGGATGAATTCCCACACCACGGAAAACAGAATCTTTTCTCCCAGCTCTGCAATATAATTCAGTTGTGTCAGGGAATGCCAGTCTGCCATTCTCACAAGCTGTCAGTGCATCTTCTGGGTGCTTATCCCAGCCTTGCTGCTCCTCTCCCCATCCAATTTTTTCCAACCCTGTTTCTGCCCCTCCCTTCCATCCTTCCTTCTCTGCCCTCCAGAAGTCCAGGCTGCCATGTTCTATATTCTATGATTTGCTCTTGAGTTAATTTCCTACACTTGCATAATCTGACTCAGATATCAGTCTCCCAAAACAGTCAATATAAAATGGCTGTCTTCGTCCATTTGTACTGCCACAGAAAATATTGCAGAGTAGGTAATATTTATTCATACTCTTGGACAAGATCTTGCTATATAGCTAATACTAGCCTAGTTTGGCTTCAAACTTTCAGTCCCCTATGTCTCAGCTCCAAGATTATAAACCTGTGTTAACATACATACCAGTCAAAGGTAATTTATAACAAACAGAAATGTATATGTTTTATTGTGAAAATTGGGAATGCAAGATCAAGGTGACAGCAAGATTAATTCTTCTGACTCCAAGGTGGTACTTGGAGGGAGACTGTGTCTTCTTCATGTGGTAGAGGGCAGAGGCTGAAGAGGCATGCATGGGAGGGGTGTAAAAGTCCTTCTATATAGTATCATAAATGACAGTTCATGAAAGTGGAATCCAGAAGACCTAATCATCACTTAACGAGCTGATGTCTATCACAGTGACAATTAAATTCCAGTGAGATTTGGAAGGAACAACCATTCACTCCATGGCAATGACAAACTCTGTATATTTCCTTAAACCGTTAACTCCAAAGTGCTGTCACAATATTAACTGGGCAGACCATGGTTAATATCTCTTTGCACATATCAATAGTTTATTTTATTTTGTAAGATCTTTCCATTGTTGTGTGCTTAGCTAACCGGAACCAACCCTTAGCCCAAAATAAAAGAGACTCTTGTTCCTAACTTTAAAAAACTGAACTATTTGTTATTATTTGTACGGATATGCATGGACGCATGCACGTGTGTGTGTGTGTGTGTGTGTGTGTGTGTGTGTGTGTGTGTGTGTGTGTGCATTGCAGTGCATAGAGGTTAGAAGACAACTCTCAGGAATCTATTCTTCTCTTCCATCCTGGGATGCAGTGGTTGCACTCAGGTCATCAAGTTTGCACAGTAAGTGATTTTACCTGCTGAGCCATCTCACTGGCCCTGGTCTCTTATTTAGAATTTTTAGAGCTTGTCTCTTAATAGAAAATAAAAAAACAATATCCATCAGAAGAGCTTTCAAATGATGAGCTGATGATGGCTTGATCTTTGGAGACCTTTGATGCCCTGGAGCCTAGATCCAGAGAGCAGCGAGCAAATGGGGCAAGAGTTGCTGATACCAACAACTCCTTTTTAGCAGAGTGTATTGAGCCCAAATAGACTTAGAAAGCTATTTTTAAAAGCCCTTCGTTCTGTGCCTTCTTTATACAGCAGACACTAAAAATATTAATAAGTAGAAAGAGTGCTGATCCTTGATGAGCTTTCAGTTTCTGGAGCCCCGAGGTGACAGACTGCCATGAAGATGTTTGCACCCTCATCACATCCAGCCTGAAGAAGAAGACAACAGTGGTATTTCAGGTCCTAGCTTGGCATTTAACTGTGTTAAGTCATTCTGTTACATTGGCATCTCTAAAATAGCCTTTAAAATAAATAATTAAAAAACAGATTGTACTGCACGTCACAGAAGCCTTCACATAAATGCTTGAAGCCCAAGGGAGAATTGGCAAGGCAGCCAGTGAGTTCCCTACAGAATTCCTTCTCGTCAACTTCTTCTAGCTAGGGATACAGGTCAAAGGCTGGGAAACAGAGATGCTTGGGTCAGCAGGGCACCAGCAAGACAAACACTATCTGAAACATTGTATCACATGATGAGACAATTCCTTGTCCCTGGAACAATTTTACCAACCCATCCTTGCCAGGAAAGCCAGGTGCATCTTTACCCACATGGCTTGAGTAAAACATTATAATAATTATAAATAGAAAGCCAAGGCAAGGTAGGAGCACTCTGGAAGGATTTCAGTAGCACTTCATAAAGCTGATAATCCTGACACTCTCATGAGCCAGCAGTTCCATTCCCAGGTGCCATTCCCTGTAAAAGTGCACACCTCTGTGCTCTGGGATACTGGAGTAAGAATACTCAGAGCAGCATCCTATGCAATAGTTCTAACTTGAAAGAACCAGATGTCTGTTAATAAGAAAATGCATACATAAACAGAGATAAAATTTCAAACAACAATCAAATCTAGCAAACTGCCACAATATGATGCATGTTAAAGACACTATTGAGTATGAATGTTAGTTAAATTAGGCACCATGGAGTATACAATGTCTAATTGGCTATAACTATGGTGTTCAGTAACACATAATTAGATGAGCAAATTATAAAGAATGGCAAAGGTGTGAATGGCAAACATTTAGAATAGTGTTTTCTCAAAGAGAAAAATGGACTCACAACAAGGAAAGACGCCCCATGTTTCTCTTCCTAACCCGAATAGGATAACTTGACTTTATTTTTATTATTTGTGAAGCTGCCTTGTGCACATTTCAGTATAATCGTAACATTTCAATTGTTTAAAAGAAGCAAAATAGGAGAGATAAATTTTGAGTCTCTTAACAAAATTATTTTCACTCTTGTATCACCAAGAGAATTAAACAATAAATAGTTGTTTTGTATCTACCCAGGAAAATTCTTAAAGGAAAACCACCAAGAATTCTCCTTGACAAAAATCTATTCAGTCTAGTTCTCTAAACAAAGTCACAGCACAAGTGAACAGGCAGGAGTTAAAATAAAGACATTTGCATTTAAAAAAAGAAATGAAATCACTGTCTTTGATCTAAAAGAAGAAAAAATTGAAATAATTTCTGGAAGTCATCACTTGAAAGTAGTCCAAGGATTTGGATTTCTGGATGGTTTCAGGGATCAGGAACTCTACGGGACTCTTTCTTTCAGCAGATCGACCTGGTCTTCCCTTTCTCCACGTCTGACTTCCTTCTGGTAGACCACAAGTATGGAATGTGCATGGGTCATTGATCTACCCACAGGCCTGAGAGATGAATCCTCAGAACCCAGGATACTACAGGGCTGGTATCTTGGCAAGTGCCCCTGGCCACAATGAAACCGTTTTCCTTTCCCCATTATTAAATTGAGGTCACATCCAACATCCTCTGCTTTGCTGCCTCAGCACACAGATCCATCATTTCAAGACGAAGAAATTACTTCGATTAATAATGCTTACATTTGTGGTAAATGTTTCTAGATTCATGATAGTGTTTGTTTTATTTTATTGTACTAGGTCATTGAGGGGCATTTTCATGGAAGGAGATAGTGTACTCTGAGCAAACTCTCCCTACACCCAATGGTCCTCTCACTTCTCTCCCCCTCCCATCAGTCTCCTTTGTCCCTGGATAATTTTGCTTCTATTCCAATTCATATGTATGCATATGATTTTATTTATCTATATCAATACTAGGACAGACAAATGGGTGTTTTGAGGATTTAAAAAGCAACTTCACTAGTTTTCTGCTCTGTCTTTGTGAGTAGACTTTGGCACCATCATTAGAATGCTTTAATTTTTGTAGTCTCGTTTCTATTATTTTATATATTATTGAAGGGACTTGGCTTGATCTTCTCTTTTCTTCCAAAATGCCCTAGAATTTGGAATTGTATTTGGTAGGTGAGAGTGAGCAAAACAGAGGGAGGGAGGGTAAACATGGAGATGCCAGTGGTGTGTAGGTGGTTGTTCTTTGAACTTGAAAGAAGCTTTTGCAGTGATGCTGTGAGGCCAGAAAGATGTCACTTTCCAACTTAAAATGTGATTTTTGACTCTCTGAACATCTTCCCAGTGCTCTTTATTTATGCATCAGATAGAAACAGAGACACTAGTACCTCGTTTCTTTTAAGATAAAAGTTGTCATGTCAAATAAGTACACATTCAAGGGAAAGAAAAATGAAGTGCATGGAATGGATGGAGAGAATTACCACCCCAGCCACCTCTAATGCTTTAATACAGAGTTAAGATATTTGATCTATTTTAAAAAAGCTCATGGATCAAACCCACACAGACCTAGATTTTGCTCTCTGTATACACTGACTTTACATCATAGACATCTTAGAGGTTCTAGAGAAAATGATAAAGAGCACCTCACCCTCAGGAAAAAAAAATGTACCCAAACAACAAATAGCCTTACTTATACCAGCAGATGATTTGTAGATGTGTTCTTCACCATGAAGGGAGTTTTTCCCCTTTCCTCAATTTCTGAGTTTATATCTTTTATTGTTTCCTATAATCCCCAAGAATTTCCTTTAGCATTTCCTATTGTGGCAGCATTATTTATAACAGCAACACAAACAAGAGATCCTCCAAAACACCCACAGATTAAAGAATGGATTACTAAAGAAGTTATTTTTACACAATGGAATATGTAATAATGAAAGTAAATCTATTATACTACACAGGGAAACACACAATACTTAGAATATTAAGCACCTTAGATTATGTTCTTGGGACAATAATTCATTGTAGTGTTTTGAGAACAGGAAATCTATTATCTACCATTTTAATGGAGTTATTCTGGGTGCTGTGTTAAGGACAGACTTCAAGAGAGCAGACAGATAGAAGGACAGAAATTAGCAGGCAACTGGGCATTTAGATAAGAAATGGTGTTGGCAGTAGAAACAATGGCACTCTGGGTGTACTTTGAAAACACAACTCATAAAATTTGATGAACGTCAGTAAATTAAATAAGTATCAGAATGAAAAAGATGAGTTATTATTTCTAATAATAATACAATCATACAGTGATATTGAAAAAAATTAGGAGGAGGGTAAAGCAAAAAGAATCAGTGTTCCAGGGACTGTAGGTAGAAAAAAAGGCAGAATGAAGTCTTATAATATGGCTGTTTCCACTTATCTCTGGGGATGCTTTCTAAGATTCATGTGGGTGCCTGAAGCCACAGACAGTGCAGATCCTTGTGTGTACTTTTATTTTCCTGTACATATCTATACCTGTGTTGGAGTTTTATTTTTACACAAGACAGAACAAGAGATTAACAGCAACATCCAACAAGAAACTAACACAATTATAGCAATACACTGCAATAAAATTATGTAAATGGGATTTCTCTTTCTAGCAATGTCTTATTGTACTGTAGTTAGTTATAAGGAACTTCAGTGTTATAATGTGGATTACTTTCATGGTTTCCCTTAATGCAAATACTTTATGACTTCTCTTTGTCATATTCCAATTGCCAGTGTCACAATTCTTGTTATTTTGCTCATTGATATACTGAAAAAATTCATGCTATAAGTAAGATGGCTACTGAGTAACTAACAGGGTGGTAGCCCATATCATGAGAATACTCTTTTAAAAAAAAGGATGATTAATATCAGGTGGAACTGAGATGAATATAATGTATAGATTTCACCATGGTACTCAAAGTAACATGCAATTTCAAAATTATACCTAATTATTTCTGGAATTTTCCATTTAATATTTTGGGATCATGGGTAATTGAAATAACAAAAACAAAACCACAAGTGGGAGACTGCCATATCTACCCTATATTCCTGTCCACACCTAAAAGCTACTGATAGTATCTCATAATATGAATGAAATGGTGTTTCTTAATTTCCAGCTGGTTCCTATGGACAAATCATTCTAGTTACCTTGAAAATCATGTTAAATTTTTGTGAGGGCAAGTGAGATACTGTTCACAATAGATTTCTAATTATTAGAACATATTATCCAAATGAGAATATTATTACTTCAGCCAGGGAACCTACAACAATCAGCAAGAATATCTTCTATTTTTTTATTCACAGTTTTTGCCAAGCTAATTAGCTAGGATTATATTTTTTTTAAATGTCAATCTGCTATCACAATTGCTCTTTATTAGAGTATTGTCTAAAATAACCTATACTGAGCTATGTAGAGCCTAAAGGTTCCAGGTTGCTTCTATGGGTCCCTAAGAGAAGAATAGGTACAGACCTTGGAGAAAAAGAGACCTTGATTCCTTATCTTTTAACGATTTTATGTTGCAATTTCCCAATAATAATATTTGCTTTAAAAAAAAAGAGTTAACATCCTAAAATATGTTATAAAAATAATATTTTTTTTTATCTCTTCTGTGGTCAAGTTTATCTCTTTTGTGGGGATTTTCTTGTCTCCAAACTGAATTTCATTTCCTCTACCTTTGCAGAAGTTATTTTTTTCTAGCTGAATATTGTTAGTAGATTCTTTATAAGTGGTTATTAGTATATACTAGTTATATATAATGTTTTTCATACACATATATATGCATTTAAGTCATAGACCCCACATTACTGCTCTCAACTAACTCTCTTCCTCCTACAAGCTAGTTTCTTTTCTTCTTGTGTGTGTATGTGTATGTGTGCACACACGCGTGTACACATGTACACACACATACACACATGTGACTCAGTTTCATTAAATTGTTTACAGGAGCGTCAACACATTACCAGTTACTGCACCATGGAAGAGAATATTTCTTCTTCCCTAGTGTTGGGGCCCCATATGAGCCTACTCTATCCACGACAGAGTGACAACAGACCTGATCATGTACAAATCTTGTACAAGTAAACTTGGCTGTTACCAGCTCATTAGTGCAACCACCAAGGCATGCCAGGAGGTCAGCATTCCACACTGCTTCCTCCCTTCCTCTGGATCTTACAGTCATTCTGTCCCTTCTTCAGTGATGTTCCCTGAACCTTGAATGAACTGATACAGATGTCCCATTTATGGCTGGGCATCCAGTAATAATTTATTCTCAGTATTTTGATAAATGTTATATTTACACAGACACTGCTGAAAGCTACATGAAGAAGTTTCTCCAAACCAAGCTGACAGTAGCACTACATTATGGGCACAAAATGTTATTTAAAACACAATTTGATGGATGGGTCATGTCCACTTAGCTGAACAACAGCAGTAGCTTTTCTCTTAGAACCTATGAGATCCTCACTCACAGGCTTTGTCTGGGTTTACAGTACCCGATAGGAATTTTCTCCTGTGGAATGAACATCAAATCCAGTGAGAAAGCAGCCCCCATGATAGATTTGTCACTTTTGCTTAAATAGGCTCATCTTACCTGGTTAGTTACTATTATTACACAGAAGCTCCCTAGCTGAATAAGACTATTGAGGTCAATTCTTCTCCAGTATAGCATCTTCCAGGGCTACATGATAGGAGCTGATAGCAATAACTTCTTGATTTAATAAACAAATAGTTGAGCTTTTATTTAGGTATTGTCTATATTTTTCTAAGAATATATTTTAATATTTTTAAATTTTATATATTTATTTTACATCCTGGCCACAGTTTCCCCTCCTCCTTCCCTCCCAGCTCTTCCCTCACCCATCCCCCTCACCCCCAGCCCCCAAGCCAATCTTCCTCCTTTTACTGTTCAGGAAAGGGCGGGTCTTTCCTGACATGCCATATCAAGTTGCAGTAAGACAAGATACCCCCCTGCCATGTATCAAGGCTGGGCAAAGCAACCCAGTATAAGAAGTAGGGTTACAAAAGCCAGCAAAAGAGTCAGAGACAGCCCCTGTTCCATTGTTAAGAGTCCTACAAGAAGACCAAGCTACACACCTGTAATATATATGCAGTTCTTATTCTAATTTAGCTTACATTGTAATAGAGTCAAGAAATAAGACAAATCAGAATCTATATATTGAAGGAGGTAGTGGCAGGAGTTTTGGGAAAGCCAGAACGGGAGAGGGGACTCCAGGTGCTAAGCAAGCTAGGGTCTTGCTGAGGCAGTGGTCTGATTTAAATATTACACTAGTTGGGGCTCTCCAGAGACAGAGACCAGTAGAATATAAGCATTGAAAGGTTAGTTGGTTTGGCTTACATGATAGGTGGCAGGCAGTCCATCCAGGAATGGCAGTATGCATACTGGAGAGGCAGAGACCCCAAGAGCTGCTCAATCCAGGCAGCTTCATGTCTCAACAGCCTCAAGCTGGCATGGATGACGTGGGTGCTCCCTGGAGAATCATTTACATTCAGTCTACATGGAAGGGCCCAAAAACCTGGAGTTGAATGGCAGCAAATAATAGTGGCAGTCCCTGACCCAGTAAGAAAGGCACTGGCCCACACACTTACACAGCATGCCCGATCACCACTCCACCAGCCTTGCATGTCAGCTGTCAATCATTACTGAAAATGCCCCCCCCCACACATACACAGGTCCTATACCTCCCTTAGTTCAGTCTTGCTGACAACTAAGAACACAGATATGAAATGGTCCTCCACCCCTAGGTTACCATGTTAAAGCTTATACCCCATCCGGTGTGGTATCACGCTGGGGAGTCTAGACACTTTGAGCAGTGAAGCCTTCCTGGAGAAAGTGTGTGTCTAAGGACAAGCCCTTGGCATGAACCTGTCACTGATCTTCTTCCTGCTCCTCTCTGCTTCCTGTCCAGCAGGAGTATACTCCTGTCAAAATGATGGTTTGCTGATGCCCATGGGACCAAGAGCCATGGACTGAATCTTTTGAAAATGTAACCAAGATAACCATGTCCTCTCTTTAAGTTGTTTCTGTCTAGTCTCTGGTAATGATGATAAAAATCTACTGTGTAGGTGGCATAGAATCCAATTTCTGAAGTGGGTAAAGAGTAAACTATGACAGTATCTGCATGGGAAGCACCCAGCAGAGAAGCCAATATGGTTCCAGGTGGGTGGAACAGTTCAAACAAAGGGGAAATCAGTAGAAGAGTTTGAAAAGAAGTACCAGGAGTCAGGATATGCAGTCATGTGGGATATCCCCAGAGTGCCTGCTGCTGTGTAAATCATGGAAGCCACTGAGGACTTATGCCAAAGACTGCAATTCTGTGAGGTGAGACAAAATAGAAGCACCCTGTCAACTCCATTGAATTGGTTCTCAGAGGTAAAGTGGAAACAGGGATTTCTCATAATTGTGGATTATAGAATCGTACAGAAAATATTTGGAGATTAATCCTGTCATGATGAAAATGGTGAGAACTATTTAAGTTGGGCTTCATCCAAAGATGAGTGAGTTCCTCACTAATGGTCTCTAAACAAACAAACAAGAAAAAAAAAAAAAAAAAAAAAAAAA